>CP139502.1:33435866-33782679 GCA_021014915.2 Artemisia tridentata subsp. tridentata | reverse complement strand
ATGGTAGCGTATATGATACACGAAATGAAAAGAAACACAACTTCAAGAAGCATAAGTCTGAAAGCTAAGAGTTTCTGGACTTGCCAACCATCAGACGCGAATTCCATATTCTATTCCACCTCCGCAATTGTTTCACGGGCGATCTAATTGTTTTCTGTTTGCTATGTACATCATATGAAAGTAGCACTTTATGATTTTTATGTGTGTTCTGGAAGGTTATTGATCGATTTCTCCGCATGACATGCTAATCTAATGTTTTATATGCATGTGTGTGAAATACAATAAAATTAAAGAACATTGCGCAAGTAAGAAAGGATACTATACTTTAAAGTTTCAATTAAGTTAACTAACTTTTTTCTTTATCGATCAACTAAGATAAAAAATAATAATAATAATAATTAAAAGGGCTAATCCTTAAAAAACGTATGGAACTTGTCGTGAATATTGGTTTTGTGTGACCAACAAAAAATCTTTAAAAAATAACAACTTATCTCCCAAAAACACACTTTTTTACACAACATTTTACCTCCCCAACCGGTTTGCTCCATGTCATCCGGTTGGTGCCACATGTTCCATTGACTTTGACTTTGGCCATTTGCTATTTCCTTCTTGATAGCATCCACCATACATCATCTTCACCTCAAAACAAATCTCGTTATTTATTTATAAACTGGCAACCACCTAACATACATCATCTTCATTAAAATCTGGCAACCACCATCTTCTCCGGCAAAACCATAACAACAGTCCACAGCAACCCAATCAACAACCCATAAACCTCCGTATCCTAAATCCTATCTCCGATGCTACAAAAGATCACAACAACAACCCCTTAACAGAAAACAACAAAAGTATGCCCATGGTTCAAAATACTGGGATGGATCTGGCTACTTGGGTCATTTAACTGGTTAAACAAGTATGGACAGTGGTTAAACAAATTGTTTCCATGATAAATAACATCAAAGAAGAACATGAGAGATCAATTGATGTTTCTGGATCTCCTTATGATAAAAGGAATTAAGGGTGTTTCTAATCTTGATAAAGAAGTATCAAGAAATGTTCTTTAGTACTAAACAATTTAAATTCGGTTTTTGTTTATCAAGTAATTAGTTTTTTTTTAGGTTTTTGCTACTGAAGATGAGAGATCAAGATTGCATCAGTTGTATACCACTGGTTTATGATATTGGTTTTTGGTTTTCATGATATTGGTTTTTGGTTTTTGGGTGGATTTGGTGCAATGTTCATAGTTATATACGTTAGCTGAGACTAATTATGGGTCATTTTGGTTAGAGTTCATGTATGTGATACTAAATTGCCTCATGTTAGAAACAATCAAGACAACATAGATGTAAGGTTACTATGATGTAGTACTTGTTAGTTGTTACAGTGTTATCTATTCAAAATTCATCTATGAGTTTTATCTATTCAAGATTGTATCAGTTGTATACCACTGGTTTATGATATTGGTTTTTGGTTTTTATGATATTGGTTTTTGGTTTTTGGGTGGTGTCATTTGTGGTGGTTTTTGGGTGTATACCACCGGTAGTGGTGGTGTTCCTGTGGTGGAATTATACGATATTGGTTTTTGGTTTTTGGGTGGTGTCATTTGTGGTGTCCCTGTGGTGGATCTGGCAACAGGAAAGATGCTTCGCTAGTTTTTGGAAAAGATGCCCAGGTGGAATTTTTATGATATTCGTTTTTGGGTAATAAACTGGCAACCGGCTGGGTAAGTCAAATTGTGCGTAAATAAGTGAGTTTCTAGGAGATAAGTTGTCATTTTTTAAAGATTTTTTGTTGGTCACGCAAAACCAATATTCACGACAAGTTCCGTACGTTTTTTTTAAGGATTAGCCTTAATGAAAAAAAATGTTATGTTTAACAATCAGGACATTGAATAAGCTATTGATCCTTATAACGGATTACGCTTCAATAGTAGGAAAAAAATTAATATAAAGATTAGTTTTAGTTTTGAACGGTAGAGTTCTATTTAAGTCGTTAACAAGAATCTAGAGCAACATGATAGCAAAGTCGAATAACAAATGATTGGTTTTGATCTAGTCTGATGACAAGAGACAGGAAATTCCTAATTCTATTTACAATTCAAGCACGTGACAACGATTTTTATCAACACGTCATGATGCAGGGCACGTTCGGGCTCCCGCTCATCTGGCTTAGCCGTCGTTTCTTTGGTCAACATGTGAAGTCATATGTTTCAATGGTTCGAGAAGATTGAAGGGTAAAACGACAATATAATATATTGTCGTTATCTATCTTTTTCATTTTAATAGTTTACCTATTTTCGTTAAAGATTAGTTTAGATTTGTTAATTTATCACACAAACTATATTATAGATCGATGGTACTCAAGCAAGAGAGTAAGAAGAGATTTGTGGATCGTATATATAATTACCGGATGTATATTAGCTTAAAGAAATAAGACATACAAAAACTTAAAGCACACACACACACACTCCCACCTAGCTATCTCTTGAGGCACACCAACTAATGAGGTGGGAGTGTCTATTTATAGTACAAATGTGATGCCCTAAAGGCTTTCCTTTGGGCCGGTTGGGCTTTTAAGTGGATTGGACATTTATACAATATTTGAACTAGTATTCTTAAACTACTTAGTTGCTTAGCCTAGTCCAAGTCCACACGCCCTTTTTCTATTCTAACATATAATCACACGACACAATTACAAAGTTGTTAGATCGGAAATGACCATCACTTTTGAATCAATGCTAACAATCTCCCCCTAAGGGATGGTCATTCAAATGATGCTCCCAGTGAATTGATCTTTCGTCTTCGTTGTCTTTAACTTTGTGTGTCGTTGTAGAATAGTCTTGGTTCTTCATTCATTCATGCTTTGTGATCTTCAAAGTATCGTATTTTGGTCATTCTTGCCTTGACCAACATCTTCATGTGGTTATAGCATCGTATCCTCCAACATACTCACACTTCTTGAACTTCATACTTATGTCTTCCTCACTTGATACATGAACTTGATCTTGACATCTTGATTAGCTTCTTGACATTGTCGTAACACTTTGTCTTTAACTTGATCCTTTTGTCTTGAACTTTTTCACTTCGAGCTTTGTTGAGGATGATCTTCATAAGTATGAGCATGTGGAGGTGAAGATGATTGATGTATCAGATGATGGTGTTCGGTCTTTCCCCAGGTGACTTTCCTCAGGAACTGCTACGTGTTAAATGAACTCACCAATCGATCACGGTGGACTTTTCTTAGAGAATCGACCACTACGATTGTTTTACTGATGAATGTCTTGATTTCATTCACCTTGGTCGGGCAAATCAGCCGTCCTAATCCCGTTAGGGACAGTTATCACTACTGTGGATAAATCCAAGTAGAGACCCACGTCATAAGGACTCAATTCGTGAAAGGAATCTCCTTGGCGGGATTTCCAGCACTTACAAGCTCAGACTTTGAGAGAATTAACAGCATAGTGTGAAAATGCTCTCTAATCCTTACAAAGGTTGTTCCTGAATTGGATGCCCTCAAGAAGGCTTGCAACAGATATACCGAAGTATACCCATAATCCAGGTGAGCCACTGAAGTATACCGAAGTATCACTCCACGACTGTAGACCGTTTGAAACAAATAACCATCATGATATGTATGGCAAGATCCGAAGATCTCATTAAGTCTCTTGTACACCTTGTGTCCTTTTTGGCGAACACAGGTGTATTTTATTGGAAGTGTTCCTAAGATATTTTTGATGAATCTCATGGCTCTAGACTCGATAATGTGCATTTTGGTTTTAGTAGTCGGAGGCATGGAGCAGAGTGCCACCTTTTCAATATCAACACATCTCGGAGTGAGAGGCCGATAGATTATGAAGTGTTCTCCGTGAGAAATGAAACAAATATCTTTTAAGAGATATCTGAGTGGCTAGGAGGGGTGGTGTAGCGCGTCACTGGGTCCATGACGTCTTGTCTTCAATATCAGTATCACCTTAGTGAATACCGATATCAGATGTTTTGACCCGATTTCTACCCTAAGTTTTCATGGAGGGCTATTTTTTTCACCCTTTCATTAAACTTTTCTTTTTCATTCTTCAACCCCTTCTTTCCCTTTCTCATTTACTCCTTTTTTAAATCTTTCCTAAGGACTTCTAATTCTAATCTATTGGAATTGTCCTTGGGTAGATCTCTCCGGCTCTGGCAGATCATAGGATATAACCTAACCATAATCACCTTATTACTCCATGATTATCCTAGATTTGTTGATCACTTGCCATAAAACCTTTTTGTGAAAATCTCTCAAAGTGTTTATGAATAAACACATTTAGTTAACACTTCGAGAGTTTTTTATTTTCTGAAATACTCCCCCTTCACATGTGCTCATGTACTTTTAAGATAAATTTGCACATGTTGGGTAGAGTTCGCACATTTGAATTGATCGATTTTCAGTTAATATGACCATCGCGAGACACGCTTACATCACTAGTTAGACTAACTTGAAATTATTACCCGTCCAGGTCATATCAAAAGATTATCTCTCGAATTGGTACATTCTACTCAGACAAGTCCTTTGCGAGACACGTTTACATCACTAGTTAGACTAGCTTGAAATTATTACCCGTCCCGGACAAGTCTTTTCGATTACTGACATTTTAGTTTTCGTCAATTCGAGGGTTTAGATCTAAGTCTTTTTGGAGATCTCTTTTTGAGATTCAATCCACGATCTTTTAAACTTTTTGATCACATTTTAATCACGTCTTCTCCCCCTCAAAAATAGCATTTCGTGATATTTTTGATATCAACGGATTAAAATAAAGCTTTTTGGAGAGATAGACGGATCATTTTAGCATGATTTGAAACATTTTGTTTTTAATTTTTTATACCCCCCCTTAAACAAAGCATATTTTTAAACTTTTGAGTTTAAATTAATTTTAAGTGTGTTGAGAGAGTTATCTTGAGCACAGAATTTTGAGAAAGATTTTGAAAAATCTTGATCATGTTCTCAAGGATTTTATTTTTTGCCATTAACATTACGATTCCTGATCTGAAATAATCATAAGTCATCATTTAAGTCCGGGTTTCGTACTGAAGTATACGAAAGCCATTATTTTAAGAAATTTTTAGAAACGACATGTTTTAGAAATTTTTTAATGAACTCTCGCTCAAGCATCTGTACATGTCCGTATTATTGTTGAATGACATTTCTAGATACGTATAGAATATCGATTATACGAGAGACATGTCGGAGAAGAATATTTTTGGTTTTTTGATTTTATATTGTTTTTGTATTTTTGAAAATTTTCTATTTTTCTATTTTGTTTTTGTTGGTTTTTCAAATTTTGTATTTTCTTTTTGTTGGTTTTTCATATTTTGAAATTTCTTTTTTTAAAAAATATTTACAGCGAAGCTTTTTGAGATAAATTCAATAAGATTCGAGAAGAATTTCTAACTCTTCGGGAGTTAGGCTTCGCATGCCAATTCGTTGAACTAAGTTATCAAACCTCTCTTTTGGAAGGGCTTTAGTAAATAGATCGGCGAGTTGGTATTCAGTCTTCACAAAAAATAATTCAACAGTACCCTCGTCTACGTGTTCCTTGATGAAGTGATAGCGGACTCTAATATGCTTGGTCTTCGAGTGTTGCACTGGATTGTACGAGATGGCTATGGCACTTTTCGAGTCACAGTACATAGGTATGCGGTCGAAAGTAAAGCCATAATCTGTGAGCTGTGTCCTCATCGATAGAACTTGGGCACAACACACAGATAGAGACACATACTTGGCTTCTGCGGTTGATAGTGCAGTGCAGTCTTGTTTCCTTGATGACCAGCCTACTAGCTTTTCTCCCAAAAATTGTGCTCCACCGGATGTACTTTTTGCTGTAACTTGGCAACCGGCATGGTCCGCATCTGAAAATGCTATTAGTTTAAACTCTGAATCCTTCGGATACCAAAGTCCCATGTTAATGGTTCTTCGAAGGTATCGAAAGATCCGTTTAACCTCTTGGAGTTGCAGTTCTGTAGGCTTTGCCTGAAACCGTGCTAATAAACAAACCGCAAAATGTATATCGGGTCGACAAGCAGTTAAGTACATGAGAGAACCAATCATGCTTTGATATTTCTTCGGATCCATGGGTTTCCCAAATAAATCAGCCCCTATTTTTGGTGAAGTGACCATTGGAGTACCAACAGAGTCACAATTTTCCAGACCATGTTTTTTTCAAAATCTCAATTGTATATTTAGCTTGATTTATAAAAGTACCACGTGGGGATTGATGAATTTGTAAACCAAGAAAGAATTTTAGTTCCCCCGTCATGGACATTTCAAATTTGCTTTTCATGAGATTTTCAAAATGTTTTGATTGTTTCGGATTAGTGGACCCAAAGATTATGTCGTCCACGTAAATCTGAACAATCAAAATGTCATATTTGAATTTTCTTGTAAACAGGGTGGGGTCTATTGTTCCTTTGGTGAAATTGTTTTGAAGCAAGAAAGATGATAATTCATCATACCACGCCCTTGGGGCTTGTTTCAAACCATAAATGGCTTTCTTTAGCTTGTAGACGTAGTCTGGATGATCTTTGTCAACGAATCCATTTGGCTGACTCACATACACTTCTTCTTTCAGAGTTCCATTCAAGAAAGCCGTCTTAATGTCCATCTGATAGACTGTGATGTTCTTGTGAGCTGCATATGCTAAGAAAATCCTAACTGCCTCAAGTCTTGCTACTGGCACAAATGACTCATCAAAATCTATCCCCTCTTCCTGTCTGAATCCCTTAGCCACCAGACGAGCTTTGTTGCGAATGACAGTCATTTCTTCATCCTTCTTGTTTTTCCATAACCACTTTAGATCAATGACAAGTTTGTCAATTGGTCTTGGAACTAAATCCCACGTGTCATGTAACTAGTGTTGGAGAAGTTCTTCCTGCATCGTTTCAATCCAAGCATTGTCTGCCATCGCCTCCCGAATGTTTTTAGGTTCTTTCAGGCTAACTGAGCAAACGTAGATACACATGTCGGAATTGGTGGCGAGCTGTTTTCTTGTCTGAACTGGCCTTGAAGGTTCACCAATGACTTGTTCTATCGGATGGTCTTTTGTCCACTGTAACGTAGAAGGGTACCTTGGATTTGACAAATGCGTGTTAGCTGGTTCTTGTAATCGTGAAGATGATTCAGCAGAATCTGTTGCAAATGGGTTTTCGAACACTTCTTCTTCTAACACAGCATCGTTTTGTTATTGTTCTTCTTGAAGTGGGGTATTGTGGTTTTGCTCATCAACTCTTGGTAGAACCATTTCAATTACTGGAGTTGCTGGAGTAGATGTTGATGACGTTGAGGGAGTTGGTGCGTCAGCTTCGATTGTGGTAGATGCATCTTGCGGTGGTGGTGGTTGATGATTTTGAGTTGGTGCAGCGGAACGTTGTTGTGATGCATTTGTCGAAGCTCCACCATAGTACTCATCATACATAAACTCAAAGAAATTTTCCAGTCCTTGATTTGTTGGTGTTTCATTGTTAGTTGACTGAGCTCCTTGGGGCATGAGTCCTGAACTGATATGTCCAGAAGTCTGAACGTTTGGTGCGGGTCCTAATCTGGTATGATTAGAAGCCATCGGGTTAAGAATGGGTTCTAGAGTGAGTCTCTCAGAAGCCATCTGTGAAATCTGATCAAACTTCACATTCATCGTCTCCATTATCCTTTTGGTTCTTCTATTATGCACCCTGATTGCCCTCGAGTTTTCTGAATAACCAATGAAGATTCCAATATCACCCTTAGCTTTCAACTTTCCCAGATCTTCTTTGTCGTTTGTTGGATAGCACAAAGCGCCAAATACATGAAGGTAAGAGATGTCAGGTTTTCTGTTGTTCACTAGCCCATATGGGGTTTTATTGAATCTTGGATGGACTAGGGATCGGTTCTGAGTGAAACAAGCAGTAGCAACAGCATCAGCACTAGGAATAATGGTGCACTAGAATAAATCAGCATCGTGCGAGCAGCTTCCACAAGAGTTTGATTTCTTCTTTCAACTACCCAATTCTGTTATGGAGTTCTAACGGCTGATGTCTGATGAGTGATTCCAGTTTCTTCAAAATATGTTCTTAACTCCTGGTTAGTAAATTCTGTGCCATTGTCTGTTCTTACGATCCTTACTGGAGCTTGAAGTAAGACTTGAATTCGCTTCAGAAAGGTGATGATGATGCCTAGTGCTTCGTCTTTTTATCTCAGGAACTTTACCCATGTATATCTTGAATAGTCATTGACAATAACAAGAATATAATTCTTCCCATTTATGCTTTCAACTCTCATTGGGCCACATAAGTCCATGTGCAACAAATGTAATTTATCTACCGAACTGGGTACGGTTTTAGGTTTATATGTTGCCCTTTTTCTTTTACCTTGCTCACAGGATGGACATAGGTGTTCTTTGGTGTATTTGAACTTAGGGAGATCGTTGACGATGTTATCTTTGGCTAGTTTTGTTAAGGTGTAGAAGTTAAGATGGGATAATTGTCTATGCCACAACCAGGACTTATTTTCGCAAGCTCTTGTCATGAGACAAATTGGTGATGAAGAGGCCATTTGGTTTATGTCGATAGCATAAATATTGGTGCCACGATTTCCGGTTAAGAGATTATCTCCAATCAAATTTCTAACGAAGCAAGTGTTTCTCCTAAATGCAACCTCTAAATCTGCATCGCAAAGCTGTCCGACTGAAAATAAGTTGTGTCCCAACCCTTCAACATAGTAAACCAGAGTGATTAAATAGTTTCCAAACTGAAGATCTCCATAACCCAGAATAGCTGCTACATGATCATTTTCAAATTGTACAGTTCCCATGAACTTCCATACAAAGTTGATCAGCAGCTTCAGATTCCCGGTCATGTGCTTGGAGCAACCCGAGTCGACGATCCAAAGACATATTTCAATGACATGCCAAGAACAGATGATTTTGCATTCGGAAACCGTTTATCATTTGGTTCCATTGGGTTAGAGGTAACATTTAATTCACACTCATAGACGGTTTCTACTTGTTCTTTTGGAACCTTTTTTAATTTACCATTTACAAGTATGAATTTTCTACCCGTTGGTTTCCATGCACATATCTTAAGATAGTTCCTAGATAATATGCTACTAGTGGTTGACCTAGATGCTGCAATTAGTCTTTTAACATATCTAGTCCTAGTACTAGTTCCTGGAGGATCTGTTCAGGCATAGCATTCACATTCACATTATTAGAAACAATATCATCACAAACATTTAACGATTTTTAGGAGTTATTTCTTTTCATTATTTTATATATAGTCGGGATATTTAGCTTTCTCTTCAAGATTCATCTAGACTATAAATCATTGTAATAGGTTTAGGTTTTTGAAGAAGTTATGAGTTTATAGAAAAGAGAGTTTTCTCTTGAAGTCCCGGTTGGGCACCCTTTGAGGGTTTATTGAATTCCTTTGTTCTTTGTTCTTGTTTGGTTTCTTTCATTCACAACGGTATCTACCATCATTTGGTATCATGAGCACAGGTTCGGGGAAAAGAAATCACGTAATTTGGAGAAGCCAAATCAAGAGAAACAAAAATAGTTGTTTCACTTCATCATATTCTGCACAGTCGTGAGATAATTAGCGGCATGCATTCGTTCACCATTGGATTTCTGTGATTTTTGGGCACGAGGTTCAGGACACATTAATCTACAATCTCACTGTTCGGATTCGCGATTGGAGTTTTCTACAGGGAGTTATACCTGCTCGAAGTTGCTATTTTTTCTGCTGAACTTTCTGATATAATGGCCTTTTTTACCTCACAATATGTGGGCTTGGACAACCATTTGGTTATGTGACTTATAGATTCGCCGGACATGGCAATGATACAACTAACCAACAAGGATCACGTGTTGTAGAGAATGAAGACCTCATTAAACAAGTGAAGGAACTTCAGACGGATTCCAAAATCAAGGTAATCGTAGAGTCGCCGAACGAGACAACGGTTACGTGAGTAAGGAAGATATCACTTCACCTAGATGATCTTATCGAATGTTTGACATGATGGAACATGATTCTCCATAGAGAAGCCGTGGTATAGAAATGAAGAGGGGTTAGAAAGTTTCAGAGTTCGAGACTTGGAAAGACAAGACTCGAGGACAAGTCTTTTCCAAGAGGAGGAAAATGATGCAGGGCACGGTCGGGTTCCCGCTCCTCTGGCTTAGCCGTCGTTTCTTTGGTCAACATGTGAAGTCATATGTTTCAATGGTTCGAGAAGATTGAAGGGTAAAATGACAATATAATATATTGTCATTATCTATCTTTTTCATTTTAATAGTTTACCTATTTTCGTTAAAGATTATTTTAGATTTTTAGGAGTTATTTCATTTCATTATTTTATATATAGTCGGGATATTTAGCTTTCTCTTCAAGATTCATCTAGACTATAAATCATTGTAATAGGTTTAGGTTTTTGAAGAAGTTATGAATTTATAGAAAAGAGAGTTTTCCCTTTAAGTCCCGGTTGTGCACCCTTTGAGGGTTTATCGAATTCCTTTGTTTTTTGTTCTTGTGTGGTTTTTTTCATTCACAACGGTATCCACCATCACGTCAATTAACGTATCTTTCCTTGGAGGATACTCATCAAAGCATATGTGATTCCTACAATGCCATTTTGTTGAAAAGCTAGGTTGTTTGGACAATGGCATCGAAAAAGCTTTAGCTCACAACTGGAAGTGAAAAGTGACCCGCCCATGATATTAAACCATCCATGTAAGATTTCATTAGTTTGTTTCGACGCAGCTTGTTGCTCATTTGTCTTTCACCTCTATGTAAATCCAAATTTATTATGGAGTAAATTTTTGTATACAGAAAGTTTCTTTTTCAATTTCTTTTGTATTTCAATAGTTCAATAGATTTGATTAAAATATGGAGAAAGTGAGTGTGAGGTTGTTAGGTAGGTAAGCTTCTGTGTAGAACTTAATAATACTACGTCATTTGGTTAGTAAAACATAAAAAACAACCTCTGACCTTGACTTTTCATTACTTTCCTAAACTTCATCTCTTTCTTTCCCAAAATCAACTATAACAAAAATCACCCACATCTTCTCCAAAATCGAAATTCATCCACTTATCTGATTAAGTTCTTATTTCAGATGAAATGATCATTTGAAATAACCACTATAAACATCAATCGTTCCCGTATCGCTCAATTTTGAAGTCACAATTTATGAGTAAGTTCTACAATTTTCTTTCATTGCTAATTTCCATAGCCATGTAGTATATCATCTCTATCATCAATTAATTAATTACTCACGAAAAAATTGTCTAACTTTACTGAATCACAACAACAATTTGAATATACCCTTGATATATCACAACAACAGTTGGGTTTATTTAATTGAGTTTTGTAGTGGTTTAAGGTCTATATGAAATATGCATAGTATAATGATTATGGATTAGGTTTGGGGGCTGTTCAATTTTGGAGCTTATTGCTAAATAGCCTTTTTTTTCCCTATAAGAATATATTGCAGAGGGTTTTAAGTCACAACATGGATTTGAAGAATCAACAAATAAGAGATCCTTTTGAGACTCATTTAATCGAAATATTGATACAAATGGTTATTTGTTCGACCATCAAAATCCACAGTATGAATGTGAGGAACAAAACTACGAGCATGTGGATCTTGGATGTGATGAAGATGAAATTTATAAAGATAATATTTGCTAAGAAACAAATGACCATAATGTGAATATCGGATGTGATGATGATGAATTTAATGATGATGGTATTTGGGAGAAACCGAACGAGGATCCAGTGAATATCAGATGTGATGAAAATGATAAAAACATTATTGGAAAGATTTTTGACACACCTGATGATGCATATACGTTTTATAACCAATATGCCTTCTTGTACGGGTTTGGTATACGTATTCATTGGAAATATAAAAATAAGACGACAAATGAGGTGTATAGAAAGTTGTATGTTTGCAACAAAGAAGGTTTCAAAAAACAGAAGGGCGATGGATCCAGTGAGGTATCTAAGAAACGTAGAAGAGATGTAAGGACGGGTTGTGAAGCGGAACTCCGGATTTCAAAAACAAAAGACGGAAAATGGTGTGTGGATATCTTTAATAATACACACAATCACGACTTGACCACTACACCAACGAAAGTAATGAAACATCATTCTCACAATAAGTTTCATCGCTCCATGGCTTGCAAATCCCTTATGGTGGAACTTGGTAAGTCCGGTTTGAGACCTTGTCAAGTTAGAAAAGCTGTAAATGCAATAAAGTCACCACATGAACCTACTGTAACCTCGAAGCAATGTGCTGATATATTTGCTGAAGAACGGAAACAATACAAAGGTAAGGAGTTTTATTCTCTTATCAAACATTTCCAAGAAAAAGCAGCAATAGATGCTAACCAATAATTTAAAATAGACTTGTTTGATGATGGGTCTCCTAGAAATATATTTTGGGCCGATGGAAGATCAAGAGATGCCTATCTAAAATTTGGAGACGTTGTTGTGTTCGATGTTACATATTTGACGAATAAATTTAAGTTTCCGTTTGCTCCATTTGTTGGAGTGAATTATCATGGTCAATCAATAATATTTGGTGGTGCTTTGCTAGAAAATGAAAAAGAAGAGACTTTCAAATGGTTATTCGAGCAATTTTTAAAGTGCATGTTTGACAAGTGTCCAAGTGAAATTATAACAGATCAAGATAAAGCAATTTGTAATGCAGTTAAGCATGTTTTTCCAAACACTCGACATCGTTACTGTGCATGGCACATTAAGAAGCATGTTTTGGAACATCTTCAACCGTTTAAAGTTCGTTATAGTGATTTCCAGGAATCTTTTAAGCAATGGGTAAGAAGTGATATTGTCGAAGAATTTAAAAGCCAATGGGAAGTTTTACGTGATAAGTATAGTCTTGAGACTAGTAGTTGGATGATGGAGATGTATAACCAAAGAAAATTTTGGGTTGCTGCATATTTTAAAGATATTTTTCTTGCTGGCATGACAACAAGCGGAAGAAGTGAGAGTATTCATTCTTTTTTTGATGGATTCGTGAATTCGAAGACCATGTTGAATGAATTTGTTATTCAATTTGATAAAGCCGTCGACACTCGAAAAGCTGCCGAAGAAGATGAAGACTTTAAGACTATGAAATCGAGGCCAATTCGTTCATCTGTTCATCCAATAGAAGCAAAATCCGGTAAATTGTTACTAACCATTATTTTTCTCATTAGCCACTATTGTGTGAACAAACTACCACATGCATATGATTTTATATTTTATTTTTTTTCCAGGTGAATGTTATAATAAAAAGATATTTGAGGTATTTCAAAAGGAGTGGATAGAAGCAACCAACAATTTAACTCACAAGAATAAAAGCAAGAGCGAGGAAAATACTACTTATTAGGTTGGGCAGGTGAATGTTGATAAAAAATATTGGAGAGTCATCAACTTTCGCTTCTTGGATAACTTGGATGTCACATGTTCGTGTGCTATGTTCGAAACATATGGGATATTGTGCAAACATATCCTATATGTAATGAAAAAAAACATGTCGACACCCTACCTGATCACTATATTTTACCTAGGTGGACACTTGATTGTAGGTACAAAGTTGGTAATGCTAGTATCGCAATCGAGGAAACAAACTCTGAAAATGGGGTTAGTGCGTTAGCTTTATGGTATGTTCAATCTAATTGTACAAAGGCAATTGAACAAGCAAGAGATGCACCTTTGGAAATAAAAAGACTAAATAGCTTTTTGGTGGAGTTTTTAGAAGATCAAATGATAAGGAGAAAGCCAACAGAGATTGATAATGCATATAAAGATGCTCGTGTTGGAATTTCTCAAGTAGACATCATGCCTCAAATTTCAGTTCGAGATCCCATTGTGCTTACTAACACTAAAGGACGTCCAAAAAATGCAACGAGAGTCAAGCCTCCTATAGAGGCCAAGCAAAAGAAGACCGTGACTTGTTCTTACTGTAAGGAACCGGGTCATAACATCACTGGGTGTAAGAAAAAGAAGGCTCATAGCATGCAAGAAAAAGAATGATGCATGCTTATCTAGTTGTCGAATGTTTAGTTTTCTTTTTTGGTGAAAAAATATTCTTATTTTGCTTATCAAATGGAACTTCTGTTAAGTTATCATGTTATGATATGTTGTTGTTTTAGCATATGGTTATATGCATTTTCATCATCAACTATCTGTTAACTATAATATTGATCGGTTACATACTCCAAATCTACGTCACAACCTCAAATCCATTCCATACTATATAAATGAGGCAATAATATTGAGTTAACCCAGGTAAAATTTTATAATAAATAAGAAATAAAAGTTATTTACACTTGAACGTGGAGATTGAACCACATTAGACTACTAAAAAAAACACCTCGCCCAAGCACATGTTCTATATATGACCTGCTTACGTTTAGAGACTGTGCACCTCTGCAGACGACTGCACGAGGATCCTCTTTGGCATTGCCACTGCATTTACACAAAGGACACATATGTCAGCACTTTGGCTTTTGGATCGAAGAAAATCACATATTCACTTTCCAGCTTGGTGTTGTTTAAGCTGTTATAAATGGAAATCTTCTAGCTACAAAACTTACTCATAGAACATGTCCCGTGTAACATATTTCCCAGTCGTTTATAAGGCTAAGTGCACAAGTGGTTGGAACCATAAAATTGTCCAATTTCCAGCCAAAATAATTAGTATCGAACCATAAAATGTGCTTCCCCAAATCAAAAAGCAAGAATCAAACTTAACCATAGGAATCTCAATATTCCAACAAAGTGATACCTAAATTTGGGATCAATAGTTGTACCATGTGGGTGTTAGATTAACTTACTGCAGACCCATATGCCAAACACCCTTGAAATAAGGATCAAACTCATGAATCACAGTTTCATACTTAATAACCTACAAACAAAATGTATATTTTAACAACAATTTCAAGACCTAATCAAATAAGTAAAATAAGGATTAAACTAACCGAAAAAGGCGGATCAAGAATGCGAGTACTCCGATCAGGAGAAGAATGAAGAATGAGAGGATGTGATCGGATGCGTGACGGAGAGTCGTCGTCGTTTTTGTGTTTGTAGATGCCGCCATTAACATCTTTGATTTGTGTGTGTATTTGTTTTGACTTTTGTGTGAGTGAGTCAACCAAAGTACTTTGGGGTTTTTATACTTTTACCAAAACGACGTAGTTTAATTGGGTTCTTCACACAAGCTTGCCTACCTAACAGCCTCACACTCACTTTCCCCTTAAAATATTTTCGAGTTTCCTTATGATTTTCACATTTAGTACAGTTTACGCCTTTACGAGATATCCCTCCACTTTTTAACCAAAATCCATAGCATTTTAAGCCATTACGCAATCGATAAAAGATGTTGCGTAGATTTAATTGCGTCATTACAGACTGGATATCTAGTTGAATCAAGTTGCCGGATTGTATTAGATTGAATAAATCCTCTCTCCATCATAGAAAATGTTTAACTTAGCTAGACACCAATCTCTTTATTGTTGGAAATTTAGTGCACTTGAGGGATTAATTCACACCTGGTAATGGGCTTGGAGGTACGGAGTGTACAACCATCAGGTCAATGTTTACCCTGACTCAATTAAGTGGTTTGTTGTTCTGCTGCTAGCATACATGATAATACTGCTGATGCAGTTCATACTGCTGCTAGTATTACTCATTGTGCTGCTGAAGCAGAATATTCTGCTGCTAGTGTTATTGATACTGCTGCTAGTACAATAATACTGCTGCTGAGTTGCTAGGCAATAGATTCTACTACTAGTACAATTTATTGTGCTGCTAGGAAAACGATTCTGCTGCTGGTAAGCTTGTTCCTGCTGGTAAGCTTGTAACCACTGATTCCTACTATTATGGAAACTATTATGGTATAATTAATGGGCCGTTAATTATACATAATTCCATGGGCTAGGGTTTGAGTAAACTCTATTATAAATAGAGGTCGTATCATAACTGCATGGATATACACAGAAAACCCTAAACACTTGAATACGATTTGGTTCTTGATTTGTGCCTAAAACAAGAACATCACTTGGTCTTATCCCATAGAGATATTCGTGTAACCCAGGCATAGGGTCGAATAGTTTCTATTGGAAAGTGATTACACGATTTCAAGTGAATATCCGGTACCTTGATTGATTATCTTAACCCTGATCTGGGAACACTCAAAACCACCAACAATCAATAGAAACTATTTTAGCGATAATCAATGGCTGCTGCTATAAGGCATATGGCTGCTAACTTTTTCAAACTGGAAAAATTTGAAGGTGTTGATTTCAGAAGGTGGCAAAAGAAGATGCAATTCTTGTTGTATAGCATGAATGTGGTGTATGTTCTGACCACAACCATTCCTGAAGATCATGGGGATGATGCTACTATGGAACAGATGAGGAGCAGAAGCAAATGGGAGAATGATGACTATGTCTGCAGAGGATTAATCCTCAATGGTATGTCTGATACTCTCTTTGACATTTATCAGAATGTTGAATCTTCACAAGAACTATGGGATTCCTTGGAAGCCAAATACATGGCTGAGGATGCATCAAGTAAGAAGTTCCTTGTAAGTAATTTTAACAATTACAAAATGGTCGATTCTAGACCTGTCATGGAACAATACAATGAACTTCTTAGTATACTTGGTCGATTCACACAACACAAGATGAACATGGATGAGGCTATTTCGGTCTCTTGTATCATCGATAAACTACCTCCTTCTTGGAAAGATTTCAAGCATATGCTAAAGCATAAGAAGGAGGAGTTAACTCTTGTTGAGTTGGGCAGTCGTTTGCGCATTGAGGAATCTCTCAAGGTACATGAAAGTGACAAGCCAAAGAGCAGCAATGCTGTTGGTCCATCAGTTGTCAATATGGTGGAGCATAACAACTCCTCCAGGAACAATGACAACAAGGGCAAACGTAAGCATCAGGATAACACCAAAACTGATCCTAACAAGAAGTCAAAAGCTACTTGTTGGAAGTGTGGTAAAACTGGACACTTCAGGAAGGATTGTAAAGGTGTTAAGATTGGCAATAAAACCAATGGATCAGGCATAAGTGGTTCTGGGAATGGTAATACCAATTCCCTAAAAGGTCAGAATATATTTGATAAGTCTTTTGAGATTTATTATGTTACATATATATCTGAAGTGCACTTTGTGCAGGATGATGATGTTGCGTGGTGGGTTGACTCTGGAGCAACAACTCATGTGTGTAAAGATAGAAGCTGGTTCAAGACCTATGAGTCAATGAATGATGGTTCTATTCTTCATATGGGAAATGAGTCAACAGCCCTGGTGCATGGAAGAGGATGTGTGGATTTGAAGTTTAGTTCTAGAAAGATTGTTTCTTTGTTTAATGTTTTACATGTTCCTGTTATTAGAAAGAATTTGGTTTCTAGTAGTGTTTTGAATAATTGTGGTTATAAACCAGTGATTGAATATGATAAGTTTGTGTTATCTAAACATGGTGTGTTTATTGGTTTTGGTTATTTATGTAATCAAATGTTCAGACTTAATATTGTTCATGATATGATTGATTCTGCTTTTATGTCGACATCTAGTTTGTATGATTCAACCCTTTGGCATGCTAGACTTGGCCATGTACATTTTAAAAGGATGCAAGATATGTCTAAGAATGGGTTAATCCCAGCATTTGACATGGACACTGAACAGTGTAAAACTTGTATGATGAACAAGATAACTAAGAAACCATTTCAAAGTGTAAAACGTGAAACTAAAATATTGGAACTAGTTCATAGTGACTTATGTGATTTACATGCTATTCCCTCTTTGGGGAATAAGAAATACTTTGTGACTTTTATTGATGATGTTTCTAGGCACTGTTATGTTTATCTATTACATACTAAGGATGAAGCATTAGATAAATTTAAAGTATTTAAAACTGAGGTTGAATTGCAACAAGAGTCCCTGATCGAGAGATTAAGGACTGATAGGGGAGGTGAGTACATGGATACTCTGTATTTTCTGTCTGTTGGTATAATCCATGAAACGACTGCTCCCTATACTCCTCAGCAAAATGGTATTTCTGAAAGGAAAAACAGGATGCTGAAGGAGATGGCTAATTTCATGTTGTCCTACTCTGGGCTGAGTCAAGGGTTCTGGGGTGAAGCTATGTTAACAGCTTGTTATTTATTAAATAGGGTTCCCAACAAAAGGAACAAGACAGCGCCTTATGAACTCTAGACTAAAAAGAAACCCAACCTGAATTATCTCAGGGTTTGGGCACTCCCTGATCCAAAGCTAAAAACTTTGGGTGAAAGAGGCATTGAATGCATCTTTGTTGGATATGCTGAGCATTCCAAGGCATATTGGTTCTATGTTATTGAACCTAATGAATTTGTTTCAATTAACTCAATAATTGAATCAAGGGATGCAATCTTTGATGAGAATAGATTCTCATCATTCCCTAGACATGGTCAGAGGATTCCTAATGGAACCAATGATGTTGGTGTATCAGAAATCTCTAATGAGGTTCCTGATGAGGTTGTGGAACAACAACCTGAACCTGAGCACAGAAGGAGCAATAGGGTCAGGACTCCAAAATAATTTGGACCTGAGTTTCAATTGTACTTAATTGAAGGAACAAGGGATGAGGTCTCTGACCAACACTCCTATTGCTTTAATGTTGAGGATGATCCCAAAACATTTGATGAAGCAATGAAGTCCCAGGATGTTGCTTTCTGGAAAGAGGCAATAAATGATGAGATGGACTCCATCATGGGCAACAACACTTGGGTGTTGGCTAATCTACCACCTGGTTGCAAGCCTCTAGGCTGCAAATGGATTTTCAAAAAGAAAATGAAGGTAGATGGAACTATTGAAAAGTTCAAGGCTAGACTAGTCATTCAAGGCTTTAAACAAAAGTCAGGGATAGACTATTTTGATACTTATGCCCTTGTGGCTCGTATCAGTACCATAAGATTGCTGATTGCCTTGGCATCTATTCACAATCTGATTATACATCAGATGGATGTGAAGACAGCATTCTTGAATGGTGAATTGGATGAGGAGGTTTACATGAACCAACCTCAAGGCTTCATCATGCCTGGCAATGAAAACAAGGTGTGTAAACTGATTAAGTCCTTATATGGACTAAAGCAGGCACCTAAGCAATGGCATCAAAAATTTGATAAAGTGGTTTTGTCTAGTGGTTATTCACTTAACGAGTCTGACAAATGTGTATATAGCAAATTTGATGAATCTGGTAAAGGAGTCATCATTTGTCTATATGTTGATGACATGTTGATCTTTGGCACTGACCAAAATCAAGTTGACCTAACAAAGGAATTTTTGTCATCAAGGTTCTCTATGAAGGATATGGGGGAGGCTGATGTTATCCTTGGTATAAGGATTAAACATGAAAGTAACAAAATTTCTATCTCTCAGTCTCATTATATTGAGAAGGTGTTGAGGAAATTTAATTACTTTGATTGTACTCCAGTGAGTACTCCTATGGATACAAGTGAGAAGCTCTTGCCTAATACTGGTAAAGCTGTATCTCAACTTGAGTATTCTAGGGTGATTGGCTGCTTAATGTATGCCATGACTTGTACTAGACCTGATATTGCATTTGCTGTGGGAAAATTGAGTAGGTATACTAGTAATCCTAGTGCTCATCATTGGCAAGCAATTCAGAGGGTACTGAAGTATTTGAAGAGAACTATGGATTATAGTCTCTCATATACTGGTTATCCTTCAGTATTAGAAAGGTACACTGATGCAAGTTGGATCAGTAACACTGAAGATAATTCGTCTACTAGTGGCTGGGTATTCCTACTTGGTGGAGGTGCAATTTCTTGGGCATCCAAGAAGCAAACTTGCATCACCAGTTCAACCATGGAATCTGAATTTGTGGCCTTAGCTGCTGCTGGTAAAGAAGCTGAATGGTTGAAAAACTTGCTTCTTGAGATTCCATTGTGGCCTAAACCTATAGCACCTATTTCTATCCGTTGTGATAGTGCTGCTACATTGGCAAAGGCTTATAGCCAAATGTACAATGGGAAGTCTAGACACTTAGGTGTCAGGCATAGCATGATTCGTGAGCTTATCATGAATGGGGTGGTATCTATAGAGTTTGTTAGATCTCAACAAAACTTAGCTGATCACTTGACGAAGGGTTTGGCTAGAGACTTGGTTTTAAAGTCTGCTAAAGGGATGGGTTTGAAGTCCAACTTAGTCACTGAATGCTAAGACACCCAACTCCCTCCTGAGGAAACTTGGGAGCTAAGACACCTAACATACCAAGGTTGTGCTCAGAACCTGCTGAAAAGGAGGATGAAGTCTTTACTTCTCAATGGTTAATTTTCTTTGAAAAAGTGCTTAGCAGGAGCATGAATAAAGATGAACCACCTATGTAAATGTTGAAGTTTTGCCGCTTCAGGAAGCTTTGGACTTTTAGCTTTTACAACATTTATGAATTGGATATGGACACATGGCTTGTATAGTGTCAGGAGTATTTAAGTGTTTGAAAACTTGTGTGTATTTTATCTTCAGGTATTCAAATGGGTTGAAGGGTTCAATTCTTAGAACACCCTGATTGTTGAATATTTGAACGTGTAATGTACTAAGATGAGAATTCAATCTTCAAGATATTTTCATTTATGCACATGTTTGTTTTATGTTTATTTTCATGCAAATGTAGTGAACTAAATTTGGGGAGGATTGTTGGAAATTTAGTGCACTTGAGGGATTAATTCACACCTAATAATGGGCTTGGAGGTACGGAGTGTACACCCATCAGGTCAATGTTTACCCTGACTCAATTAAGTGGTTTATTGTTCTGCTGCTAGCATACATGATAATACTGCTGATGCAGTTCATACTGCTGCTAGTATTACTCATTGTGCTGCTGAATCAGAACATTCTGCTGCTAGTGTTATTGATACTGCTGCTAGTACAATAATACTGCTGCTGAGTTGCTAGGCAATAGATTCTGCTGCTAGTACAATTTATTGTGCTGCTAGGCAAACGATTCTGCTGCTGGTAAGCTTGTTCCTGCTGGTAAGCTTGTAACCACTGATTCTTAATATTATGGAAACTATTATGGTATAATTAATGGGCCGTTAATTATACCTAATTCCATGGGCTAGGGTTTGAGTAAAATCTATTATAAATAGAGGTCGTATCATAACTGCATGGATATACATAGAAAACCCTAAACACTTGAATACGATTTGGTTCTTGATTTGTGCCTAAAACAAGAACATCACTTGGTCTTATCCCATAGAGATATTCGTGTAACCCAGGCATAGGGTCGAATAGTTTCTATTGGAAAGTGATTACACGATTTCAAGTGAATGTCCGGTACCTTGATTGATTATCTTAACCCTGATCTGAGAACACTAAAAACCACCAACATTTATCATTCAATTCAACGATAACAATAAGTATGCACATGCAATTATAAATAGAAGTACTTGCATGTACCTTTACGTAGTAATGAACAAATTGATAAACTTTTATTAAAATGTTGGAAAAACTTATTTCATGTATACCATGTCGAAATACAAGTGTCAAGGGATAGAACACTTGCCAGGCCTTATTATTATTACATGAACTCATTTCATGCCACTATCGTAGCTTTGGTAACATGGAACTTAGCGCAGCATAGTAGAATTTCGTATAACATTGTGCGCATTATAATGTTAACTCATAAACTTATTGATCCAACTTACTGCTTTATATAAACCTATGAACTCAACAACCATTGTGTTGACACTTTAGCATGTTTTTCTCAGGTTTTTAGTTGTATGATATATGATGAAGCAAGGCAGCGCTTGGCAGGGGCATATGCGCACTTTTGGAGTGTACATATAACACTCATGACCAAAGTTTTTGTACTATGGGACCTCTAATTATAATAACGGGCCTTGTTTTACGCATTCCTATTTAGTAAAACTTGTGTTTAATTAATGAAGCTTTTAAAACGGATTTGATAAATTCGTTCTCTATTACTTGTGTTATGATCCAACTAAGTAGCACCCCAGATGTTGTTACCGTTGTGATCTGATTTTAGGGGTGTTACAGATTGGCATCAGAGCTAAGGTTATAGAGAACTAGGTACACATAAAACCTAGACTATAACCGCTTTTTACAAAAACTCAACCTATGACCGCCAGTGCCAGCCTGCCTTATGTACTACTTTACATGCCACTCTACTTATTGTTTCAGCAAGCTTAGCATATACTTGCATGCTACCTTGATAACATGTGCTTTCGTGTTAATTGTATACATATACTTATGTACTTATATTATAGCTAATACTTTCTAACCTTACACTAAAGATTATCAGTATTTTTTTTATATTTATACCCGTATACCATCTTTGTCACAGAGCATGTCTTCCGAATCACTTGATATTATCGAAATTATTCTCCGGGATGCTAGTACATCACCTACTCACTCACCTCCGCATCAAAAACTTAGGAGAGCAACTGAGTCTTATTCAGATGAAGAGATGATTGGTTGTCCAACAACATTCGAGGTTGGGAAGAGTTTGAGGGGAACGTACCAAGAAACAATTTGGAAAGATGTTGAGCCATACTCCTCATTGTTTGACATTCCAGACTCTCCAATGCCAAACATCCCAGATGACGTATCCTCACCTAATCCTCCTGTCTATACTTTAAATCCTCGTGATTCGATATGGAACCTTCTGCATCAGCAAACCAACACACTAGACGCCCACACTGAACTACTGGAAGGGATACCACCATTACGTTTCGAATGGTATGATCGAAACATTGACACTTTATTTAAGAGAGCCGATGCTGAGAGGCGAGAAGTGTTTGACTTAGGAATGAAGGTTGATAAGATGCAATATACCTATAACCATGAACTTAGAAACTTAGATTCCAGAGTCCGCTATTCGAGTATAGACCACACTTAGGTATATGGTAAAATAGAAGGCGTTGAAAGTACCCTATGGATCGCCAGAGACACGGCAAGGATCCAGATTCAGAAGATTATTGCCTTAGAAAACATGTTAGCTACTCAGATGAGGATGTGCCAGGAGTTCCAGAGACACTTCACAGACATGGAAACTGCACAACTGGAGCTTGAGGCAGATGTTAGGCGTTTATGTCAGGGACGCAACTAATCTTAGAACTCATATGTATCGTTTATGTACACACTAAACCGAGTAGTCTTCGGTTGGTTTCTTATGTATTTTCCAATAAGTTTGTAACTCTCAGACCTTGTATCCGACTTTTAATCTATAACAAGCTCATTTTGTTATATATCTCTGTTGTGATTTAATTCTTTCTTGCATGCTCTACTATAATGCTACTCATTTATGTAATGACTGCTCATATTCTCATGCAAAATCTCATCATTTGTTATTTATTTTGTAGACAAATGGCTCCACGCAAATCAAACCGTACTCGCAACGCAAACAATGCCACTCCCCCTCCAAACGTAGTCAACCAGCCAACCTTGGCGCAACTTATGGCACAGCAGGTGGCAGAAGCTATGGCCGCTGCTGCAAATGTGGGATCAAGCACTAACACCGGCGACAGAGCCACGAGTCCCACAAATGTCAGTCTGGCATGCACGTACAAAGAATTTCGTGCTTGTGATCTAGGGAACTTTGGAGGAACTGAAGGAGCCGTCAGCTTGGCAAGATGGCTAGAAAAGTTGGAAACTGTGTTTCGCATCTGCAATTGCGAAGAAGAGTCCAAGGTTAAGTATGCCTCATATACTTTGATAGACAGTGCTTTAACTTGGTGGAACTCTTATATGAACTCATCGGGAATGGACATTGCCTACGCTATGGCGTGGGAGCAGTTCAAGGCGTTAATGCTCCAAAAGTATTGTCCTCGCACTGAGGTCAAAAAGATGGAAGCAGAGTTTTGGAACTTGAAGGTCCAAGGCACCAACATTCTGGGGTACACCCAGCGTTTCCAAGAGTTAGCATTATTATGTCTCAAGTTGGTTGCTACGGAGTCGCGAATGATAGAGCGTTACTGATGAAGCGAAAAGTGTACCGCTTTTAGGGGGTCATTTAAGCCCTAAATCATATTTATTTGATCAAATATTGCCCTAAATCATTCCTTTTGTCATTTTAGGTACTTTGGAGAAGAAATCTAGAAAAGGAAGCATATTGGACATTTTTGGAGCATAAAAGTGAAGAAAACGACAAAGTCTCCAAAGCTGCTGGAAAAGTACACTTGACGGCATCAAGTATTGCTCTTGACAGCGTCATGGCTTGGCAAAAGAGGTGGATATGAAAAATACACGTGACGCGCCAGAGAGTTTTACAATGGAAAGTCTGACGGCGTCACCCTTTAAGGTGATCAAGGCCATCATGGTTTAAGATTAAAGAGAGACGGCGTCAAGCATAATTCTGACGGCGTCAAACCTTGATAGGCCAGAGCGGATTTTGGAGGATTAAAAAGGGACGGCGTCAGGAAGACCATCCGGGAACCCTAGCCACGGCGAGGTGACAGCGTCACCTCCTACAACGTGACGCCGTCAGCTACTAAACTCTATATATAGTTTTGCAATTTTTATTCATAGTGTGCAACTTTGTGAGGAGAAACCCTAAGATGAATTTTCTGCCATTTTTAAGGGTTTTATACCCTTGGATCTCCCATGTTTAATTGAAGATAAGTAATCACTTAATCAATCAATATGTCTATGTGTTGTTTGATTATATCTTGTTCTTGTCTTTTAATTAACATGCTAGGCTAGATTTATCTTGTGTTTGCTTAGATCTAATGAAACCTAACTATTGATTATTGGTTATTAGTGTGTTATTAATTGTATTGGATGATTGTTTATCGATGTTAGGCTTAAGAAAACTGGCTAACCTCCTATACGGTAACTTGCTTGAACGTCTTAAGAAACATGAACCAATGCGTACTAAGGTTTTTATGGTTGTATTTAATGCATGAGCGAATTCTAGTGATCCCATGTTAGGAGCTTCTTAGCCGGCTCGACATAGGAGTGAAGTAGGAGCTTGTAGAGTTGGGGAAGTACGTACGCCACCCCACGATTGGTATTAAGGAATACACCCGTCATCCACGCAATTAATACACACTAATCAACCGGTAAAAGATAGTTAGGGAGTAAGGAAATCTAAGTAAACACATTTCTCTCCATATAAGTTTCACAACCTTTTCATTTTCAGTTATTTTATTTTATTTGCATTTGTAGTCATTTGGGTTAGTTGACTAGCAACTAATTCCGCCCACTCCTTCGAACCCGAGATTTTACTTGCTTTTATAAAAATATAAAAATACAAAAAGAATCTTCCCTCACCCTTAGACCTATTAGAGTAGTTTTTCAATCCTAACGACACTATTCCCCTAGAGAACGATCAATCCCCCGGTACTTGCCACTTCACTATACTACATCGGTCAGGTACACTGCCTGGTGGGGATTGCAAGCCTCTTGAGATCCCTCGAGAGGTAAAACCTGTTGTAAGGTCGCAAAACCACGCATCAAGTTTTTGGCGCCGCTGCCGGGGAATAGTTATTGTTTAGGTTGAATTTTTATTTTATTAGGTCTACTCACTAGATTCCTTTCTAGTTAGATTTTTATTTTATTTTTCTAGGTTTTCTTTTGTCTATCTTTTTTCTTCGTTTCTTTGTTCGTAACCATTACCATCCGACGTCATGGAAGGTGGTAATATCCTCGATCCCAACAACCCACCACCACAACAACACCCACCTCCTAGACCCCATACCTTAGGAGACTACTCCCGTCCTAGCCACCATGGCTATCGAAACACCATTGAGCTCACTCAAGGAGCCAATATCACTCCCTTGCGATCCGACACCATCCGGTTGGTGCAAAGCGGATGCGCATTCCATGGACTTCGTTCTGAAGATCCTAATCAACATCTCAAGGACTTTCTCAAAATTGTTGATTCCATAGACCTTGATGTTGCCACTCGAGAGACGACCCGACTGCGTCTCTTTCAATTCTCTCTGCGGGACCAAGCTAGTCAATGGCTAGAGCGCCTACCCGCAGGTTCCATCACCTCTTGGGATGATCTCACCACTCGTTTCCTCGCTCAGTTTTTCCCACCAGGAAGAACTACCAAGCTAAGGAATGATATCTTGATGTTCCAACAACGTCAAGGCGAAACCCTCTATGAGGCATGGACTCGATTCAAGGACTTACTCCAAAAAGTCCCTCACCATGGCATAGAACTTTGGCTCCAAGTCCAAATCTTCTATGACCACATCAATCTCTCCACGAGGCAAACCATTGACCAATCGGCCGGTGGTAAGCTACGTGATCTAAGTGCGGAACAATCATGGACTCTCCTAGAAGATCTTGCTCTTTATGACAACGAAAGTTGGAGTGATCCCCGTGATTTGAATAAAACGGTCAAGGCAATATCTTTGCCTTCGAACAATTCAAGCACTTCCGACCGTAGGATCATAGAACTTGAAGACCAAGTCAAGTTTCTTATGAAATCCTACGAGGCTCCTAAACCTTCAAGCCAAGTGAACAAAATCACTTCTTCATGTGAATTATGTAGTGGTCCCCACGACACTCGTGATTGCATGGAACTCCCCGAACAAGCTTTTGCGGACTACGCATCCTCGCGTACCGACGGAGCGGGAGACAAGTGGTACACTTTCAAACCCGAGCCAAACCCCTACGGTGATTCATACAACCCCTCATGGAAAAATCACCCAAACCTTAGGTGGAAACAAAACCAAAACGCACAACAAACCAATTCTTCCAACCCACCTAATCGGTTCCAATCAAGCGGTTCATCCCCAAACCGTACATTCAATAACAATCCTTCTAACAATTATGGTAGTACCAATAACTTTGAAGGATTGATGTCCCAATTTATGGCATCTCAAGAAGCTCGGATAGCTAGATTCGAATCCGAATTCAATGAACAACAAAGCGAGATGACCAATAAGATTGACACTTTGTTGAAAGCCCTCAATGACTGAGAAATGGGAGCACTCCCTAGCAACACAGTCAAGAACCCGAAACTAAACGTCAACGCCATTTCATCGGTTTCGTCTCCTAGTTCTTGTCCACAATATTATTCGGTCAATTCCATGAGCTCGTGTTTCAAACAAACCCAAGTCGTTCAAAATGACCAAGAAGTTATGATATCCAAATTGGTCAACAACATAGTTGAGACACCTCCCACTCAAAACCTTGACAATGAATTCAAGGAGCTCCACCTTGAAAGTCCGGTTATTGATGTGTTGGATGAGAAGAAGCTCAAGTTAGGCAAAAAAGGGACCGCCTTTGTTTAAAACAAGCTACCTAAGAAGTTAGATGATCCGGGCTTATTTGTTCTACCTTGCAAGATCGGTAATTCGGAGGCTTATGACACATTAGCCGATATTGGATCAAGCCTTAACCTACTTCCGTTACCTCTCTACACCTCTCTAAAACTAGGAAAACTTGAAGAAACCGAGGTGATAATAGGCTTAGCGGATGGGAGTGTTGCTTACCCGGTTGGAGTAGTCAAGGACGTGTTAGTACACATAGGAAAACTAACCATTTTAGCCGATTTCCACGTCCTTGATATGGTTAGCGACCCTACATGCCCCTTGTTGATAGGTAGAGGATTTTTGGCGACCGCTAGTGCTATGATTGATTGTAAGGAATCTAAGATAGCGGTAGGAGAAGGTGATACTTGGTCAGTCTATGATGTGAAGAAACATGCCTACGATACTAGTGATGAACCAACACCCCATTGGTTAGAATTAAATAGGAGACCATCTAGATATGGACCTTGGATCGATAGAGACTTCATAGGACCCCAACGCCCATTTTACCTAGAAGAGGACTTTGTGAACCGAACACATGCGGTAGAACAACTCTTGGCTAGGGACACCGAATTGGATCCATTTGAAGACCCTCTAGTTTTTAGGAAGATGATTGATTTCCTAGGAGTTTTGAAAATTAACCTAGGGATGAATAAGTGGACTTGTGAGGACGATGATCATAAGTGGGATTGGGACAAACCACCCAAAGATGGAGATGGGTCATGGCATATTAAGATGACATTGTATGACCCGGATGGAGAGAAGTTTGAAAAGATATATTGTACTAAGCGGACCAATAGGAAACTTCAATCCAAGCTTAACCCTAAAGACGTCCTCGATGACGAGCTCACTTACATAGGGTAGAAGGACTTTGAGTCTAGCTACAAGACTCGTTAATAAAGAAAAGCGCTTCTTGGGAGGCAAACCAAGCTTTATTTGCTTTGTGTGTTTATTTATTTGTTTGTTTGATTTTATTTGCTTCCGTATGTGTGTTTCAATTTTATTATTATTGATTCATGTTCAAAAGTAAATTGTGAAAATGCTTTATCTTGTTTTTAACTTTGTCTTAACTACATATAAAGGTATTTTGCAAAAGATAAGTGTAAGGGAAATCCAAATCGGTTTATTAGAACAAATGAACATGAATCATAACAATAATAAATTAACATGCATATTAGTAATTGTTTGAGTCAAATGCTTGTATCGAGTCATAATGATATTTTGCAGGAATTCCAGGAAGTAAGGTATAGGTTTTTCCATAAATTTTCCGGAAACTTAACATGAGAGTTCTGTCAGATCATTTCTGACGGCGTCAGGCCTTACAACCTGACGGCGTCAGGTATTAATTTTCTGAAATTTTTGAAAGTTTTGTTTTCATAAAAAGTTTTTATTAAATCTCTAACTTATAAACTCCAGGAATCTGCAAAATTATCATTCCACAAGCATTATATCCTTATATAGATTTATCCCGCCGTTGTTATGCAGGTTTTCGTGTTTGTTTTCTCAGGTTTAACAGGTTATTTTGGACAAGGAGATGTATGTGGAATCAAGCTTTTGGCGATGCTTTAGTCTTGGAGCTTCTACATTCTCTTGGAAGAAGATCTAACCATGTTACCTCTTTATCCACCAAACGAATCTGGGGAGTATTTGATTTCATTCTTTTACCTTATTTACTTTTACATCTTGTTATTTGAACATTGGGGACAATGTTCATCTTAAGTGTAAGGGGGGGGGGGGGTAAAGTACGATACTTTAGAGAATACAATTACGCTTGATTTTTTGTTTGTTTAATGGTAGATGTGTAATAAAACAAAGAGAAATACCTGTTTGGGCAATTTTAGTGCCAAATTTAAATTTTTTTACAACATATAGGAGTGAAACTTTGATCTTAATGAGCGTCTCACGGATAGGAGTTATATGACTAGCACAAAACCGTACCACTAAAAAATTTTCCACCCCAAATATGTGAGGTTCGCCCCTAGAATTGGTAGGAAAAGCATTTATGCTATGATGTGTGTACCGGTAGCACTTAGATTCTAGAACTTGCGTTAGGACCATTCCGAGGCCACAAGTGAGACTACATTCGTGTAGTTAGATTTACTACATGATAAGAGGCATTAGGATTAACCCATTGTTTTACACCTGTGTTTTTGTTATAATTACATTGGCTACATTGGTCAAGTAATTCTCCCACACCCTTTGCGTTGTACTCATTTTTAGTACACGATACCCCTAGTACACCCCTCAGAGCCTATCTTTTCGTTTCTAACTTTAAGCATTTTACTTAAAGGAAGAATTTGTTTACACCCCACTTAAATGTACACCCAAATCGCCTTAGCCTACCTTGTATGCACTCATTTTTAGTGCATTATTGTGACAACATTTGTTTAAACCCCAAGTTAATTATCTAATTGATTACATGGTTGCTAAGTCGAGTCATATCCTTGTACATATTGTTTTGGGACGATTGGGACTCATGGGTAAAGTACTAGTGTAATGGAGTAATGGGGAAGAACAACATTATTACCCCCATATGTGCTAAATATTTTAAAAAAAAAGTACTCCAAGTGTTTCGATTATCTTAATTCGAGTCATTAGAATAGTTATTTGTAAAGTTATGTAAAAGTTCAAGTGTAAGGGGAATGCAACGCCCCTATGATGTATTATTTTGGATGGTAGGGCAAGAGTGTATGAAAAAAAAAAAAAATCAAAAAATCAAGAAAAATACAAAAAAATGAGAAAAAGAAAAGTAGAAAAAACATACGGACTACCATCCCGTTTCATTTTATGTTTATTTTATGTTTTTGTTATTTTGTTTTTAGCTTAAGTCGAGTCTAGTCTTGGCTTAGCAACGCCATATTGTACATGTGATTAATCAAGATCTTTAACTCGCCACCAGTAAAATATCCTTTATCCAACAAAACCCTGTTTATCATATCCCTACACCTCACATTATAACCCATGTAAAAGCCCTCTTTGATAGTTTATCTTAGGTGCTTACGCCTAGTGGAGAAGGTTTTCGATCCTTTCCCAAGCCTATGGTAATCTATTTGCTATGACAGGTAGTGAGAGATATTATCCATTTTCATTTATGAGATATACTTTTATGACACCTGAGAGATGTGAGTATCTAAACACTACTTGTGAGGTGCTAGTGTGTAATCTCCGTGCTTATTATAATTAAAGTGGAATGACTATTTGTTGTAATTACTTTTATATTAGCATTAAATGACCCCTAACTTGTATTTTGATTAGAATAAAAGCGCATTTGCTTGAGGACAAGCAAATCTCAAGTGTAAGGGTATTTGATGAAGCGAAAAGTGTACCGCTTTTAGGGGGTCATTTAAGCCCTAAATCGTATTTATTTGATCAAATATTGCCCTAAATCGTTCCTTTTGTCATTTTAGGTACTTTGGAGAAGAAATCTGGAAAAGGAAGCATTTTGGACGTTTTTGGAGCATAAAAGTGAAGAAAACGACAAAGTCTCCAAAGCTGCTGGAAAAGTACACTTGACGGCATCAAGTATTGCTCTTGACGGCGTCATGGCTTGGCAAAAGAGGTGGATATGAAAAATACACGTGACGCGCCAGAGAGTTTTACAATGGAAAGTCTGACGGCGTCACCCTTTAAGGTGATCAAGGCCATCATGGTTTAAGATTAAAGAGAGACGGCGTCAAGCATAATTCTGACGGCGTCAAACCTTGATAGGCCAGAGCGGATTTTGGAGGATTAAAAAGGGACGGCGTCAGGAAGACCATCCGGGAACCCTAGCCACGGCGAGGTGACGGCGTCACCTCCTACAACGTGATGCCGTCAGCCACTAAACTCTATATATAGTTTTGCAATTTTTATTCATAGTGTGCAACTTTGTGAGGAGAAACCCTAAGACGAATTTTCTGCCATTTTTAAGGGTTTTATACCCTTGGATCTCCCATGTTTAATTGAAGATAAGTAATCACTTAATCAATCAATATGTCTATGTGTTGTTTGATTATATCTTGTTCTTGTCTTTTAATTAACATGCTAGGCTAGATTTATCTTGTGTTTGCTTAGATCTAATGAAACCTAACTATTGATTATTGGTTATTAGTGTGTTATTAATTGTATTGGATGATTGTTTATCGATGTTAGGCTTAAGAAAACTGGCTAACCTCCTATACGGTAACTTGCTTGAACGTCTTAAGAAACATGAACCAATGCGTACTAAGGTTTTTATGGTTGTATTTATTGCATGAGCGAATTCTAGTGATCCCATGTTAGGAGCTTCTTAGCCGGCTCGACATAGGAGTGAAGTAGGAGCTTGTAGAGTTGGGGAAGTACGTACGCCACCCCACGATTGGTATTAAGGAATACACCCGTCATCCACGCAATTAATACACACTAATCAACCGGTAAAAGATAGTTAGGGAGTAAGGAAATCTAAGTAAACACATTTCTCTCCATATAAGTTTCACAACCTTTTCATTTTCAGTTATTTTATTTTATTTGCATTTGTAGTCATTTGGGTTAGTTGACTAGCAACTAATTCCGCCCACTCCTTCGAACCCGAGATTTTACTTGCTTTTATAAAAAATATAAAAATACAAAAAGAATCTTCCCTCACCCTTAGACCTATTAGAGTAGTTTTTCAATCCTAACGACACTATTCCCCTAGAGAACGATCAATCCCCCGGTACTTGCCACTTCACTATACTACATCGGTCAGGTACATTGCCAGGTGGGGATTGCAAGCCTCTTGAGATCCCTCGAGAGGTAAAACCTGTTGTAAGGTCGCAAAACCACGCATCAGTTACATTGGAGGATTACCCTTGAACATCAGAGGGAATATACTAGCTGCTAATCCTAATGACTTGCATAACACAATCTCCATCTCTCAACACTTAATGGATCATGTGACTCAAGATACGGCTAAAAAGGGGGAGATAACAAAAAGAAATGGGAAGACAACTCTAGGGCCAACCATCAGCCAAACAAATGATAAGAAGTCGCTAAGGCATATTCTGCTGGACCCAGTGACCAGAAGGTCTATGCTGGGAAGTCTCCTCTATGTAACCATTGTAAACTCTAATGCACTGGGCCATGCACCGTGAGATGCAAGAATTGTTAAAGGATCGGTCATATGACCAAGGATTGCAGATCACCAGTTCTTGCTACTACTAAGAGAGCGCCAGTGAATAATCAAATAACTCTTACCGTCAATGACAAATCTTCCATTACCTGCTACGGTTGTGGGAAAAAGGGGCACTTAAAGAGTGAGTCCAAAAAACAGAGAAACCAGGGTAACGGTGGAATCAAGTTGCTGGAGGAAACCAGGGTTATGCAGGAAATGCCCGAGGAAGGGTGTATATTGTTGGAGGAAGAGAAGCACCAGAGGACCCGAACGTTGTTACGGGTACGTTCCTTCTAAACAATCGCCATGAATCTATTTTATTTGATACCGGAGCGGATAAGAGTTTCATATCAAACACATTTAGCCAATTGCTAGATATCATCCCTACAGCTTTAGACGTTGGTTATGACGTAGAATTAGCTAATGGTAACATGGAAAGAGTAGACACTATAATTCAAGGTTGTACGCTAAACCTATTAAACCACCCATTCAACATAGATCTTATGCCGGTAGAACTTGGCAGTTTTGATATTATTTTTGGAATGGATTGGTTATCTAAACACCATGCGGTGATCATCTGCGATGAGAAGATTGTTCGTGTACCATACGGTAACGAAGTATTAGAAGTATTAGGAGATAGAAGCGACCGTAAGGTTACATCTCGATTGGACATCATATCATGCACCAAAGCTCATAAGTACATTGAGGACGAATGTCTCCTCTTTGTAGCACAAGTTGAGAAGATAAAGAAGGAGTCTAAAGAAAACCGCCTAGAAGACGTGCCAATCGTGCGTGACTTTCCAGAAGTCTTTCCCGAAGACTTGCCTGGACTCCCACCAGTCAGACAACTCGAGTTTCAAATTGACTTAGTACCAGGTGCTGCACCCGTGGCGCGAGCACCGTACCGATTAGCTCCTTCAGAAATGCAAGAATTGTCAGAACAACTACAAGAACTCTCAGAGAAAGGTTTCATCAGGCCTAGTTCCTCACCATGGGGAGCCCCTGTTCTATTCGTCAAGAAGAAAGACGGAACCTTTTGGATGTACATTAATTATAGAGAGCTGGACAAGCTAACAGTAAAGAACTGATACCCACTTCCCAGAATCGACGATCTATTCGATCAACTACAAGGTTCAAGTGTGTATTCAAAGATCGACCTTCGATCTAGATACCATCAACTTCGAGTTCAGGAAGAAGACATCCCAAAGACAGCATTTAGAACTCGTTACGGACACTACGAGTTCCAGGTTATGCCATTTGGTTTGACAAACGTACCAGCTGTATTCATGGACCTCATGAACCAGGTGTGCAAACCATATTTGGATAAGTTTGTGATTGTGTTCATAGATGATATCCTGATTTACTCCAAGAAAAAGGAAGAACACGAAGAACATCTCAAGATGATTCTGGAATTACTCAAGAAGGAGGAATTGTATGCCAAATTCTCAAAATGTGAATTTTGGATTTCCACTGTACAATTTCTTGTACATGTGATTGACAACCAGGGTATTCACGTGGACCCCGTAAAGATTGAGTCAATTGAGGATACGACGCCAACAACTCCAACTAAAATACGCCAATTCTTAGGACTTGCCGGATATTACAGAAGATTCATTGAGGGATTCTCCAAAATAGCCAAGCCATTAACCACCCTAACTCAGAAAAACGTGAAGTACGTTTGGGGAAAGGACAAAGAAGAGGCATTCCAGACACTCAAAGAGAAGTTGTGTAGTTCACGCATATTGGCCTTACCTGAAGGAAGTGATGACTTTGTCGTATACTGCGACGCTTCGCACAAAGGTTTAGGTGTTGTATTGATGCAGAGGCAGAAGGTGATTGCTTATGCATCACGACAACTCAAGACACATGAAAAGAATTACACAACCCATGATTTAGAACTGGGAGCAGTTGTATTCGCTCTGGGGATATGGAGGAATTACTTGTACGACACTAAGTGTACAATGTTTACGGACCATAAAAGCTTGCAACATATCCAAGACCAAAAAGAGTTGAACATGAGACAACGTAGGTGGCTAAAATTACTCAGTGATTACAACTGTGAAATTCGTTATCAACCGGGAAAAGCCAACGTTGTGGCAGATGCTCTTAGCCGGAAAGAATGACTCAAACCCTTGAGAGTCAGATTACTAGGAATGAAGATCAGTTCACCTCTCCCATAAAAAATCCTCACTGCTTAGATTGAGGCACTCAAGGAAGAAAATAGACTAAGTGAAAAACTCTATGGTATGCCAGAGAACGTAAATGGCTTTATCAAGAGATCAGACGGAGTATTGTGCTTCGACAACAGAAGCTGGGTACCACTCTATGGTGGGATATGATAACGCTCAGAATGAGCATGTTTTTAGTTGCGTTATCATTAGTTTTGTGCATCATATTTGGTTATATTTGTATGTATTTGTTACTTAATCATGAAAAAGTGTATATGCAAGTAAATGTAGCCAAGTAGAGGAAAAGATGATGAAAAGACGAAGAATTGGAGTGATTATGCACATTTGGAAGATTCTCAAGATGGAGACAAGAGAGATACCACACAAGGACTCAAGAATTTGATAGTGTCAAGATTTCTATGTTCATATATCAAGAAAATATCAAGTTCTATGGAAGAAATCAGCACTTAAATGAAGAATAAGCATGCAACAAGAAAAGGCAAGAAAAAGTCAAGATTGTGAGTGCAAGAGGACTCCATCCGATCGGATGCAGCCCGCATCCGATTCGGTTGGGTTTTACCGAGGAGAGGAACCGATCGGATGGTCTAAAAATCCAATCGGTTGGACTGATGTTGCAGTTACAAAGAAGCATTAATTGATGGTTTTACTCCTCATAATCATTGTGGCCGATCATTTCCTTCATATTTACTGTCCTAGGTCATTTTTACTTGAAGAATAAGTGTTATTTACACTATATATTGGGATGATATTAAGGGTGACACCCCAAAACTAGTAAAAGGCTTACACCAAGTCCTTACTATATTCTTATTATTATTGCCCAAAAGTCTAGAAGTACTGTAAAAACGTCCAGGAAACTTTGAGTTCAAGTCTCAATAGTTTGGTTCGAGTTAGGAGTTGTTTACTTGTCATAGTATGCGATTGCAGGAGTGTGGTTGCTATAGTTCCACAATTCTAGTTCTTGTAATCCTAAGCTAGGTATATCTTGTTTATTTACAATGAACTACTTTTACTTTGAGTTTAATGAAAGTATTGTTTGTTACTTGTGTTTGATTATGATTGTTATGGAGTAATTTTTGGTATGCTTGTGTGTATGATGTAACTATTGTTGGAGTATTCTTATCTTAAAAAGTGATGCATGAAAACATTTCTTGTTTTATGAGTTTGTTGGAATAATATCTAATCTTGCTTAATTTGTTGGTAAAAACATTTTAAAGAATAAAAAGGCCGAAAGGATTTTCTTTATGTTTTTATTCCACAACGTTAGTGCACGAATTAGTATGGGATATGGTATGTGACAAGCATCATATTTACTCATTAAAATGGATTTGAAATGATTTCATCATGAGATAAGGCCGAAAGGATTCGTAGGAATTTATGAGATAAGAATTGCTTTTCAAACAACTAGTGTTTAATAGAATTGTCATAATAGTTAGCAAGGCCGAAAGGAGTTAACTAGGAGATTGAATTCTTAGTAATGATTCTTCATGATATAAACCATTGATTGTTAATCATTCATATAAAATTGTGCATCATTACAAGTTACACTAAACTTTGTAGAATACTCTATGCAATTGGTTAAGGAATTACACACAAGTATATGTTTTTTTTGATTGGATTCTATATACATCTTTTTGAATTTTCACCACATTGGATTGACAACCCTTTTTTCAAAAGCTTGTTATACTAAATACAAATACCAAATCCCTTGTGACGATCTTGACTTACCCACCTTTACTATTATAGACGAGTATACTTGCTCGTATGTGTTAAATAGAGAACCGGATAAATCATGTTTATAAATTTTAAAACTTGTACACGGGGATTTGATTGAATTTGATTTTAATTGATAGATTTGTTTGTGTTTGGTAGTTTATCAGTTTTTGATTTAGAAAATTCGTGTTAAAGTATAGAAGTAAAAGTAAAAAAAAAAAAAAAAAAAAAAAAAAAAAGGTTTAAGGACCAACCGAATCGGATGGTTACCTATCCGATCGGTTGGAACCTTCGTTAAAAGTTTTATAGTTTTTTATTTTTTGGTTTTATTTAGACTTTTAATGATAGGAAGAATCGATCAATATGTAATTTCCTTGTGAACAGCCCTAGAGGTACCATCTTCTTAGCATCGATTGACACATCAGAAATTAGTAAGACAAAGGAAAAAGTTTTTGCGATGTTGGATGATTTCATGGAAAAAATTGGTGAAGAACATGTTGTTCAGGTAGTCACCGATAATGCTGCAAATTATAAGGCTGCTGGTGCGATGTTGATGGATAAAAGAAAGAAACTATTTTGGACACCTTGTGCTGCTCATTGTATCGACTTAATGTTAGAGGACTTTGAAAAGAATCTTGTAGAACACCAAGTTACCATAGCAAAAGGTAGAAAAGTAGTTAGTTTCATTTATAATAGGAATCGTCTCATATGTTTATTGAAAGAGTATACAAATGGTAGGGAACTCCTTAGGCCTGGAGTAACGAGGTTTGCTACTTCCTATCTTACACTTACTCGGTTGCATGATCTAAAAGGTGCATTGATCTCCATGTTTGCATCTGAAAAATGGGGAAATAGTAACTTCGCAAAATCTGAGGTAGGGAAGAATATTGAGAGCATAATTCTTGAAAATGTAGGGTTCTGGAGATCAGTTTACACGTGTTGTGTTGCTGCAGCTCCTTTGATAAGGGTACTTCGAATGGTTGATTCAGAGTCACCTGCCATGGGTTACATTTTTGATGCCATGGTCAAAGCAAAGATAGAAATAAAAAACATGTACAAAAATGTTAAGGCGAGGTAATTTATCTTATGTTGCACTATCATTATTTCTCTAGTATAATTTTATAATCGTAAACAGCCAACCCACATTCCATTATGTTTTATATTTTTAGGTATCAACCGGTATTAGATATAATTGATGAAAGATGGGAACTCAGCTTCAAAGGCCGCTTCATGTAGCAGATTACTACTTAAATCCACAAATGCAATACAGTCCTGACTTTGGGAAAGAAGATTATGGTTTTAGCAAAAAGATATTTTATGAATGTCTTGAAAAAATGTGTGGCGATGAGAACCTATCAAAGACGATTGATCTATAGCTTGATTTATTCAAGAATTCGAAGGGCCTATTTAATTGTAGAACAGCTAAGCTCACAAGGAATGATAAATCTCCGGCCGATTGGTGGGATTCATTTGGAGATGACACACCAGAACTGAAACAGTTTGCCATTCGTGTTTTGAGCTTAACATGTTCATCATCGGGTTGTGAGAGAAATTGGAGTGCTTTTGAGATGGTAACCTGAACTGATATATCTTATTATGATATTATCTTTAGCTTATCTTGCACCACTGATTGCTATCTAATTTGTTAACTGTTTTTCTCTTTTAATTGTTTAGGTACATTCTAAACGAAGAAATCGTCTACAACAACAGAAAATGAATGATCTTGTCTATGTGATGTATAACTTAAAGTTAAGTGGAAGGGAAGAAAGGAAACGAAAAGAGGACAACTTTGGAGTCGAGCAACCTGAAACGTTTGAAGATGTTGATTTAGATGATCAGTGGATTACTGAAGATAATGAAGATTTGACAAACATGTAAGTGAATGAGTCGACAACATATGGTGCTAATGGAGATGATGATTTTCTTGAACATGCTATAAGAAATCAATATGGTAAGCTCATATATAACACTTTTTTTTGTATGAAGTTTCATAAACCTGATTGCGGCTTTGTGATACTTTTAGGTGGAAATGAACAGTCTAGATAAGAATCAAGTTATGTTTTCGAAGAGGGAAATGAAGTTGAGGCAGTGGAACAACTAGAAGTCATAGATTGATGGCCCTATTTTGGACTTATGGTAATTTAGGCTAGGCTGTATAAACTAGTCGTATTCCTTTTGTGTCGTAGGTGAACGTATGTAGTATCTCTTTGATGGCCTTATTTTAGACTTATGGTAATTTAGGCTATCTAAATTGTACAAAGTAGATGAACGTTTGTAGTATCTCTTTTGATTAGGAATAATGAAATGAATGAATGTTTGATGACGTTAATCCGTCTGCAATTCTGCATAGTGCATATAACCTGGTTCTGCAATTCTGCATAGTGCATATAACCTGGCTCTTTTGTATTGTGATTGTGATTTTTATTATCTATTGTGATTGGTCATATAACCTGGTTATTTTGTATTGTGATTGTGATTTTTCTTTTGTATTGTGATTGGTCATATAACCTCTACAATTCTGCATAGTGCATATAACCTGGTTCTGCAATTATTTTTGGTCATATTTTTTGTCACAATTCTGCATAGGGGCATAGTTATGTTTGGTATTGGGTCTCATTTTCTCAATCAGGTTTAGACACTTCTAAATGTAATTTATAACGATATAATTACTCGATACAAGTTTAGACACTTCTAGCTCTCTTTTTTTTTTTTCTATTTTTTTTCTCAATCAGGCTTATGTTTTTGAGAGGAATGTTTTTAAAAATGGTTTGTATACATATGTAAAGGAAAAGCCGAAATCGATCCTAGGTAGGATCCGATCCTACGATCCTACGATCCCGATCTTGCAAAGCCGAAATCGATCCTAGGTAGGATCCCGATCCTGACAACCTTGAGTTTAAGTGTAATAATAGATATAATTAATTATTTGTTTAATTAGATAATTAATGGTGATCATAGTATTAGTTTTAATGTTTTTAAAGTTTTTATTATAGAAGTTAATGTATTTAGTACATTTAATTTTATGTTTTATAGTTAAGTAGTTTAAGAGCTTTCATTTATAATGTTAGTTAATAGTAGTTATTAGATAGTTAATTGTTTCTAATTAAAGTTATTAATTATTTTTAACTTTTCATTTCTAGTTAATTATTATAATTTATGTCTTAATTATTATAATTTAATTTAGTTTTCAATTAAAAAAAAAAGATTTCTTTTACGAGCTGTCCAACCGATCCGATGGAGCCCGCATCTGATTCGGTTGGGCAATGTTGGATTTTTACGATTTGTCCATCCGATCGGATGGAGTTGAAAACCGATCGGATGGATGCCTCGTTAAAGTTTTCATAATTTTTCAATTTTTAGTTGTTTTAGTGTTTTGAATGTTTGAACTTGTTGGTTTACTTGATATGATTTCATCTTGAGTATGTTTCGATTATGACTAACCCTAATGCTAATGATTTGGATTTTTGTGTTTGTGGTTATGTTATAGTTAGTATTTGCTTTAGTAAGATGGAAAGTTTGAGCGAAGTTTCGGAGTATTTGTGAAATTTGGAAGAAATGTTCAAGGATTCTGGTGATTCCTTTGAGCGTTTGGAGAATATGTTGGAAGAAGTTAAGGTGGATTTTGAAAAGGTAGAAGAAGTTGGGGAAAACCGAGTTTGTTTGCCAAAGAAGAAATAAGTTGTTGTGTTCACAAGAGCTCCACCTAAGAAATTCGATTCAACACACATGGGGTTTGCTACACCTTGTGGTGTGGAAGGAGTCAAAGCTTGGGATGCTCAGTTGAATATGGAGTATGGAGATAACTATATTACCAAAGATGTGCTAGATAAGCTTGGTTTTGTTCGACTTGATTATGAAGATTATGGAAGGAAGAAAGTGAAAGATGTGAAAGTGAATATTCACGGCCACATTTTCAAAGTAGATTTTGTTGTTCTAGACTATGGAAACACCGATGAGCCGGAGGTAGTGTTTGGTAGGGATTTTCTTGTTACAACTAAGTGTAAGCTTGATTTTGCACTTGGTGAAATGAGAATTGATATCACCGATTTGGAGATGCTTGCGGAATTATGTGAAGGAATGGAAGAAGTCAAGGAAGGGAAGGAAAAAGTTGTTAAAATGGGAAAGGCTAGTAGGAAGAAAACACCTCTTAACAAACTTACCTAACCCTCCACCCCAAAGAATGATAATTCATCATCATCATCATCCAATTCACCACCAAATTCACCACAAACCGTTAAACCTTTGACTCAAGAACAAAAGGAGGCTATCTTGGAGAATTTAGAGAAGAAATTTCATGAACTTATGGAGAAGAAGCTGGTTATTGAAGTGTTGAATAACTATATGACATACCGCAAGAAATTGGATGTGGTTATGATGGCTAGATCTAGGCTAGAGGACAAAAGTTTTGATGAGGTTGAAAGAGCAAGAATTGTGGAGAATGGATTACCTAAGAAAATCAGTGATCCGGGGAATTTTGTTTTACCAATTAAGGTAAATGGAACAACTCCGATGTATGCATTGGCCGATACTGGGTCAATTGTGAGTGTTATGCCATATCCGTTGTACAAAAGGTTAGGACTTAGTAACCCCCAACCTAATCAATATAATCTCACTATGGCCAACAATTCTAAGGCAAAAGCAATGGGTGAAGTGAAAAATGTTTGAGTTTAAATAGGGTACCAAGCCTTTTTAGCCGACTTTTTAGTGCTTAACATACCGGTAGACAAAGAATTACCACTTTTGTTAGGTAGACCATTTTTAAGAACATCTGGGGCTATAATAGATATGGGTCGTGGTACGTTGACTATTGATGATGGGATTTTGAAACACACTTACTACCCAAAACCTAGAGGAAAAATGGTAAAGGAAGTGCATGAGAAAGAAGATGAGGAAGAATACTTGGGATGTTTTGAAGTAGGAAGAGATGAGGATGGTATGACTAAATATGGGCCGGTTACTCCTAGTTACTTTGATATCGAAGATGAAATGGAGAGAGCTCTAGCAATGGAGGCTTTCTTTAACCCATTTAAAAATATTTTTGTGTTTAATAAGCTTACAGATTTTCTTGGATCATTACCGGTCCAACTCAAAAATTTGGAGTGGGGACCCAAAGGTCCGAGTGTTTACAAGAAGGAAGATGGAGATGGGGAATGGCATGTGAAGTTCGATATTGTTTGCCCAAGTGGAAGGAATTTTGCAAGAAGGTTTAAGACACAAAAGACAAACCGAAAGTTGTTCGGAAAATTTCAAAGTGAAGACATCCTAAGGCATCAATACTTTCATGGATCAAGGAGATCAAGTGGAACAAGTTGAAGAATAAAGCACGAAACGTGTGCTAGTTGTTTGTTTTCTTTTAATTTTTATGCATTTTAGTATTTTAATATTTGCAATTTGAGTTATTTTAAGTTTTAAGTTTAAAGGTTTATGTTAAGACTCTTCTTTTTATTAAGATTTTATGATTATGGAGTTTATGTTTTTAGTGTTAGTTTAGTTTAGAGATTAGTAGTCATAGACTTGGACAAATTTTGGTAGACCAAGTGTGGTGAAATATTTACATACAAAAAGAATTTTTGAAAGGAAAAAAAACATTTTCACTTGCTCTCACAAGTATCACAAAGTGTTGACAAGAGAAAAAGTGAATTTTTGCAAAAAACTTAATCTGAATCGGTTGGACCTAAAGCTGATCGGATGGAGTTATATATATAAGCCCAAAATTTCAAAAATCATAAAAACTCTCAAACACACAGTCCACCAAATTTGGGTCTATAAAACTCGACCATAAGAAGATAATTAGAAGTTGCAGGAGTGTTTGTAGATCATCCGTGGCTCCAAAACAAGTAAGTAACATCATCAATTTGGTTTAATTAGGTTTTAATTCGGATTTATTGAATCATGTCAAGATTTGGGTATTTTTGATAGACTTCGAATTAAGATATAATATTTTAGGAATAGATGGGTAATTGATAGAGGAATACATTGCAAAAAGAATTAGATTGATTGATTAAGTTTTGAGGAAGAATTGATTAATTGAATTTGGTCAAAACTTTGAATCGAATTAGGTTGCAATTGATGATTCCCACATGTTATATGCTTGTTAATTAGTGATGTTAGGATAGTGCATTGTTGATTAGAACACTAATTGAAGGGTTTGATTAGATAGTGTTCTTGGGTGTTCTAGGATTGATTAAGAAATCATGTGGAGATGTTTTGAATCGATATAGGAACGAATTGGAGATGTAGAAATCATCATAAGTGTTCAAATGCAAGATAGGAGAGAGTAGGAATTGTTAGAAATCGATTGAAGTCACAAATAAGTTTTTGCCTTTTACAGCAAAGCCCAACCGATTCGATTGCGGGTTAATACTGATCGGTTGGGTGTGGTATTTTACTCCATCCGATCGGATGGAGATGCAAACCGATTAGATGGAGGGTTCGGTAAATGAAAAATGAAAATTTTCAAAATGAGTTTTTGGACTTCTAAATCGTGTAGCGTTGGTTCTTATACTCTTATACTAACATATATTTGTGTTTTCTACAGAGTAATATTGTAGGTTCCTCAAGTTCGTCGTACGTTCGTGTTAATCCAATTGTGACGAAGTATGTGCAAAGGAATGCAAAGAGCTAAGTCACCCATAATGTTCAGCCGGAGAGCAATGAGAATTTGAAGTTCATTAGGCTAAAGAAGGAAGAGAAGCATGCTTTTCGAGAGCGCCTTTGAAAGCTACAGGTTAGGACTATTGCCAAACCACGTTTGGTTAATTGGGATTTGTTTACGGAATATGAATGTGAGAATCAGTTGACAGACATAATGAAGATGACGTATGTGTATCCTGGTGATGGGGATACTTTTGAGGATTTTTCGTGGGAAAGAGCCTTTAGTATTTATGAAGATGTTTATCGTGAATGGTGTTTGGAATTCTTTTCTACATTCTATTTTGAAAGGATGGTTGTTGATCTTGTGAGGGAGACGTGTATTTTGTTTAGGTAATGCAGGAATGAGCATGCCTATACTTTGCCGGAGTTTGCAGTTGCTCTTGGGTTGTATGAACAACATGAAGTTGAGAATAGGTTGTTTGAAGCTCATTTTGTGAGCTTAGTGAGGTTTTACAATGATTATGATGGGATTCCAGCGTATTGGAATAGAGTTGGTGATCCGGGGTGTTCGAGGAGAAACTCGACCAAGTTGAGAAACCCTTTGATGAAAATTTTACAAAAGTTGATAGCTTGGGGAGTTTTACACAGGACGGGTAGTAGGGACAAATGTAATCAACCCGACTTGTGGGTGATGAAATTGTTGGAGGAAGATAAGAATGGGAATGCGGCTTGGATTATAGCCGAATATCTTTCTAGGAGAGCACCGGGGATCAAAGATAGGAGTGATGTTTGTGGAGGTCATTATGTGACCACGTTGGCAAGAAATTTAGGATATTTTGAGAATGAAGAGTTGGTTAAATGTTCGGGTCCAATTGAGAGTGAAACGTGGGATGAAAAAAGTTTTGGGAAAGCATTGGATAGGAGGAGTAGGACGTTGGGAGCATGGACGGAGCCGACAATGGCCGCATCTCAAGCCGCACCTCAAACACTATATCAACCACCACCACCAATAAGAAATGTTCATGCACCGAGTAGTTTTGACTCGGGATGGGGAGATTGGAACCGTGAGTTGAATGATATTGAGCGTAGGGATGTATGGAGAGATTCGATGATGATGAGGAATAATTACAATTATGATTATTCAATGCCGATGCTCCAACACATGGCACGTGAGGCCAATTATGAGGTACCACCCTACAACCCACCGAATGTTCCACCATACCCATTCTAGTATGATCCCTATCCTGTTCCGTATCCTTACCCATATCCCGGGTTTGCACATTTTCCCGAACCAGTGCCAGTTTATGGTAGAGTTGCCAATGTTGGAGGTTCAAGTTACGATGTAGGTGGATCATCATCTGGAGTTGGAAAGAAGAGGAAAAAAGTTTATTCAGTTTTCGATGAGGACGAGAATTACGAGACTGAAGGTAGTGAGGAAGCAGAAGACATGGATGACGATGATGAGTGATCATCGAGATTTGATTATGATGGTTTGTGTTTAAAAACAATTATATGGGTCGAACTATTTCTATTTCTATTTTCTTAATTTTCTTTTCTTTTAGGATTAATTACATATGGTTTATATTTAATTACTTTTGTTTGTTTTAGTATTTTGTTTGTTTGTTTGTTTTGTTTCGTATATTTTTGCAGTTTTGCAGGGGTGAATTACCGGAAGCTTATTGTTGATCAATATTTGGAGTTGGAGAACTCATTTGCTTATTTATGATCAAATATGCGTATGCGTATTTACCCTGGTAGTACCTTTTTTACTAAATTTTTCTCATTTCCTTTACTTTGAAGTTTATTTTTATTATATTGAGGACAACGCAAAACTTAAGTGTGGGGGAGGGAAGAAAATAGGAAAAATGGTTTAATTTAAAATTTTTAGGTTTAGTAAAACTTTGGATTTAAGTAACTAGAATTCGTTCGCCCTTGATTTTTCTAGTTGCTTTCTCACATAATTCATATAGTTTAAAGAACTAGATTGTTTCAATGGTAAAAATGAGGCTATTTGAAATTTTTTGGAACTTAATCAAGTTATGAGAGCTAATTCATTCTGGATTCGATAACATTTACTAGTACATGTTATAACCTACCTTAAATTGTGAGGATTTGAGCCTTTTTGTATAAAGCATTTCTTTATGCCATATATTTCGTTATGAGTGTGCCGGTGATTATGTTGATTCTAGAACTTGTATTTGTTATGTATTACGGTTAAAATCACTTTTGAGTGGTAAAAATATATTCAAATGATAAGAGGCAACTTAGGATTTACACCAAATGGCCATCCGTTTACAGAAATATTTTTGCTGACCACATCGGTTAGTTATCCTCGTATTTGAAACCCATTTGTTAGCATTAATATCTTACGCTAGATACCCTTAGTTACACCTTCTGAGCCTATCTTTTCTTTTGATTAAATCCAAAAAAATACAAAAATATTTTACACTTTACACCTTAGCCGTACCCGAATCAAGTTCATTTGAAGTTCGAAAACTATTTATTTTTTTGATGATTAGGCGTTGGCCACACTTTGATATGTGTATGTGTTGTTTCAACGAAGAAGGAGGTTGCTACTCTTATTTGTATTTTTGTAGCCTGTGTTCATCCAAAGTGTGGGGGTGACGAGAAGTTGTGTGTGAAAAAAAAAAAAGAAAAAGAAAAAAAAGAGAAGAAATGTGAATAAGATGAATAACCAATGAGCTATAATGTATGAGTATCAATTAGCCAATGAGCTAAGAGGAAATAAGTGAGTATGTGATGCGGAATAACGATTGAAGGAGTTTGGAAAGTAATCATTTGTGGTATAAAGAGTTAGGAACGGAATTTGGACTTGATTCTTATTTTTCATTTTGTAGAAACCAAATATAAATAATTCCCATGTCTTATCCCTACCCTTTACCAAATTACTTTATTCGTTGTTAGCTTTCGAGCATCCGGATTAAGTGATGGCTTTGTAAAGATATGTAGTGCATGGATATTGTAGTGACCATCCGGGTTATTGAATAGTTGAAAGACGCGCTAGTGATCTAGTGCGTATTTTGGTGATCATCCGTTATGCAAATAACGCGCCAGCGAACCAATGTACAATCTAGTGACCATCCGTTGTTTAGCTAGTCAAAAATCTGCGCCGGCGAGCTATTATATTCTTGTATGAAATGTTTGAACATTAGCCGGTAACCTTTAACCTTAAACCCGAATCAAAGACCTCTTTGATGTTTTATTTTATTGTTTTGATACTTGTACAAGCTTATGGTAAGACACATGAATCATGACTGAGCAATGAGTGGTTTACCAATCAATCTACCTAAAGAGTGTTGAGTGAATTTCAAAATTCTTCGTGAGGTGCTTAGTTATGTTATCAAGCTCGATATTAACTTATTTATGTTTAAAGAATTTTCACATTAAAATTTAAATTAACAATTGTTCCTTCGGGATGGTCGTTAGATTTTTGGAACCACGATAACGATACCATTGAAATCCTTTTTCTTAAGAGCTAGACTTGCTCGAGGGCGAGCAAAACTCAAGTGTGGGGGAATTTGATAACGCTCAGAATGAGCATGTTTTTAGTTGCATTATCATTAGTTTTGTGCATCATATTTGGTTATATTTGTATGTATTTGTTACTTAATCATGAAAAAGTGTATACGCAAGTAAATGTAGCCAAGTACAGGAAAAGATGATGAAAAGATGAAGAATTGGAGTGATTATGCACATCTGGAAGATACTCGAGATGGAGACAAGAGAGAAACCACACAAGGACTGAAGGATTTGATAGTGTCAAGATTTCTATGTTCATATATCAATAAAATATCAATTTCTATGGAAGAAATCAGCACTTAAATGAAGAATAAGCATGCAACAAGAAAAGGCAAGAAAAAGTCAAGATTATGAGTGCAAGGGGACTCCATCTGATTGGATGCAACTCGCATCCGATTCGTATGGGTTTTACCGAGTAGAGGAACCGATCGGATGGTTAAAAAATTCGATCGGTTGGACTGATGTTGCAGTTACAAAGAAGAATTAATTGATGGTTTTACTCCTTATAATCATTATGGCCGATCATTTCCTTTATATTTACTGTCCTAGGTCATTTTTACTTGAAGAATAAGTGTTATTTACCCTATATATTGGGATCCAAGGCTAGATACTAAGGGTGACACCCCAAAACTAGTAAGAGGCTTACACCAAGCCCTTACTATCTTCTTATTATTATTGCCCGAAAGTCTAGAAGTGCTGTAAAAACGTCCAGGAAACTTTGAGTTCAAGTCTCAATAGTTTGGTTCGAGTTTGGAGTTGTTTACTTGTCATAGTAGGTGATTGGAGGAGTGTGGTTACTATAGTTCCACAATTCTAGTTCTTGTAATCCTAAGCTAGGTATATCTTGTTTATTTACAATGAACTACTTTTACTTTGAGTTTAATGAAAGTATTGTTTGTTACTTGTGTTTGATTATGATTGTTATGGAGTAATTTTTGGTATACTTGTGTGTATGATGTAACTATTGTTGGAGTATTCTTATCTTAAAAAGTGATGCATGAAAACATTTCTTGTTTTATGAGTTTGTTGGAATAATATATAATCTTGCTTAATTTGTTGGTAAAAACATTTTAAAGAATAAAAAGTCCGAAAGGATTTTCTTTATGTTTTTATTCCAAAACGTTAGTGCACAAATTAGTATAGGATATGGTGTATGACAAGCATCATATTTACTCATTAAAATGGATTTGAAACGATTTCATCACGAGATAAGGCCGAAAGGATTCGTAGGAATTTATGAGATAAGAATTGCTTTTCAAACAACTAGTGTTTAATAGAATTGTCATAATAGTTAGCAAGGCCGAAAGGAGTTAAGTAGGAGATTGAATTCTTAGTAATGATTCTTCATGATATAAACCATTGATTGTTAATCATTTATATAAGATTGTGCATCATTACAAGTTACACCAAACTTTGTAGAATACTCTATGCAATTGGTTAAGGAATTACACACAAGTATATGTTTTGTTTGATTGGATTCAATTTACATCTTTTTGAATTTTCACCACATTGGATTGACAACCCTTTTTGCAAAAGCTTGTTATACTAAATACAAATACCAAATCCCTTGGGACGATCTCGACTTATCCACCTTTACTATTACGGACGAGTATACTTGCTCGTATGTGTTAAATAGAGAACTGGATAAATCGTGTTTATAAATTTTAAAACTTGTACACGGTAGAGCACATCAGGATACGAGAGTTAATTATGCACGAGTCGCATAAGTCCAAGTACTCTATTCATCCCGGAGCTGATAAAATGTACCTTGACCTTAAGAAACTATATTGGTGGCCTAACATGAAGGCGGATATTGCATTATATGTCAGCAAATGCTTAACTTGTTCTAAGGTTAAAGCGGAACATCAGAGACCGTCCAGATTACTGGTTCAGCCTGAACTCCCTGTGTGGAAATGGGAGCGAATCACTATGGACTTCATAACTAAACTAACAAGAACATCCGGTGAATATGACACGATTTGGGTGATTGTTGACAAACTCACCAAATCTGCTCATTTCCTTCTCATCAAAGAAACCGACAACATGGATCAACTCGCTCACTTATATCTTAAAGAAGTAGTCTCCAGACACATAGTACCAATTTTGATCATCTCCGATCGCGACAACTATTTCACTTCAAACTTTTGGCAGTCACTCCAGAAAGCCCTGGGGACAAAACTAGATATGAGTACCGCTTACCATCCCCAAACCGACAGCTAAAGCAAACGAACCATTCAAACCTTGGAGGATATGCTCTGAGCTTGTGTTATTGATTTCGGAAAGAAATCGGATGAACATTTGCCTTTAGTCGAATTCTCGTACAACAATAGCTATCATACAAGTATAAAAGCCGCACCATTCGAGGCACTTTATGGACGTAAGTGCCGATCACCCATTTTTTGGACAGAAGTGGGAGACAGCCAACTCACAGGTCCTGAACTCATCCATGAAACAACCGAAAATATTGTGCAGATTGGTAACCAGATGCAAGCTGCACAAGACCGACAAAAGAGCTATGCAGACAAGAGACGTAAACCTTTCGAGTTCCAAGTAGGGGACATAGTCATGTTGAAGGTTTCGCCATGGAAAAGCGTGATACGTTTTGGAAAACGTGGAAACTAAATCCTCGTTACATTGGACCTTTCAAAATTCTAGAAAGAATTGGACCAGTAGCGTACCGACTTCAGCTGCCGCAAGAACTCAACAGTGTACATGATGTCTTTCATGTATGCAATCTAAAGAAATGCTTGTCCGAGGAAACTCTTGCTATTCCTCTGGAAGAAATCGAAATTGACAATCGACTACACTTTATCGAAAAACCTGTTGAAATCATGGACCGAGAAGTCAAGAGGTTGAAACATAGTCGAATACCAATTGTCAAAGTTCATTGGGATTCTCGAAGAGGCCCTGAATTCACGTGGGAACGTGAAGATGAATTCAAGGCCAAATATCCCCATCTCTTTGTATCTTCACCTGATAACTCAAATTGAATGTCGGGACGACATTCAAATAAAGTTGGGAGACTGTGACAAATGATAATTTTCCACTTTAATAATTACGATTAGTTATCAGAAATTACGCATTATTTATTTTCTGATGAGTATTAACGAGAAGTTAGGTTATATAACTGTTTATTTCATTATAATAATTCAAAACACGTTAAAACATGATTCACCAAATATCAGAACGAGCTCACATGCGGACCACAAAAACTAAATATACTCAAAAACTGCCTAATGGACCATAAATTCACAGTCCAACTCCTAAATCCGGCTACTGTTCACAACAGCCCAACTAAGGCCCAATTCTCATTTATATTGCATTTCTAATTGACCCAAAGCACTCCAAATTCACCCCGTTTTCTCCCAAGTTTGAAACACAACATAGTCGAGTTATTGTACCACCTAATTCTCCTCCCACCAAAGTGTTAGGGTGTCGAATTCTAGCTCATGATATCAACTTTTGATACGTGTAAACGGGGCAAAGTAAATCGCCCTCAAACACACCCATTCAAAGTCATTTTTTTCACCATTTCTCTGAATCGACCCGAATTCAATTATAACTAGTTCTAATATTTTTGTTTAATCATTATTGAGTTATTAAGTGCATTTCCTACCTTTGGAACCAATATCACACGTTAGAACATTTATTTGGACCCTAAATAAGTGTGTCGACATATATTATGTGCACCAAATCAAACCAAATCAAACCTTGCACACACCAATCTTTCTTTGATCTTAGAGTGTCAGTAAATCCATCTTAAAGTCCACATTCCTTACATACTTCCTGCCATTTTACTGTTCGAACTTGTTGATGTATAGAAATATACATATAAACCTTCATACGTATATATACACACAAATAATTCAACTTCATTTATCTCCTTTCACACCATAGCATTTTTTCACATTCCCTAAGCCTTTTCATCCATATTCGAGCTGCTGAGGAGGCCAGAGATCATTTCATAATCATTTGAGTCATTTCAAGTTTACAAAGACCTATTTGAATCGAATTTATTTGTTCTAGCGAGCTTGTGGATTTTTCCTCTTGTTCTAGTCATCTATACACGTTAACTCACCACCCTAGAGGTGTTGTAAGTCCTTTCATCTTGTTCCCATTTCATTTCGTTGCATTTTAACTCACCATGCATCATGTTTATAATGTTTTCGAACATATATGTTTTACTTCTATTTTTACGTATTACATTTATTTCTAGAATACAAAACTTGGTTTGCCTCCCTTGTGGAAGGCCTAGGAACCAATAATCACCAACACATTACGTTTAGTCTTTTGTTTCTTGCATGTTCGAACTCCATTTTAAACTTGAATCACACGTATAAAATCATGCAACCTAAAAATCTGACTAAGTCCTTTTAGTTTAAAAGTGTCCCAAGTCGCCTAGAAAATGACCTTGTAAAATTGAATTCGACTTAATAACATACCGATATTTTTACACGACTTGTTTCTTCATACAACAAGCTAATAAATTGATGTTTATAGTTTTCCAAGATAAGCTCATAAAAATGGCCTAAGCAAACCCATGTCGAAACTGTGTAAACTTGTGTATTAATTCGAATTGGACTGAAAAGCACATTAAGCAAATAATAAGCAATCTAAATAAGCTGGACTTATAAGCTCTTTTGATATGATTTTAGAACATTAAAAATGAACCCAAGGATAAGCCCAACTTGTCTTAAAGTCCACGGATCATAAAACGTTAATGGGCCTTAAAATCTATTCGTTAAAGCCCAATAATAAAGAAATAAGTCATTTTAGCTAATAAGTAGTTGATTTAAACTTGGATAAGCTTTAATAAGCCACATAAACTTTTGGATAATTTTTCCCCATCATTTTGTGACTTTTGGACTAAATTTGCAAATAGTTTCACTTAGAGGGAGTAAAACTGCCAACTGTGAAAAACAAGGATTAAAACTGCCAAAACAGTAACTTTAGAGTAAAAACTGTTATTATATTTAACTCCAAGCTCAAAATGTAATTTTGGACAACTAGTGGACAAAAAATGCAAGATTTATATAAATGAGGACTAATGGAGCAACGCTAACGCCGTTAGAGTATAAAATGTAAAATTGACATGTTCATTTCTATTTTACATTTTACTATCTTCCGTCACGTCACGTGCATTTTTAAGTTTCGGTTACGTATTTAAATAACGTTACGTTATATTTATATATAACGAGTTTTAACAATTTAACTTAACGTTTTGTTTCACCACTTTCGAGGAAGCGATATTATTGGATCTAAATGACATAAAAATAAGATAATATTATATATAATAATATTTTTGAACTTTAAGCATTTTAAGCATATCACACTCACATCACCGATCAATCGTTATCCGTTACTCACTTTCGCAATCACTATTCATATTAAGTCAAATTCCCAGACTTTACCATTATCCAGGTCGTGTGTTGAAGTCGTTCCCAGAAACTTACTTGAATTTACATTTCACCTTGCCAGTTACGCTCAAGGTGAGTCATAGCCCCACTAATACGTTATTACTCGTTTTAAACTACTTGGGGTGAGAAACATGCTTACTTTTATGGATCATTTAAACAATGGTTTTTGTTTGATAAAACTATTATGTGTTAGCCTAAGTACTGTATCCTAAATTTATGCCTATACTCATGTACCGTTAGTTCCCGCTGGGAAGCATGAGTGCTATAAATAGATCTATTGAGGGTGACACCTCCATCTGTGTTGGAGAACCAACTGTCCAGATAAGACAAACGGATGTATACCATGTCGAAATACAATTGTCAAGGGATAGAACACTTGCCAGGCCTTATTATTATTACATGAACTCATTTCATGCCACTGTCATAGCTTCGGTAACATGGAACTTAGCGCAGCGTAGTAGACTTTCATATAACATTGTACACATTATAATGTTAACTCGTAAACTTATTGATCTAACTTACTGCTTTATATAAACCTATGAACTCACCAACCATTGTGTTGACACTTTAACATGTTTTTCTCAGGTGTTTAGTTGTATGATATATGATGAAGCAAGGCAGTGCTTGTCAGGGGCATAGGCGAGGTTTTTGTACGCATAGGCGCACTTTTTGAGTGTACACATAACACTCATGACCAAAGTTTTTGTACTATAGGATCTCTAATTATAATAATGGGCCTTGTCTTCTGCATTCCTATTTTGTAAAACTTATGTTTAATTAATGAAGCTTTTAAAACGGATTTGATAAATTCGTTCTCTATTACTTGTGTTATGATCCAACTAAGTAGCACCCCAGATGTTGTTACCGCTGCGATCTGATTTTGGGGGTGTTATAGTGTTCGTCTTAATGTCCATGAGAAATAAATGGGTCTTGTTCATTTTTTTTATTAATTATTTGGAATTAACTGTGCATACTGGAACAACTAGTTGGTGATTGTTAATTTTGATGCAAGAAATAGATTACTTCTTTTGATTTAGCTTAACCCTTTTGCATTACATTTATAATGCTAGAATTGTATGTTTGGTCTGCATTGCGGCTAATTTGAGTCTAATATGCCCATTTATTTAACAACAAAGCTGCCATCAACATATAGCATAAATTAGTCTTAATAGGGATTCTTTGTATTAGTGATCCTATATATCAAGCATAATCAAATCGATAAGTTAAATGAATTGAGCTAATTGACACAACAGGTGTGTTTGAGTCTAGTGATCTTATATTGAGAAAACTTGGTTTTTATGAGTATATACAAGTTCTACTGTAATACTCAAATTTACATACTGGCTTGATGATACTCAGCATATGGATATGTATCACAAGTAATTAAACCTCTACTCCTTTAGTTGTATAGTTGTGTGGTGAGTAAATACTATTAATCCATTAATTGTTCGTTAATTGGTTTAAGTTTGAAATGTAATTAGTTGAAACTGAACTATAATTCCACTTTCATGCATGTTTAGAAACAAGTGAACATATAATAAATAAGGCATGACTGCCTAAATTGTGTCTTTTCATTTATCTTTTCTAGATTAGGCGCAACACGAATGTTATGATAACACACAGCTGAGGAATGAAAATGATAAACTGCGAGCAGAAAACATACTTCCTCTAGTTTTTAGAGGTAGTGGCGGAAGTTGAACATTTTTTATTGGGGTACCATCCGAGTATGATTCATCAAAATCAAACACGTTTTGTAATTCATCAAGTTCCATCAATTACTTGTTCGTTACGAATGGTCTATTGACAGGTGTTGGCTCTGTTGTGGTATGTCCCTGTAATAGATCAGTGGTTCCAGAAACCTTGTTCTCATTAACTATAAACACATTAAGTTGAATTTGTTATGTATTTATAAGCAGGGTCCACAAAAGGTGAAATTTGGAAAGGTTGGGGACAATGAGATGGTTATTACTGTTGGAATATGGTTAATATATTAACAAGTAAATGTCTAGTTTCGAACCCGAGACCTCGGGATTGCATACAAAGCAAACGAGAATAAGAGCATAATAATTATATATGTGAAATGTTATGAATATATAATTATTTAAACACTTAACGGACTTAACGGTCGTTAGTACTTAACCGTATGGACTAACTATCGTTAAATATGAAAGAAAAGGACTAGAATGAAACTAAGTGCCAAGAAGGGTCTAGAAAACCTCTTGGGCTTGTAGAACCGGTCGAACAAGGGTAGGGAGACCCAATCCCACTCAAACTTGGACTCTAAGTTTCTATAGTATATATACAAGGCTTAGGGTTATTTGTTTCTCACCTTTTGTGCACACACTTATAATCCTAAACTTGTTTTCCTTCTTCTTTTCCTTTGGCTGATCGTACAACCCCAATACATAGGGTTTGTCGATTTTGGTTCTTCCAAAATAAGTGTTTTCTTATTACTTGCATAATCTCTTATTCGTTATAGTTTGTGTGTACAAGAACGAGGTAACAACACACTATTGTTGTTATCAAGAGATCGAATAACAAAACGGTAAGGGGTTATTCATTGATCTAGTTTCTTCATTGTTCAAGAATCAAGATTTGCTAACGGGTACGTTTTCTTTATGTTTAAGTTAATTCTTTATATGTTATACTTATTTGTTTACATGCTTCCGCACTTGTGTACTTTGTGTTATGGAGTTTATATGATTGTCATGGTTTTCAAATTCCAACAGTGGCATCAGAGCCATGTATAACATGTAATTAATTACTTAAACAATAAAAAAAAAGCGTATCTTTAAATTGTTTAGATTATACATGTTTTATTTTTCTAGGGTTTTATTATTAAAAATTTGTTTTTTTTAATAAAAAGTCAAAACCCTAACCCTAATTTGGGGGGGGGGGTGTCGATTTGTTCCATAAACCCTAATTAGGGTTTGTGGTTTTCATAATTAATTATGATCAATTAGAAACCCTAGGTCTTTAACAAGTTGTTGTGTTATGTATCTTGTGACCTAATTGCTATGTGATATGCATAAGTCCGTGACAAAACATGCATGTTAGTCACGGATAATTACTTGAATTAAATTGTTTAGTTGCTTCCACATGATTAATAATTCTTAAATTGGGGAAGACTCCAATTAAATATTAAAATCAATTATGTGCAATTTGGTATATGTTTGCTATGACTTACGCAATTGACTATGTCAATGTATGTGGCTCACCTGTGCAAGGTGAAAGTCTTAGTTAAAACATATGCATACTTGACATCTAGATATTGATTTTTATTTAGGATATGTTTCAAAAGGATGCATGTGTATATGTTTTTCTTTACATTATTGTTTTTCATAGTTGATTTTTTTTAAATTACTGTTAATTGTTTCTATATGTGATATGTTAAAGTAAGCAATAAAAAGGGTAATTTTTAAAGAAAAATTAAATTGGACTAATAACGGTGAAACATAAAGTGATAAAGTAAGGATCTTGCAGAGTCTTATGTGCCGCTAGTGGTCCGATTCGCACGGTAATCAGCTCCCAGGCGAGACTAGCAAGATCTAAACTTTGTTACTTAATTTTTTAAGATTAAGATCATAAACTTTTGCTTGATTGATGTTTTTGTACAATAGTGTGTGAAAGGCGGACCAAAGTTGACAAACTGTGTGGTGGGTTTATCTGGAGAGGGGTTTTTTAAGAGATTCGCTCCTACCGGCTCTCCGGGCCCGCTTGTGCGTCAACTGCGACTTACCTATATCACTATTTACGTACACTATCATCTTAAGGGTGATTTACCTCAATTCCACGCGCCACTTTTGTGGCAAATATCCGAATAACATGTAAGAGTAGGATATGTGGGCGATAATTGTTGGTACTTCTTTAATTGGTGAACCCAATACCTCAAGTATATAGTTTTGGTTTACTCTTAACTAATTGGTAAATAAAAATTGTTTTGAAAACTAATGATACAAAGATGAGTGCATGCATCTTTGTACATGTTTTTGTCACATCAAAAACTAAATACCCTAAAAATTTAAGTTACATGCCATCTAACTATAAGGAACACTTGAAGTTAATTTTGGGTATGCGTGAGACCTGGACCAAAATTAATGACAAGGTAAATTCCCGAGTGTGTGTGAGACCATACATGGATTAATTTGCAGTTTCTAAGTTAGACAACTTAATTAAGCTGATGCGTGAGACCTAGAGCTTAAGGCATGAGATGGGATAAACATGCTTACGTGACATATTGATGAATCAATATGTAGTAAATCCCATAAATTATCTAGGAATTGGAAAACTTGTTTACCAATTATTGTACGACAGATTACCATCTTTTGTACTTCCACTACTAGCAGATCAACTGATGTAGTGGAATTATGTAAAGTTGGATCCTAGATTTTCAAGGAAATTAAGTTGGTTATATGAATATATCCTTGGGTATTATATTTTCTTGAGAATAAGTATTATCGAAAATACTAATGTTTGAACTTTTCTATTTTCTGTAGAATGGCTCAACCCGATAACTCCGTGTTCGCTGCTTTCAAGAGTCATCTTGAAAGAGCCAAATTGACTGGAAAGAACTTCAATGATTGGCATAGGTCGCTCAGAATTGTTTTGAGAGCGACCGATAAGCTCAATTATTTGATTACTCCTTGCCCAGATGAGCCTGCTGCTACAGCCACTGATGAGGCTAAAGCACAGTGGAGAGCAGAGTATAAAAAGTACAATGAAGTTGCGTGCTTAATGCTCCAAAGTATGGATCCTGTGATGCAAAAGAAGTTTGAGTATTACTTTCCATATAACATGCTCGAACAGCTCAAGAAGTCTTATGAAAAGACTCCTGCAGTTGAATTTTATGAGTCTCTTGACAAACTACACAGCTGCAAACATGGTGATGGTAAACCAGTGGAAGATTATGTGTTGGAGATGCAAGGTTTATTCGACCATCTACACAGGATCGGTTTTGGTTACCCTGAGAATGTGCAAGTGAACTTGATCAATAGGTCCCTTAACAAGGATTTTAGTGGTTTTGTTCAGAATTTCAACATGCACTGCTCGGGGAAGACAGTCTCAGAGTTACTCGCATTGCTTGTTGACTATGAGAAGAATCTACCATCTAAGGGCAAGGTACCTACTCCTCAAGTGTTGGCAATTCAAGGAGGTAGGATCCAGAAAAAATCGCATGTGAACAAGGGTAAGGGTAAAGGTGATAAAGGCAAGCAGGTCATGGCCTATCAACCAAATCCTAAGGTGAATCAACACCAGCCCAAGAAGAACAAGGTGAGTCCTCCAGGAAAGAAGGATCAGGATTGTCACCACTGTCATGAAGTAGGGCACTGGAAGAGGAACTGTCCGCTCTACATCAATGACTTGCGACAGAAGAAGCAAAAGAGTGAAGCTGGTAAACCCAGCTCTTCAGGTGCGTTCTTTGTAATCAAATTATTTACTCTAACTCGTAAGTTAAATTCCTGGGTATATGATACGGGATGTGGTATTCATATTTGCAATACTATGCAGGGGTTTAGAGTTGAGAGAAAGCTGGCCTATGGACAACAATTCTTGCACGTGGGTAATGGAGCACATGTAGAAGTTGAAGCTATAGGCGTATTTGATTTAGTGTTGCCTTCGGGCTTAGTACTATCTTTAAATAATTGTCATTATGCACCGTCAATTGTTAGAGGTGTTATTTCATTTTCATGTTTGTTGAACCTTGGTTTTGAACATACTATTAATAGCAATGGAATTTCTGTTTCTTTAAATGGTGTATTTTATTTTAATGCTATTGCTGTGAATGGTATTTTTGAACTTGATATGAATGATAATAATAATGCTTGTGTTAAAAATAATTCGATGTATAACATCAACAATAAGAGAATTAAGAAAAGTCTGGATTCGTCTTATCTTTGGCATTGTCGACTTGCTCACATAAGCAAGGATCGCATGAAAAAGCTGCAACATGATGGGCTTTTAGAAAAGATCAATGATGAATCATTTGATAAATGCGAGTCTTGCATTAGTGGGAAGATGACAAAGAAACCCTTTAATAATAGGATTGAAAGGGCTACTGATCTACTTGGTCTTATTCACACAGATGTGTGTGGACCACTTAGACATGTGTCAAGGAGAGGTGCTAGCTACTTCTTAACATTTACGGATGATTTCAACCGTTATGGTTATGTTTATTTACTTAAACATAAACATGAGGTGTTTGAAACATTCAAAGTGTTTAAAGCTGAAGTAGAGTTGCAACTTGGAAAGAAGATTAAAGCTCTTCGATCTGATAGAGGTGGTGAATACCTGAGTAAAGAGTTTGTAGATTATCTAGCTAAGGAAGGAATTGTCCAGCACCTTACTTCTCCATATACACCAGAACAAAACGGTGTATCTGAGAGAAGAAATCGTACATTGCAAGACATGATACGATCTATGTTTAATCTAACAACTCTTCCCTTCTCATTCTGGGATTATGCCTTGGAGTCTGCTGTTCGCATTCTTAATATGGTTCCCACAAAGAAGGTTGATAAGACACCATATGAGTTATGGACTGGAAATGCTCCTAACTTGTCTTATCTTAAGGTCTGGGGTTGCGAGGCGTATGTTAAACGTGACTCGGGCGACAAGCTCCAACAAAGATCTGTAAAGTGCATCTTCGTAGGATACCCAAAGGAAACAATGGGTTACTACTTTTATTATCCTCCTGAGAACAAAGTATTCGTTGCTAGGTATGGAGATTTCTTGGAAAAGGATCTCATATCTCATGAATTAAGTGGGAGGATATATGATCTGGTAGAAGATCAAGATGATGCATTACCTTCTGAAAACACTAGCCAACTTCCCGAAGAACCAGAAAGTCTGGGTCCTCCACCAGAAGTTGAAGTGGTTCCCATTCGCAGATCCGTAAGGACTGCAAAAGCTCCTGAACGTCTATGTCTTAACTTAGAATGTGAGGAATATATACAAGGGGATCTTGATGAACCGCCTAGTTATAAAGCTGCCATTAATAGTCCTGAAAAGGAAAAATGGTTAGTTGCTATGAATGGGGAAATGCAATCCATGAGAGACAATGAAGTCTGGATTGAAGTAGACCTTCCTCCTAATGCCAAGGTAGTTGGGAGTAAGTGGCTCTTCAAGAAGAAAACTGACATGGATGGCAATGTACACACCTATAAAGCCCGTTTGGTAGCTAAAGGCTTTACTCAAATATATGGTGTTGACTACGAGGAGACCTTTTCTCCTGTAGCTGACATAAAGGCTATTAGGATTCTCATAGCTATAGTTGCATACTATGACTATGAGATTTGGCAGATGGATGTCAAAACCGCCTTCTTAAATGGTCACCTAGATGAGGATATCTATATGGCGCAACCTGAGGGGTTTGTGAATCCGAAGTTTCCAAATCGTGTATGCAAACTTCAAAGATCCATTTATGGTTTGAAGCAAGCATCACGACAATGGAACAAGAGGTTTAATAGTGAAATAAAAAGGTTTGGTTTTACTCAAAATCTTGATGAGCCATGTGTATACCACAAAGCTAGTGGGAGTGAAGTAATTTTCCTTATATTATATGTCGATGACATATTGATCATGGGGAAAGACATTCCAAGTTTGCATGAAGTCAAGGCATATCTTGGAAAGTGTTTTTCTATGAAAGACTTAGGGGAAGCTGCTTTCATTCTGGGAATTAAGATATATAGAGATAGATCTCAGCGACTAATTGGATTAAGCCAAAGTGCTTACATCGATAAAATATTGAAGAGATTCAATATGCAAAATTCCAAGAAGGGATATTTGCCGATGCAAGAACAACATGGCTTGAGCAAGAAAGTTTGTGATTCAACACCTGAAGAGGTGAAACGCATGGCAAAAGTTCCTTATGCTTCGGCTGTGGGATCTATTATGTATGCGGTTAAAAGCACAAGGCCAGATGTGGCGTTTGCTCAGAACTTAACCAGTCGATATCAGCAGAATACAGGTGAAGCTCACTGGACTGCTGTTAAGAATATTCTTAAGTACCTTAGGGCTACTAAAGATATGTTCTTAGTTTATGGGGGTGATCCACAAGCAGAACTTGATGTTACAGGTTACTGCGATGCTTCATGGAAAGGTGATAAGGATGATATGAAGTCTCAGACTGGATACGTCTTTGTCATTAATGGAGGAGCTGTGGATTGGAGGAGCAAGAAGCAGAGTACATTAACGATGTCTGCAGTAGAAAGTGAGTACATAGCTGCATCAGATGCTGCAATGGAAGCCGTCTGGATTAGGAAGTTTATATCAAGGCTTGGAGTTATGCCTTCGATTCAACAACCTATAAAAATGTATTGTGACAATTCAGCTGCAATTACATTTGCCAATGAACCTGGAATCATGAAAGGCACCAGACATTATCCGATCAAATATCACTATGTGCGAGAGCAAGTAGAGGTTGGAGAGATCGAAGTACTCAAAGTTCACACAGATGATAACTTGGCAGATCAATTAACGAAAGCTCTTCCTGGCACTAAGCTTTATAAGTTAGCTGAAGGAATAGGTCTTCGTAAGGCTGAAAGTTTCATGCCCATTTGTGATTAGTATTTGGATAAAGGATGTAATAGACAATTATTGATTTTATGAAATAAAGTATTGTTTATGTTTATTTATATTGTCTTGTTAAAATATACATATATCCTGTTTTTGCATATTTATATCCTTGAATAAATTTATTATTCTGAATATGTCCATTGTCGGTTAATGATATGGGAATATCATTAAATTAAGACAAATGTGAAGATTGGTGAGAATATACTTGAAAGTATATTGATGCGTAGTCATACCAATTTCACATGATATTCTATGAATAGAGTATAGGACTTATCCCAACTAAGCATGAGATTACTTATGGATCTTGTCATCAAGTAATTCATGAAATAGTTATCCTCAGACTTGAGATACCAGATAAGAGTCATGGATGTAGTGCATTTTTGTGAAGCAATCTACCGCTTACCGTAACTGGAAGTTATAAGGATTGTTTTCAGAAGTGTTGCAAAGTCCATGGGTTATTCTTGTAGTCAAGAAAGAATTTGTTCCTTCAAATTTGTTTTGAAGTGTAATACTGCTGGGCCCTTCGTAGGGTCGACAAACTGTTTGCGTGGCCACGCCCAAAGTCTATCTGGAATACGTTCAGATGTTTTGGTAATTTTGTTCAATCATTAACAACGAGAAACAGAAACATTAATAAAGTGTGACTTAGATCCATATTTTATTAATAGAGTATTAGTAACAAAAGGATAATAATAATGATGAATCATTAAAGATTTTCCAGGAAATCTAGCTCGAGTCGAACTAGGGGCATTGGAGTGTTGCAAGACGCCAACTAATGTCATTTTACTATTAATAGTTAACCAAGTGGGAGTTGTTGGAATATGGTTAATATATTAACAAGTAAATGTCTAGTTTCGAACCCGAGACCTCGGGATTGCACACAATGCAAACGAGAATAAGAGCATAATAATTATATATGTGAAATGTTATGAATATATAATTATTTAAACACTTAACGGACTTAACGGTCGTTAGTACTTAACCGTATGGACTAACTATCGTTAAATATGAAAGAAAAGGACTAGAGTGAAACTAAGTGCCAAGAAGGGTCTAGAAAACCTCTTGGGCTTGTAGAACCGGTCGAACAAGGGTAGGGAGACCCAATCCCACTCAAACTTGGACTCTAAGTTTCTATAGTATATATACAAGGCTTAGGGTTATTTGTTTCTCACCTTTTGTGCACACACTTATAACCCTAAACTTGTTTTCCTTCTTCTTTTCCTTTGGCCGATCGTACAACCCCAATACATAGGGTTTGTCGATTTTGGTTCTTCCAAAATAAGTGTTTTCTTATTACTTGCATAATCTCTTATTCGTTATAGTTTGTGTGTACATGAACGAGGTAACAACACACTATTGTTGTTATCAAGAGATCGAATAACAAAACGGTAAGGGGTTATTCATTGATCTAGTTTCTTCATTGTTCAAGAATCAAGATTTGCTAACGGGTACGTTTTCTTTATGTTTAAGTTAATTCTTTATATGATATACTTATTTGTTTACATGCTTCCACACTTGTGTACTTTGTTTTATGGAGTTTATATGATTTTCATGGTTTTCAAATTCCAACAATTACTGCAAAAGACATAATTATAGCTACCGGATCTGTTGGTTTTAAATAATTTGACATTCAAATAAATAAATAACCATAAACATCAAAGCACACAATACGCGGAAGAAAGGATCATAATTAACGTGTAATAAGTAATACCGAAAAATAAATAGGAAACGTACCTTTTGATCTTAGCTAAACAAAGATCCAAACTTGAACTTCTCTTCTCTTGAACAACCAATAGAATTAACGTGGAACCCCTTACCTTTTTGTTCCACAATCCAAGATTAATATCTAAAGTAAGATATCAACGAGTTCTCGAACACATGTACTATTACTCGACTAACGAATGATGCTAGTGATTGAACACTGATTAAACCAAAACAACTTTTGTTTAATTACTCAATCAATCGACCTACTTTACTTTAATAAATGCAATCCACCCACTTGGACAAGTTGGTGATTGATTGACAATAAGAATATGAGCAGTCGACTGTATATGAAAGAAAAAAGGCACAACAACTTTTAAGAGTAATAATCAATTGTACAAAGTCAAAGTTGTTTATATTTATAGTGAATTCTTGACTTGGAAAAGAAGCTAGTCGATTAGGGTTTTAATCCCTAACCCAAAAACCGGCCAACCCAAGATGTAGGGGTTCTAGATCATTCTAATCCCCTAATTTCACTAATAGTCCTTCCACTTTTTACTTAACGACCGTTAGTCAATTCGGTTAATTACTTAACGTCCGTTATATACCATTTCGTGTCCAAATAATTAAAATACATAACTATTATATATATTCATTATTTACGTTAGTCATTCATACGTAAAGTGTGCAATCCCTCGCTCCCGAGTTCGAATCTAGTCATACACGATAATATTTTTCCATTAAAACTCTAACAGCTCCCACTTGGAAATCTATTAAAAGTGTAATGACATTGGTTAGCGTCTAGCAACACGCCAATGCCCCCAGAACAACTCGGGTGGTGGTTCTCCTAGAAAAAACCATTCGATGATAAATCATCATAGGCATCCTTTTGTTTCTAATACCACATTAATAAAGATATGGATCTAAGTCATTCTTTATTAATAATTATGTTTCTCGTTGTTTATGATTAAATAAGATTACCAAATCTTCTGAACCATTCAAGGGAGATCTTGGGTGTGGCCACACATACATCTTACCAATACTACGAGGGGCCCAGCAGTATTAAACTCCAAACAGTTTGAAGGAACAAATTCTATCTTGACTACGAGCATGACACATGCACTTCGCAACGCTTCCCAAAACAATCTGTATAGCTACCCGTTACGTATAACGTTAAATTGAATCAAAGAAATGCACTACATGCATGACAGTTATCTGGCATCTCAAGTCTGAGGATAACTATATACTCATGATTTACTTAATGACGAGATCCATAAAGTAAACTCATGTGGCCGGATTTAGTCCTATATTCAAACAATTTGAATATCATGTGAAATCGGTATGACAACGCATCAATATACTTTCAAGTATATTATACCAATACTCAGATTTACCTTAATTTAATGATATTCCCATATCATTAACCGGCAACGGACAGTTTAGAATATATAAATACATTCAAGGATATAAACATGCAAATATATGATATATTATTAATAAAATGATGAACAAACATAACCATTAATTTTATTCCATTTAAAATTAATAACTGTTTTACAACATCCCTTATCCAAACACTAATCACAGATATGCATGAAACTATTAGCTAAACGAAGTCCTATACCATCAGAAAGTTCTTTAAGCTTTCCTCCTGGTAGAGCCTTCGTTAATGGATCTGCTAAGTTGTTATCTGTGTGAACTTTGAGTAATTCGATCTCGCCTTTAATCACTTGTTCCTTAACATAGTGATATCGAATCGGGAAATGTCTGGTGCCCTTCATGATTCCAGGTTCATTTGCAAATGTAATTGCGGCAGAGTTGTCACAATACATTTTTATAGGTCTTTCGATTGAGGGCATAACTCCAAGCCCTGAAACGAACTTCCTAATCCAGACTGCTTCCATTGCAGCTTCTGAGGCAGCAATATACTCGCTTTCTGTAGCAGACAAAGCTATAGTGCTCTGCTTCTGGCTTTTCCAATCCACAGCTCCTCCATTGATGACAAAAACGTAACCCGTCTGAGACTTCGTATCGTCTTTATCACACTTCCAGGATGCATCACAGTAACCTGTAACACACAGCTCTGCTTTTGGGATTCCCCCGTACACTAAAAACATATCCTTCGTAGCTCTCAAATACTTGAGAATATGTTTCACAGCCGTCCAGTGGAGTTCACCTGGATTCTGCTGATATCGACTGGTAATGTTCTGAGCAAACGCCACATCGGGCCTTGTACATCGCACCGCATACATAATAGATCCCACAACCGAAGCATAAGGGATTCTCTTCATGCGTCCCACCTCATCAGGTGTTGAAGTACAAGCTTTGCTACTCAAACCATTATCTACTTGCATTGGCAAAAATCTCTTCTTGGAATTTTGCATACTGAATCTCTTCAGTATCTTGTCAATGTAAGCACTTTGACTTAAACCAATTAATCGCCTTGATCTATCTCTATAGATCTTGATTCCCAGAATGTATGCTGCTTCCCCTAGATCTTTCATGGAAAAACATTTTCCAAGATAGGCTTTCACCTTATTCAAGCTTGGAATGTCTTTACCCATGATCAATATGTCATCAACATATAGAACTAGGAAAATAACACCACTCCCACTGGCTTTGTGATATACACATGGCTTATCATGATTTTGGGTAAATCCAAACCTTTTGATCTCCTCATCAAATCTCTTATTCCATTGACGTGATGCTTGCTTCAATCCATAAATGGATCTTTGAAGTTTGCATACATGGTTTGGAAACTTTGGATTCACAAACCCTTCAGGCTGTGCCATATGGATGTCTTCATCTAGACGACCATTCAAGAAGGCGGTTTTGACATCCATTTGCCAAATATCATAGTCATAGTACGCAGCTATGGCTATGAGAATCCTAATGGCCCTAATGTCAGCTACAGGAGAAAAGGTCTCCTCGTAGTCAACGCCATATGTTTGGTTAAAGCCTTTGGCTACCAAACGGGCCTTGTAGGTGTGTACATTGCCATCCATGTCAGTCTTTTTCTTGAATAGCCACTTACTCCCAACTACCTTGGCATTGGGAGGAAGGTCCACTTCAATCCAGACTTGATTGTCCCGCATGGATTGCATTTCCCCATTCATAGCAATCTGCCATTTATCCTTTTCAGGATCATTCATGGCAGCTCTATAATTAGCAGGCTCTCCAAGGTCCCCTAATATAGTTTCCTCAACCTCCATGTTAAGACATAGACGGTTAGATGCTCTCACAGTCCTTTCGGATCTGCGAATGGGAATCACTTCAACTTCAGGTGGAGGACCCAGACTATCCGGTTCCACAGGAAGTTCACCAGTGTTTTCAGAAGGTAATGTATCCTCTTGATCATCTTCCAGATCATAGAGCCTCCCACTGAATTCTTGAGATATCAAATCCTTTTCAAGAAAGTCTGCATACCTAGCAACAATTACCTTTTGTTCAGGTGGGAAGTAAAAGTAGTAACCCATTGTTTCCTTTGGGTATCCTACAAAGATACATTTCACAGATCTTTGTTGGAGTTTATCAGCTGAGTCACGTTTAACAAATGCCTCGCAACCCCAGACCTTAAGATAAGACAAGTTAGGCGTTTTCTTAAACCATAACTCATAGGTTGTCTTATCTATCTTCTTAGTTGGAACCATGTTAAGTATGCGAATCGCAAATTCCAAGGCATAATCCTAGAGAGATAACGGCAGAGTAGTAAGATTAAACATAGATCGCACCATATCCAATAATGTACGATTCCTTCTCTCAGATACTCCATTTTGTTGTGGAGTATATGGAGATGTGAGATGCTGAACAATTCCATTCTCACTTAGATAATCTTTAAACTCCTGACTAAGGTATTCACCACCTCTATCGGATCGAAGAGCTTTAATCTTCTTTCCGAGTTGCAACTCTACTTCAGCTTTAAACACTTTGAATGTTTCATACACCTCATGTTTATGTTTAAGAAAATAAACATAACCATAACGGCTGAAATCATCCGTGAAGGTTAGGAAGTAGCTAGCACCTCTCTTTGACGTATGTCTAAGTGGTCCACATACATCAGTATGTATTAAACCAAGTAGATCATCAGCCTTTTCAATACGGTTATTAAAAGGTTTCTTAGTCATCTTCCCAGATATACAAGATTCGCACTTATCAAATGATTCATCATTGATATTTTCCAAAAGCCCATCGCGTTGCAGCTTTTGCATGCGAGTCTTGCCTATGTGGGCAAGTCGACAATGCCAAAGATAAGAAGAATCCAAGACATTCTTGACTCTCTTATTGTTGATGCTATACATCGAATTATAATCACCATGTTCATTCATATCAATTTCAAAAACACCATTAATAGCAATCACATTAAAATAAAAAAACACCATTTAATGAAACAGAAATCTTATTGCCAATAATAGTATGATGAAATCCCATGTCTAACAAACAAGCAAAAGAAATAACACCTCTAACAATAGATGGTAATTAATGACAATTATTTAAATTCAGTATCAAGCCCGAAGGCAAAACTAATTCAAATATTCCTATGGCTTCAACTGCTGCTTGTGCTCCATTGCCCACTTGCAGAAATTGCTCCCCATAGGCGAGTCTCTTTTGCACTCTAAATCCCTGTAGCGTATTATAAATGTGAATACCGCATCCAGTATCATATACCCAGGAATTTAATTTACGAGTTAATGAAAATAATTCAATCATAAAGAAATTACCTGAAGTACTGGCTTGCCCAGTCTCACCCTTCAGCTTTTTCTGTCGCAACTCCTCGAGATAAAGAGGACAGTTCCTCTTCCAGTGTCCAGTCTCATGGCAGTGATGACAACCTTGATCCTTCCTCTTAGGATTAGGTTTGTTCTTCTTAGGGGCCTTTTTAGGTTCAGACTGATAGGCCAAAACTTGTTTACCTTTATCAGCAACTTTACCTTTCCCCTTATTCTGCGGTTTTGGTTTCTGAACCCTACCTCCACGTATTGCTAGTACTTGTGGAGTAGGGGCCTTATCCTTGCTCGGTAAACCCTTCTCGTAATCAACGAGCATTGCGAGTAACTCAGTTATAGTCTTCCCCGAGCAATGCATGTTGTAATTCTAAACAAAACCCTTAAAGTCCTTGTTAAGGGACCTATTGATTAAGTTCACATAAACATTGTTGGCTAACATATAACCCATAGTGTAGAGATGATCGATATAATCTTTCATCAACAACACATGATCTCGCACGGGTGCACCTTCCTCTTGCCTACAGCTATGAAATTTATCGATTAGATCATAAAATTCAACAGCAGGAGTGTTACACCCGTATCCCGATGAGGTACCATTTATGTAAATATATAGATATGTAAAATACAAATTATGTGTTATAGGTTAAGTAATAACTAATGGGTGGCCAAAATAAGAAGAATAGGACTAGAAGGACCATATTTGCCAAGAGGCCAAACTTGTAACTAACATGGATAAATATCTAGCCAGTGGAAATTTCTGGAATGGGTTAGAGGGTTCTTGGGGGTGTCGACATTAGCTAGGAGAAAAGGGAGGGAAGGCCAAAAACATCATCTTATCTCATTCTAGTTATCAAGAAGTGATCAAAGGCACTAGAGATACCTTAATTGTTATCTCCTCATCAAGTAAGTAATTTTCCCCAATTCTTGAAATTAGGGTTCATATGATAAATCTTGAGTATTATGGGTAAAGGTAGTGAAATAATGATCCCCTTAGTTAGATAGTTACTAATTGTAGTTAATCTTGATATAGGGAGCATTTATAGAAGCCCAATCAAGCCAAGTAGGAAGCTAGTAGGACTTGAGGTAAGTATATGAGCATAATCCTTATAAATGTTATGATGTTAATGTTATGTTGGTGTTAATGTGAATTCTATGGAGCTTGTGAATGTATGTAGCTTGGATCCAATGCTATTTGTGTAAATGCTATATAATTACTTGCCCGGTCAAGGTGAGTAATAATTTCATTTGATGCTCCTTGTTAATGTTAAGATTGGTGTTAATCACCATTCTTATGTAAATGTGATGTTGATTGTGTCTTGTATACTTACTAAGCGTTTTCGCTTACGGTTTAGATGTTAATGGTTTTGTAGGTTCTAGCGGAGGAAGCAAGGGTAAGGATCTTGCCTAGTTGTAGTCGTGGAAGGAAGCATAGCGTAGTTAGAAGCTAGCTTAGAAGACCGCAACCTTTTGGACCAAGCGTATTGAAGTTGAAAGCCCCAACGTGTCTTTTGTGTGTGTTGGTATACTTTAATCCATATGGTCATTTTGTTATCAAGTGGTCTTGTCGTAGTTTAAGTCCTTTTGTTCATGTATAGGTCACGAGTCATATTGGTGTAAGTACTTTGAAGTTGTTATGGTAACTAGTTATGGTTGAATCAGTCGAAATAGGGGTGTTTGGCAAATAGCCAAATCTACCCATTTTGGGAAGATGCGGGTAATGAAGTTGTATCAACACTCTTTCAATATGTTAGGAATGTTATGTTATGTATAAGTCAAATTGGATATGTAGTAGTTTGTGTGTTATGCGTAAAAGTGTGTTTTGGAAGTTATTTTAAGAGGGCGTTTGGTTTATGTATGAAATTACCCATTTTGAGATGTAAACGGGTCAAATACCCTTGAAACATGTTTGTCATGTTAATGTAAGGCTTTTGGTCAAGTTTGAGGTAAAACGGAAGTCATATGGGTCGTTTATAGCGAAAATGGCATGGAAAAGTTGGGAAAATCCCATTTTTTTGGACAGAAGGTCCATACCGCCCGGTATGGCCTTATGCCGGCGGTATGGGGGCCTTTTCGGACCCATGCCGGCGGTTTGGGATTTCCGGCCGGCGGTATGGGCCCAGTTCCAGATTTTGTCGATTTTCAAAATTTTGTATCTTTTAATCCGTAAGTCGTCACGGGTCGTACCACCTATCGTTTCGAAGGTAATTGAGTGTACTTTCATTTAAAAATAGCCTCAAGGGCTGAATATTTATACATTTTTGTCAGTCATCAAAAGAGTGGTCAGATGTCCATAAAAGTAAGTTGTTTTTGTGTAAAAAGTTTAAATTTTTAGTATAAATGGGCATGGGGCGTTAAAACTTGGTATCAGGGCTTCGGTTTAAGAGATTTAGGACTTCACCTTAGGATTTCATAGACTTAGGCCTTGTGTAGATGCGTTTAGAGCTAGTGTTTGTTATTTGTGTATTGTTTGAATGATTTTGAGGACTCATATGTTGGATATTTTTATGACTACGCCTGGCCACCGTAGTGATAAAAATATGGGACATATGTGAAGTTGAAATCATTTGAATCATACATAGGTGACAAGCTAGGGTGTTAGCATAAGAATAGAAATGGCATCCATGCATCGGTTAAGTATATGATTGTGCTTGATATTTTGAATTGCTAATTTTCAGTAAGAAGAAATGGAAACTCCTCACCAAAAAGAAGTCGCAAAATCTACGGCTTCCAAACATGCCGAGTCTTCGGCGAAAGATGTGGGTGATAATGATAAGGAAAATGAAAACTCCTCTTCCTCTAGTTCTGGAGGACCTAGCTTTAGAGGCTTCACGGGAGAGGAAATGAGAGCCCTAGACAAAATGATGACAAAGAGAGTAGGTAAGGCTATTGAGCAAGCAATGCCCTACTATGTCCAACAAACCACGCAAAATCTTAGGGAGCTAATGAAGGAAGAGTTTAAGGAGTTTAAGAAAGAATGTGGTTAGACAAAAGAACCTAAGAATGACAAAGCTACTTACCGGGACTTCACGGCTTGTGATGTGCCACGGTTTACCGGTGTTCTTGACCCCATTGTTAGTAATAGATGGATCACGGCGGTGGAAGGCGCTTTTCGTACTAGTGGTTGTGAAGAAAGGAAGAAGGTTATCTATGCTACTAACTTTCTTCGTGATAGTGCTAAGACTTGGTGGGAAGGAAAGGTGTGTGAGAAAGGTGAACCTTGGGTGGAGACTTGTACGTGGAAGGAATTCAAGGAGTTGTTTAGTGCCGAGTATGCTCCGGTTGAGGAGGTTGACAAAATTCGAGAGAAATTCCAATCTCTCACTCAAACTAATGAGACGGTAAATGAGTTGTGGAGGACGTTTAATGATATGGTTCCTTATTGTCCCGAGTATCTTGGGAATGACAAGCTTAAGGTTGACAAGTTCCAAAGGATGCTCAAGGATGATATTCGTGAGGTGATTTCGCCATTCAAATGTACTACGTTGGAGGATCTTTTGAGTAGAGCTAGGGTAAGGGAAGCGGACTTACTTAGGAGGAAGGAGAAAGAGGCGAAAGAACCAAAGAGGAAGCAAGAGTTTGGAGATCGTGATGGGAAGAAAGCAAAGTTTGATCATGGCAAGGAAGATGTGGAGACCAAGACTAAGGTGGCGTGTCCGGAGTTTAATAAGTTTCATATTTGAGAGTGTAGGCGCAATATGCCGGGTTGTTACAAGTGCGGAGCTCTTGACCATAAAAGTAAAAATTGTACCAAACCAATGATAGTGTGCTATGGGTGTAATGAACTAGGGCATAGGATGAGGGATTGCCCAAAAACAAAGGCAATTGAAGCAAGGCCTTTGAGGACTGTCAAAGAAGAAAATGTCGAAATCCCAAAACCAATGGCTCGAGTTTATCAAATGAGTGTCGAAGAAGCTAGGTCGGAGTCCGACGTTATTTCAGGTATTATCCTCGTTAAAATTCGTAACCGCTCGAGTTTGGCATAATTCGAGTGCTAGTGTGTTCCTTGTAGCCTATAACTATACCAAGTAACTAACCACCCCACTAGCTAAATTTTCGATATCCCTAGAAGTCGAATAGCCGATAGTAAGATTTTAGTGGTATCCAATGTATGTCAAAGGGTAGGGATAAGGATCGATAATAGTGCCCTTAGAGTTGACTTAATTCCTATAATACTAGGATAGTTTGATATTGTCATTGGAATGGATTAGCTTGACAACTATAATGTGGCCACCCTTGTGGCCATAAGATCATTCGGGTTGTAACTCTTAGCGGTAGTGAGATGATTAGTTATGGTGATAAAAGGAAGGGTGAATTGGAGTTATGTTTCACGATAGAGGCTAGGAGATATTATCACGCGGTTGTTATATCTTTATGGCTCACATAATAGATACGAGACTTGAAAAGAAAAACATTGACGATGTCCGGTTGTAAGTGAATTTTGGGACGATCATTGCCTCTAGTTAAAATTGCCTATAATAATAGCTATCACGCGAGTATAGATATGCCACGATAGGAAATGCTTTATGGTAGGAGGTGTAGAATACCCGTGTGTTGGGAGGAAGTTGGAAGAAGGGAATTGGCGAGCACGGATGTAGTGTTAGCGACCATGGAAAAGACTGAGATGATTCTAGCAAGATTTAAGCGGCACAAGATAGGTGGAAAAGTTGAGCCGATATTTGAAAAAGACCAATCGAAATTGGGGTAGGTGATTTTGTCACGATAAAGTTTCCCTATAGAAAGGCGTTTTAGGTTCACAAACAAAGAGAAAACTAAGTCTACGGTTTATAGGACTATTCCAAAATCTTGGGGCGAGTAGGCAAAGTAGCATAAGTGTTGGAAATTTCTCGGAGAAATGAGAGGTATTCGCAATATCTTTCACGTGTCATACTTAAGAAAGTAATTGGCGGGCGAAACAAGTGTGGTTACCTTAAGCAATATTAAAATGGATCCGGGATTGCTTTCCCAACAAGGTAATCCGGAACCAATATTAGGAAATAAGTAAGGCAACTTAGAAACAAAGAAATCCCGCTAGTGAAATTATATTGGAGACATTGTAAGGATTCGAGTGTTAGGATGGGAGCCGAAAGAAAAGATGAGGAGTGAGTATCTGATGCGTGCGCGTTTCGTTGCGGTTTAGCAGTATTAATGCCTACTCAAGTTTCAAATTTATATTTAGCCGACTTATCAATAACACACACACTTAACGAGCAGTGTACCCGGTCAGTATGAATATAATGGTAAGTAGAGTGTCGATCACTAAGAGTGAAACGTATTACCTAGTTATTCTAATCAGTATTTTAATATCCTAAGTTAGCTATACAACCTAATCTAACGCAAGGGGGTTCAGCCTGAGAGACTGGCACGGTTTGGTTATGATTAAATATAAACTAAACTAATGAGCACGAATCAGCGATTAGCACACACGTACACAGATAGATACTTGAGACAATAAGAAGACCTGTCCTGATAATTAAGTAGCTTGTCACTTGTTTTATTGCTAGTTTTATATGAAGTGTATATAATTAACCCTTTCTCGTTGGCTCTAATCTTATCGGCGAGTAAACCCTTTATGATTACTTATGTCTATCCCACTATCCTAGAATATTGAGCATTTGTGATGCCCACGTTTCGTATACGCTAGAATAGATAGGCGAGGAAGGGGCATGGCGACCCAAGCAATGCTCAGCTAGACACAGAGGTTATCAATGCACTAATAAAAGTCACCAAAGACATCAACATATAAACTTTAATTAATGGGAAAGCAATTTTAAGGGGTGCCCATGATTTTCCGTAGTCACATGGAATTGGCCCATCAATCCTGATGAATTAAAGTGTACTAATACAATAAAACAAAACTAATTAATGAATTGAATACATGCAGGACCTTCTTACAGCTCTTGTATCTTCGTTTAGGGTGTGTCTTGTGCTGCTAATACGTCTGAATTCGTCTGGTATCTTGCACTATCCAACTTAGGCTCTCGAAATTCGTCTGGCCTTGGGGTATTTATAGTTTCTGTCTGAGGGTTAGATGCGGCGCATAGGATAAGTAGATGCGGCGCATTGACTTAACTTCGCGTGGGGTCCAAGATTAATATATTCAGGAATATTCGTACACCGCCTTAAGATGCGGCGTAACTCCATTTCTCCATGCGGCGCATGTGCTTTGCTGTCTTGGATCGTAACTTGTGAAATCTTGATAGTGATGCGCCGTATGTAAGAAGTATGTTGCGGTGTATCTGGAGCAGAATGATCTTGATCTTGTACATTTCAGTAGACTCTTAACATCTTGCTTGTTTTGCTCCATAATTAGTCCAAAATCGCCAAGTTTCACATAATACTTGTTTTTATCTGAGAATTACAAAAGTAAACATTAACGTATCAATTCTCATATATAATATAATAAAACAAGTCAAATAAATAGGATAAATGATGATAATAAAATGTACTTATTTGAGTTCATCAGTATCCCCATTTATTTCACGAGTAGAGTTCGAGGATGAACTCTCATTTTAAGGAGGGGAGAATTGTTACACCCGTATCCCGATGAGGTACCATTTATGTAAATATATGGATATGTAAAATACAAATTATGTGTTATAGGTTAAGTAATAACTAATGGGTGGCCAAAATAAGAAGAATAGGACTAGAAGGACCATATTTGCCAAGAGGCCAAACTTGTAACTAACATGGATAAATATCTAGCCAGTGGAAATTTCTGGAATGGGTTAGAGGGTTCTTGGGGGTGTCGACATTAGCTAGGAGAAAAGGGAGGGAAGGCCAAAAACATCATCTTTTCTCATTCTAGTTATCAAGAAGTGATCAAAGGCACTAGAGATACCTTAATTGTTATCTCCTCATCAAGTAAGTAATTTTCCCCAATTCTTGAAATTAGGGTTCATATGATAAATCTTGAGTATTATGGGTAAAGGTAGTGAAATAATGATCTCCTTAGTTAGATAGTTACTAATTGTAGTTAATCTTGATATAGGGAGCATTTATAGAAGCCCAATCAAGCCAAGTAGGAAGCTAGTAGGACTTGAGGTAAGTATATGAGCATAATCCTTGTAAATGTTATGATGTTAATGTTATGTTGGTGTTAATGTGAATTCTATGGAGCTTGTGAATGTATGTAGCTTGGATCCAATGCTATTTGTGTAAATGCTATATAATTACTTGCCCGGTCAAGGTGAGTAATAATTTCATTTGATGCTCCTTGTCAATGTTAAGATTGGTGTTAATCACCATTCTTATGTAAATGTGATGTTGATTGTGTCTTGTATACTTACTAAGCGTTTTCGCTTACGGTTTAGATGTTAATGGTTTTGTAGGTTCTAGCGGAGGAAGCAAGGGTAAGGATCTTGCCTAGTTGTAGTCATGGAAAGAAGCATACACTGGTACAGAATGTGGCTTTCGTCACACCAAAAATGCATGACTATATGCATATAGTCACACACGTTTTTTTGGGTGTGTGTGACAAAAAGTCGCGCCACCGTTGGTATCATTTGGTCACATTGTTTAGTTTGTGGCCGTTTTCATTGAAAAAGAGTGACCAAAACCCGAATATGTGTGACTAATTAGGCACAAGTTTTGTTGGATTCATCAGTATGTGTGACTATTTCCCATCGTATGGCCACATGAAAATATAATAAATGTGATGTTTATGATGATTTAGTCACACAGCGTGTGTTGTTTTTTTCGAGTTAGTCACATACAATTTAAAAAACAGTGGCCAAAAGTGTTAATAAGTGTGACCATATGCTGTTTAAAGTGAAGAAATGTGTATTTTGTGTGACTATTGATCATCCAATGGTCACATGAATTTTTAGTTTGTGTGGCCTTTTGTAACATTTAGTCACACAAAGCATGTTTGTTTTGGGTATTTAGTCACATACAATTAAGCAAAATGTGGCCAAAAGTGTCAATAAGTGTGACCATATGCTGTTTAAAGTGAAGAAATGTGTATTTTATGTGACTATTGATCATCCAATGGCCACATAAATTTTTTTTTTGTGTGGCCTTTTGTAATATTTAGTCACACAACGAATTAAGCAAACAATAACCAAAAGTGTTAATAAGTGTGACTATATACATATTTTAGTCACATTTAAGAAATCAATATATATCAAAACAAATTCAAATATATTTCAAAACAAATTCAAATACAATAAAATTGGAATGTATATAACTAATACATATCATATAGCAGTACTAACTATATGAACCAACAGTACTAACTTATAACTAACAGTTGTAACTAATACACTAGCCATCCGCTCATACTATAATATCTAACAGTACAAAACAAATCTCTGAAATCGCAACTTGCATCGAAGACTCACTTTACTGAGTAAAGATTAGCAGCAATGTCATCAGCTGCTTTGTTTAAGATGCAGAACGGCCTATAAACTCACTTTACTGAGTAAAGATTAGCATCAATGTCATCAGCTGCTTTGTCACGACTCCATGACTTTCCACTATTGATAGTTTTCAAAAGAATTCCACTTCCTCCAGCTGCCCATGCTTCATCCTGCATATTCAGATTGCCAAAATCTCGGTTACAGAAAAATACTGCTCGCTTATTTATAATATGTGTCGTCATAAATTTTTGCTTTGAATAACATATATAATCGATATGGAACTAGATATTAATTTGATACCAACAGTTTTCAGAACTAGCAACACACATACAAGCCATTATAGTCTAACAAAATAACGAGTAATGGGAGTACCTTGTTCTTGTGGATAAACATTCTGGAAATTTTTCGAACCTCACTAAGCCGACTCTTACCAGAAATATCAGCAACTGCAGATCTCTTCAGTTCAGTTTTAGCCTGTTACACATAATTTATACACTCAAATGAGACAGTGAGAGTATCCGTCAATCTGATTCTCTATTTTTAATTCACACAAGTTATACATAAGCTTATATGTAGTTACAATAAGCAATCCCAAACACCGTCCCTAGCATGTTGTACTATCTAACATTCAGCAAAATTATAAGTTATTGCATTTACACGGTATCCGTAATGTAAACTGTGACAAGTATCATTAGACTGAGTATGTACACGTAACAAGTGGTTAATTTGAATCAATTTCTGCCCATACTTTTGTGGAGAATTTTACTGATTTAGACGGCTTGGATGAGCTAGGCGTAAGAAATACTCTCAGCCAGGAATACATGTGTTCACCTTGAGTAATCCATGGGGCTCCAGCACAAGAGCAGGGGATGCACATATTGCTCCATAGTATCTGTTAGACTCGCTCTGCTTCTTCAGCAAATTTAAAAGTGTTTCTGAGTTTGTAAATGCTTGGGCACCACCAAGTCCAACCTAATAAGGTTGACAACATTAGTCAGACCATAAACGTTGCTAACAACTTATACACTGATGGGATATCAACTTACTGGCAATACGATCAGGTCATAAGAAAGTTTAGCAGCCTCATCAAGGAGTATGTCTGCAACTAGCTTTACTTTACGTGAAGCCACAATTTCGAGTTTATTCCCAACTGATGCCACCACAACTTCAGCTTTTGCACGTCGAAGGACATCAATGATCATAACAGCTTGCATCTCCTCCGAGCCATCAGCAATAGGTACTAGAATATGAAATCACATGAAAGCATATATTATATATCAATAACATACATTATCCCTGGATTAAAACATACTAAACTAACAGGCCCTAATGGCAAATGACGGAATCTTAAGATGACAATCTCACCTTAGGCACAGAGCTAGATGTCCATTGCAGCTTATTTAGTTCGGTAACAATGAATTGACCGTCATGCTTCGAAAGCATCAACTGAATGCAAAACAACAGGGATATTTACTTTATCTCATAAGAAACTAACCAGTGCAACAGAGTACTCTATGGCAGTTCCTGGGCCTCAGCTAGTTATAGCTGTTCCATCCTGCTGGACTCGTGACTCCACTGTGGTTGCAGATGATGATAGCTGCTCCATGAAGGCAGGATAACAAGTTGCCTACAAAAAATAATGAACTTAAACACTGTGTAACAATCAACCGTACAAGATATGAAAGTCCACATACTATTCGTCTATCTAGTGTTTTACATTAATTTTCAATAAAATCATCTTCAAAGATTCGACTACAGTTATTAGATACAAAAGCAGTGGAAGACTCTTAGTTTATCAAGTGGTCTCTCCGAACATTTGCATCTGGCAACGGGATGTATATTCTCTTCACCTGATTCATTTTTTATCTAAAGTTACAGTTAAAATTTATTTTAAGAAGATACAGATTTAAAACAAAAAAGATTGAACTGAGTGTGATTATGTATAATGAGTTAAAGCTCATTCATATAACTGTATTGTTATATTTTTAAGAAGCACGTATGATTAAGAGTTAGATTGATCAAGAACGTGAGCTGATTATGATTTTGGTTGTGTTTAATTAGTCAAAATCGACTGAAAACATGAGAAGATTTGGAACTTACATTAATTGATGACTTTGATGCTAATTTGTTTTTTACGGAGTATCTTTTTAGCTAAGGAAAGTATTTAAACTTTTGTATGATATCATATAGTACACATGAAGAGAGGGAACTTAAAAAGAGTATGTATATTAAAAAAAATTCCCATATAATTGAATCAGTAAACATATGGATATTACCATGTAATTTACCTCTCAAAAAAAGTAACTACTGAAAACTTCTGAGCTTTTATAAAGTCATACTTTGCTCTTTGGTACGAAAGGGTCAGTTTCACTACCACCAGTGCCGAAGTAACGATCTCCAAACTCACCCATGCTTGGAATCACTCTTGAATGCTCATTCAGTCCTGCATCGATTTCTGATGTAACGATTTTCAGCCTTGGATACTGCCTGCAAACTGCATGTATTCCTTCTGGAGCCTGCAATACCATCACCCAACATTACACTACAAGTAAAGTAATAAAAATATTTTTGATGTGTTGTTAAACATACAAAGATAGTAACTAATTAAACCGTTTAATCCAAATATTATTAAAGCATCAATTTAGCATACATTCAAGATGTTAAAACATTATATCAAAAAATGTTAGCAAAAAATAATTGACTTTATCTCAACTTATTACAAAAAAGAATTTGGACCCGATTAGGACAAGCATGCAGCGATCAGCCCTTGTTTTGTAATGCGGGACCCATCATAACAGGAACTGAGCCTTAAAAGCTTAAAATTATAAGGCCTAAATACTGACATAAGGAATTGTTCCAATCCCCGTTACCCCATTCATTATGTATGGTGATAAACTAGAAGTCATGAGTTTGAGTCTACATTTGCAAATTGCATGGTAAATTAATCCCAGTTTATTTGTCTTCAAGTGAGATGTTTCTAGTAACACCGAAAGGGATCAAATTTCTGAAGCTTACCGCTATTAGGTCTAGGAAGATGATGTTAGATTCGGATACACCTTTGCTGAGCAACAGGGAAATTTCCTCCACAGCAGAATCACCTGAATATGAATAATGGTTTACAGAATCAGTATCTTTTTTTTGAACAAAGCAGAATCAGTATCTCACTGAGGAAAAATGGTCAACAGCTCAGGTGTACCAAAAACCTTAAGCATGCATTGGATCAAGCAACAAAACTTGGAGGCTTTCGATATCTTTGGGTAGCTTCTCATATATCAACTGCACCCACGTGGATACATTAAGATATTTTATAAGACCCCGAAAACTAGTGATGAGAAAAAGATAACGTTTAAAACATAAACACCAAAGACTTGTGAGAAAAACAGGAGTTAGACCTGTCACCCATTGCCTTCCCGTTGAATAAGGACTTTACCGATTTTGATTCTGTTGGGAATAAAATGTTCAAGTCAAAGAGCCTGCCAGTTATGTCAAAGAGCCTGCTAGTTGATTTTGAAGAGTATGAAGATGTACTAACAGTACCTTCTGGGTAGAAGGTACTGCTAATTGATGAAGAGCCTGCCAAGCTATATGTCAAGTTGATTAGATATTTTGTAATAGATATTTAGTTGAATTATTAGTCTTTGTACATTGTTATACGTTATGTAGAAGTAGTTTAGTCTTCTGTGATGTACAGAAGAATATTACTGAGTTGTACATTGGTAGTTGTATTTAATTGTAGGCGCTAGAATAGTCAAAGTATAGTATTATATTCAACCACTTGACAACTTGTAATTAGGGTACCTTATCGTATAAAAGGTTCCCTAAGTCACCACTTCATGCATGCATCTTTCCAACTATTAACCAAAAACCGAACTATCTCTCAAGTAACTTAGTTACTCAATTCATAAATCCTTTTACAATCTAAGATTCAAGATTACTTTGTAATCCCGGTGATATTTAGATCATCCGTATTATTTCATCAATAATATTGAATCGTTTTGTGTTAACTAAAGTTGTGTTCCTTGTTCATTACATACTCACGTTTACATAACTCACCACCTTTGTGTTCTTTTAAGTGTGTTGTAGTAGATTCCGCATGCTAAACACATTCATACATAAATATCTCTCAAACACGTTACTAAGATTCACATCCCAAGTGTTTGAATCCTTTCCACAAGTGGTATCAGAGCTAGGCTGATATTTACAAATTTAAAAGAACAATGGATGTTGAACATATTCAAACAAATGTTGCAGCTAAACTTCCATTACTCAAGCAAAATGAGTTTGATATGTGGCGACTAAGGGTAGAACAATACTTTCAAGTGCAAGACTATGCACTTTGGGAGATCATTGAAGAAGGCAACTCATTTAAACCCTCAATCACCACTACCACAGTAAACGATGCTCTTGTAACACAAATACAAACACAACCAGGAAGTGCAGAAGAAAAAATTCAGAAGCGAAATGATCTAAAAGCCAGGAGTATGTTACTGATGACTATTCCAAATGATCAGCTTTTGATCTTTAACAAATACAAAGATGCCAAAACCCTTTTTGAAGCTATTGTGGCTAGATTTGGTGGTAATGATGCTACCAAGAAAACACAGAAAACACTTCTCAAACAGCAGTTTGAGAACTTCACAGCCACAACAAATGAGTCTTTGGACAGTATGTTCAATAGACTTCAGAAGCTTTCAAGCCAGTTAGCCATCCATGAAGTGATGATAACTCAAGAAGATTTAAACTCCAAATTTCTTAGGAGTTTACCCACAGAATGGTCCATGCATGTCATTGTCTGGAAAAACAAGCCAGATATTGATCAGATGAGTCTTAATGATCTCTACAACAATTTCAAAATAGTAGAGCATGAAGTAAAGAAGACTACTGGGTCAAGCTCAGGAAATATGGCTTTTGTTTCATCTCCAAGCATCTCAAAGGTTGTTGATGAAGAAAAAGATGGCAGAGAAGAAGGTACTGCCAACACAAACTTTGGTACTGCTAGTACTTCCAGTAGTACCAAAACCATTTTAGATGAAACAATTGGGTGTGCTTTTCTTACATCTCAACACAATGGGTCCATATTAACTTTTGAAGATCTTCAAGAGATTCATGAAGATGATCTTGAAGAAATGGACATTAAGTGGCAACTTTCACTTCTGAGCATCAGGGCTAAGAAGTTGTTGATGAGAACTGGCAAGAAGATAATGATAAATGGAAATGAGCCTGCTGGTTATGATAAGTCAAAAGTGGAGTGTTACAACTGCCACATGAAGGGTCACTACTCTAGAGAGTGTAGAAGACCTAAGAAGTAGGATGACAAGGGTAGAGGGTTTGACAACAGGAATAAAGGAAGCTTTGAGAAGAAAGGAAGCTTTGAAAGCAAGAGTAAGGTTGAAGAAGTTGCTGAGCCTAAAGCAATGGTTGCTATTGATGGCATGGGTTTTGATTGGAGTTTCATGGGTGAAGATGAGTCAACTTCAGATGAATTGGCTTTAATGGCATTCTCCACTACTGAGGTACAAATTACAAAATGTTCTACTACTTGTAAAGATTTTGATGAATTAAAATCTTATATAAAACTTTATGATGAGCTGAAAGTAGAAGAAAGAAAAACCAATCAAAAATTAGTTGATCATAAGTGTGGTATGGCCAAACTAGAAAAACAAATCATTCACTTTAGAGAAAATGAACTCACCTTTACTGATGCTAAAGCTGCTCTTAATAGACAAATATTTTTGAAAGATTCAGAAATAGAAATGTTAAGAACTGAGTGTACTAAAGTGACATTGGCTAGAGATAATATTCAACTGACTGTTACTAAATTGGAAATTGCTTCTGAATGCACTAGAAGCATAGTTGAGAATCAGATGAATAAAAGAATAAAATCAGGGATAGGATACAATAAATGTCCACCTCCTTATAGAGGAATTCCTTGTCCCCCAGGATCAGATCTTGCTGAATCAGGTTTGCATGAAATCATTAACAAACCATTAGCTAAACCTGTAGAGAAAAGTGAACCTTCTGAGAGTGCTAAGATTGCCTCACTCTCTAAGGTGCTCACTGATAAGAAACTAGATATTCTAATTATTGAGGATTGGGTATCTGATGATGATGAAGATGAGACTGTTCCTATCAAAGGAATCAAAGTAGGACCAATCAGTCCTAAGAGAGTAGAAGTTAAGGCTAAGACCAAAGCTGTTTTGAAAACAGTTGAAAGTTGTGAAAAATGTAATAACAAACCTAGAGGAAGCCAAAGAAATTGGAACAACCTCAAGTCACAACAACTAGGTGATGACTTTGTTATGTTCAATAAGGCTTGTTATTACTGTGGTAGCTTTAATCATCTTCATGCTTATTGTAATAAATGGGTTTCTGGGAGTAAATCAAAGTCTAAAACAAATGTTACTCACCCCAGAAAAAGTTTTGTTAAGTCTAACACCACAAAAGTTAAACATACTGTTAGACAAAATAAGCCTGTTATTACAAAACCAACTGATAAGGGTACAAGAAACACTTTCAAATATGTACCAAAAGTTGTGAATAATCCTATTCAAAAGAAATCTGTGGTCAAAACACAAATTTGGAAACCAAAAACCAAAGGTCCTGCTAGACCAAATGGTACTGCCAAAGTTGGTACTGCCAAAATTGGTACTAATAGACCAAAGACCACACAATGGATTAAAAGGGAAAGTGCTGTTAAGTCCTCAGCATGTTGGATTTGGAAACCAATCCAATCAAAAGGTGCATCAACAATCCTGAAAAGGTTTGATTTCATTGATGCAAGAGGCAAACCCAAGTCTGTCATGGCTTGGGTACCCCAAGGAAACTAATATGTTTATTCATGTGCAGTAACATTCATCTGATATTGGAGATCAAGGATATGTAGATAGTGGATGTTCAAGGCACATGACAGGCAACATGTCATTCCTCTCAGACTTCAAAACATTTGATGGAGGATATGTTACCTTTGGGGGAGGAATAAAAGGAAAGATCACTGGTAAAGGTACTATCAAAACCAGTAAACTAGATTTTGAAAATGTGTATTTTGTGAAAGAACTTCAGTTTAATCTCCTTAGTGTCTCACAAATGTGTGACAAAAAGAACAATGTTCTCTTTACTGACAATGAATGTATGGTTCTTTCTTCTGATTTTAAAATGCCTGATGAGAGTCAGATCCTTCTTAAAATCCCAAAAAGGAACAATATGTACAGTGTCAATTTAAAGAACATTGATCCTAAGGAGAGTTTAACTTGTTTGGTAGCAAAAGCCTCATTGGATGAATCTATGCATTGGCATAGAAGGCTTGGTCATGTAAACTTTAAAACAATCAACACAATTGCAAAATATGATTTGGTAAGAGGTTTACCCAAAAAGATTTTCCAAACTGACCAAACCTGTGTTGATTGTCTAAAAGGCAAACAACATAGAGCTTCTTGTAAGCTGATGCGTGGGTTTTGCAACCTTACAACAGGTTTTACCTCTCGAGGGATCTCAAGAGGCTTACAACCCCACCAGGCAGTGTACCTGACCGATGTAGTATAGTGTAGTGGTAAGTACGGGGGATTGATCGTTCTCCACAGGGAATAGTGTTCGTTAGGTATGAAAAACTACTCTAATAGGTCTAAGGGTTGAGGAAGATTCTTTTTTTATGTTTTTATATTTTTATGAAAGCAAGTAAAATCTCGGGTTTGAAAGAGTGGGCGGAATTAGTTGCTAATCAACTAACCCAAATAACTACAAATGCAAATAAAATAAATAACTGAAAATAAAATGTGGTGAGAAACTTATGTGTAGAGAAATGTGTTTACTTAGATTTCCTTACTCCCTAACTATCTTTTACCGGTTAATTAGTGTGTATTAGTCGCGTGGATGATGGGTGTATTCCTTAATACCATTCGTGGGGTGGCGTACTTACTTCCCCAACTCTACAAGCTCCTACTTCACTCCTATGTCGAGCCGGCTAGGAAGCTCCTAACATGGGATCACTAGAATTCGCTTGTGCATTAAATACAACCATAAAAACCTTTAGTACGCATTTGGTTCATGTTTCTTAAGACGTTCAAGCAAGTTACCGAATAGGAAGTTAGCCAGTTTTCTTAAGCCTAACATAGATAAACAATCATCCAATACAACTAATAACACACTAATAACCAATAATCAATAGCTAGGTTTCATTAGATCTAAGCAAACACAAGATAAATTTAGCCTAACATGTTAATCAAAAGACAAGAATAAGATAAAATCAAACAACACATAGACATATTGAATGATTAATTGATAACTTATCTTCAATGTAACATGGAAGATCTCAAGGCAAAAAGCCTTGAAAAAGGAGCTAAATTCGTCTTAGGGTTTTCTCCCAAAATTCCACACACTAAGCTCTCTCTTTATGACAAAAAATTAGAAAACTATATATAGATTTTTGGATCTGACGGCGTCACCTTATGGAGTGTGACGCCGTCACCTCGCCGCTTCTAGGGTTCCCGGATGACCTTCTTGACGCCGTCCCTCTTTAGCTCTTCAAAATCCATTTTGGCTTATCAAGGGTTGACGCCGTCGAACCTTAAACGTGACGCCGTCCCCTTTTGATTTAAGCCGTGACGCCCTTGATCAGGTTAAAGCGTGACGCCGTCAGAATTCACATGCTATTTTCACTGGCTTATCATGAGTAAATTTCACGTCCACTTTTTCTTGCCAAGGCATGACGCCGTCTGGGGTTAAATGTGACGCCGTCAAATTTAACTTTCAGCCGATTTTTGAGACTTTGCCGTTTTCTTCACTTTTATGCTTCAAAAACGTCCAAAATGCCTCCTTTTCCAGATTTCTCCTCAAAAGTACCTAAAATGACAAAAGGAACGATTTAGGGCGATATTTGATCAAATAAATACGATTTAGGGCTTAAATGACCCCTTAAAAGCGGTACACTTTTCGCTTCATCAAATACCCTTACACTTGAGATTTGCTTGTCCTCAAGCAAATGCGCTTTTATTCTAATCAAAATACAAGTTAGGGGTCATTTAATGCAAACATAAAAGTAATTACAACAAATATTCGTTCCACTTTAATCATAATAAGCACGAAGATTATAAACTAGCACCTCACAAGTAGTGTTTAGATACTCACATCTCTCAAGTGTCATCAAAATAAATCTCATAAATGAAAACGGATAATATCTCTCACTACCTGTCATAGCAAATAGATTACCATAGGCTTGGGAAAGGATCAAAAACCTCCTCCACTAGGCGTAAGCACCTAAGATAAACTATCAAAGAGGGCTTTTAAACGGGTTATAACGTTAGGTGTAGGGAAAAGGAAAACACGGTTTTGTTGGATACGGGATATTTTACTGGTGGCGAGTTAAAAATCTTGATCAATTACATGTACTATACAATGTTGCTAAGCCAAGACTCGACTCAATCTTAAGCTAATGAAAGAAAATAACAAAAACATAAAATAAACATAAAATAAAACGGGATGGTAGTCCGTATGTTTTTTTCTACTTTTCTTTTTCTCATTTTTTTGAATTTTTCTTGATTTTTTTTTTTTTTTTTTTTTTTTTTTTTTTTTTTTTTTTTTTGCATACACTTTTGCCCTACCATCCAAAATAATACATCACAGGGGCGTTGCATTCCCCTTACACTTGAACTTTTACATAACTTTACAAATAACTATTCTAATGACTCGAATTAAGATAATCGAAACACTTGGAGTACTTTTAAAATATTTAGCACATATGGGGGTAATAAATGATGTTCTTCCCCATTACTCCATTACACTAGTACTTTACCCATGAGTCCCAATCGTCCCAAAACAATATGTACAAGGATATGACTCGACTTAGCAACATGTAATCAACTAGATAATTAACTTGGGTTTAAACAAATGTTGTAACAATAATGCACAAAAAATGAGTGCATACAAGGTAGGCTAAGGCGATTTGGGTGTACATTTAAGTGGGGTGTAACAAATTCTTCCTTTAAGTAAAATGCTTAAAGGTTGAAACGAAAAGATAGGCTCTGAGGGGTGTACTAGGGGTATCGTGTACTAAAAATGAGTACAACGCAAAGGGTGTGGGAGAATTACTTGACCAATGTAGCCAACGTAATTATAACAAAAACACAGGTGTAAAACAATGGGTTAATCCTAATGCCTCTTATCATGTAGTAAATCTAACTACACGAATGTAGTCTCACTTGTGGCCTCGGAATGGTCCTAACGCAAGTTCTAGAATCTAAGTGCTACCGGTACACACATCATAGCATAATGCTTTTCCTACCAATTCTAGGGGCGAACCTCACATATTTGGGGTGAAAATTTTTTTTAGTGGTACGGTTTTTTGTGCTAGTCATATAACTCCTATCCGTGAGACGCTCATTAAGATCAAAGTTTCACTCCTAAATGTTGTAAAAAATTTTAAATTTGGCACTAAAATTGCCCTAACAGGTATTTATCTCAGTTTTATTACACATCTACTATTAAACAAACAAAAATCAAGCGTAAGAGCATTCTCTAAAATCGTACTTTTACCCCCCTTACACTTAAGATGAACATTGTCCCCAATGTTCAAATAACAAGATGTAAAAGAAAAAGTAAAAGAATGAAATCAAATACTCCCCTGATTCGCTCGGTGGATAATGAAGTTACACGGTTAAATCTTCTTCCAAAGAGAATGTAAAAGCTTCATGACTAATGCATCGCCAAAAGCTTGATTCCATAAACATCTCCTTGTCCAAAATAACCTGTTAAACCTGAGAAAACAAACACGAAAACCTGCATAACATCGGCGGGATAAATCTATATATAAGGATATAATGCTTGTGGAATGATAATTTTTGCAGATTCCTGGAGATTATAAGTTGGAGATTTTAATAAAAACTTTTTAAAAACAAAACTTTCAAAAATTTCTGAAAATTAAATCTGACGCCGTCAGGTTATAACCCCTGACGCCGTCAGAAATGACCTGACAAAAATTTTCATTTTAAGTTTCCGGAAAATTTCTGGAAAAACCTTTACCTTACTTCCTGGAAATCCTGCAAAACATCATTATGACTCGATACAAGCATTTGACTCAAACAAACACTAATATGTATGTTAATTTAGTATTATTATGATTCATGTTCATTTGTGTTCTAATAAACCGATTTAGATTTCCCTTACACTTATCTTTTGCAAAATACCTTTATATGTAGTTAAGACGAAGTTAAAAACAACATAAAGCATTTTCACAATTTACTTTTGAACATGAATCAATACTAATAAAAAATAAACACACATACGGAAGCAAATAAAAACAAACAATCAATTAAACAAACACACAAAGCAAATAAAACAAATAAAGCTTGGGTTGCCTCCCAAGAAGCGCTTTTCTTTATTAACGAGTCTTGTAGCTAGACTCAAAGTCACGCTACCCTATATAAGTGAGCTCGTCATCGAGGACGTCTTTAGGGTTAAGCTTGGATTGAAGTTTCCTATTGGTCCGCTTAGTACGATATATCTTCTCAAACTTCTCTCCATCCGGGTCATACAATGTCATCTTGATATGCCATGACCCATCTCCATCTTTGGGTGGTTTATCCCAATTCCACTTATGATCATCTTCCTCACAAATCCACTTATTCATTCCTAGGTTAATTGGCAAAACTCCTAGGAAATCAATCATCTTTCTAAAAACTAGAGAATCTTCAAATGGATCCAATTCGGTGTCCCTAGCCAAGAGTTGTTCTACCGAATGCATTCGGTTAACAAAGTCCTCTTCTAGGTAAAATGGGCGTTGGGGTCCTATGAAGTCTCTATCAATCCAAGGTCCATATCTAGATGGTCTCCTATTTGATTCTAGCCAATGTGGTGTTGGTTCCTCACTAGTATCATAGGCATGTTTCTTAACATCATAGACTGACCAAGTATCTCCTTCTCCTACCGCTATCTTGGATTCCTTACAATCAATCATAGCACTAGCGGTCGCCAAAAATCCTCTACCTATCAACAAGGGGCATGTAGGGTCGCTAGCCATATCAAGGACGTGGAAATCGGCTAAAATGGTTAGTTTTCCAATGTGCACTAACACGTCCTTAACTACTCCAACCGGGTAAGCAACACTCCCATCCGCTAAACCTATTATTACCTCGGTTTCTTCAAGTTTTCCAAGTTTTAGAGAGGTGTAGAGAGGTAACGGAAGTAGGTTAAGGCTTGATCCAAGATCGGCTAATGTGTCATAAGCCTCCGAATTACCGATCTTGCAAGGTAGAACAAATAAGCCCGGATCATCTAACTTCTTAGGTAGCATGTTTTGAACAAAGGCGGTCCCTTTTTCGCCTAACTTGAGCTTCTTCTCATCCAACACATCAACAACCGGACTTTCAAGGTGGAGCTCCTTGAATTCTTCGTCAAGGTTTTGAGTGGGAGGTGTTTCAACTATGTTGTTGACCAATTTGGATGTCATAACTTCTTGGTCATTTGGAACGACTTGGGTTTGTTTGAAACACGTGCTCATGGAATTGACCGAATAATATTGTGGACAAGAACTAGGGGACGAAACCGATGAAATAGCGTTGACGTTTAGTTTCGGGTTCTTGACCGTGTTGCTAGGGAGTGCTCCCATTTCTCGGTCATTGAGGGCTTTCAACAAGGTGTCAATCTTATCGGTCATCTCGCTTTGTTTTTGTTTGAAATCGGCTTCAAACTTGGCTAAACGAGCTTCTTGAGATGCCATAAATTGAGAAATCAATCCTTCAAAGTTATTGGTACTACCATTGCCGGAAGGATTGTTGTTGAAAGTACGGTTCGAGTTGGAACCGCTTGATTGGAAACGATTAGGTGGGTTGGAAGAATTGGTTTGTTGTGTGTTTTGGTTTTGTTTCCACCTAAGGTTCGGGTGATTTTTCCATGAGGGGTTTTATGTATCACCGTAATGGTTTGGCTCGGGTTTGAAAGTGTACCACTTGTCTCCCGCTCCGTCGGTACGCGAGGATGCGTAGTCAACAAAAGCTTGTTCGGGGAGTTCCATGCAATCACGAGTGTCGTGGGGACCACTACATAATTCACATGAAGAAGTGATTTTGTTCACTTGGCTTGAAGGTTTAGGAGCCTCGTAAGATTTCATGAGAAACTTGACTTGGTCTTCAAGTTCTATGATCCTACGGTCGGAAGTGCTTGAATTGTTCGAAGGCAAAGATATTGCCTTGACCGTTTTATTCAAATCACGGGGATCACTCCAACTTTCGTTGTCATAAAGAGCAAGATCCTCTAGGAGAGCCCATGATTGTTCCGCACTTAGATCACGTAGCTTGCCACCGGCCGATTGGTCAATGGTTTGCCTCGTGGAGAGATTGATATGGTCATAGAAGATTTGGACTTGGAGCCAAAGTTCTATGCCATGGTGGGGGACTTTTTGGAGTAAGTCCTTGAATCGAGTCCATGCCTCGTAGAGAGTTTCACCTTGACGTTGTTGGAACATCAAGATATCATTCCTTAGCTTGGTAGTTCTTCCCGGTGGGAAAAACTGAGCAAGGAAACGAGTGGTGAGATCATCCCAAGAGGTGATGGATCCTGCGGGTTGACGTTCTAGCCACTGACTAGCTTGGTCCCGCAAAGAGAATTGGAAGAGACGCAATCGGGTCGTCTCTCGAGTGGCAACATCAAGGTCTATAGAATCAACGATTTTGAGAAAGTCCTTGAGATGTTGATTAGGATCTTCAGAACGAAGTCCATGGAATGCGCATCCGCTTTGCACCAACCGGATGGTGTCGGATCGCAAGGGTGTGATATTGGCTCCTTGAGTGAGCTCAATGGTGTTTCGATAGCCATGGTGGCTAGGACGGGAATACTCTCCTAAAGTACGGGCTCTAGGAGGTGGTGGTGGTTGTTGTGGTGGTGGGTTGTGGGGGTTAAGGATATTACCATCTTCCATGATGTCGAATGGTAATGGTTACGAACAAAGACACGAAGAAAATAGATAGACTAAAGAAAACCTAGAAAAATAAAATAAAAATCTCACTAGAAAGGAATCTAGTGAGTAGACCTAATAGAAATAAAAATTCAACCTAAACAATAACTATTCCCCGGCAGCGGCGCCAAAAACTTGATGCGTGGGTTTTGCAACCTTACAACAGGTTTTACCTCTCGAGGGATCTCAAGAGGCTTACAACCCCACCAGGCAGTGTACCTGACCAATGTAGTATAGTGTAGTGGTAAGTACGGGGGATTGATCGTTCTCCACAGGGAATAGTGTTCGTTAGGTATGAAAAACTACTCTAATAGGTCTAAGGGTTGAGGAAGATTCTTTTTTTATGTTTTTATATTTTTATGAAAGCAAGTAAAATCTCGGGTTTGAAAGAGTGGGCGGAATTAGTTGCTAATCAACTAACCCAAATAACTACAAATGCAAATAAAATAAATAACTGAAAATAAAATGTGGTGAGAAACTTATGTGTAGAGAAATGTGTTTACTTAGATTTCCTTACTCCCTAACTATCTTTTACCGGTTAATTAGTGTGTATTAGTCGCGTGGATGACGGGTGTATTCCTTAATACCATTCGTGGGGTGGCGTACTTACTTCCCCAACTCTACAAGCTCCTACTTCACTCCTATGTCGAGCCGGCTAGGAAGCTCCTAACATGGGATCACTAGAATTCACTTGTGCATTAAATACAACCATAAAAACCTTTAGTACGCATTTGGTTCATGTTTCTTAAGACGTTCAAGCAAGTTACCGAATAGGAAGTTAGCCAGTTTTCTTAAGCCTAACATAGATAAACAATCATCCAATACAACTAATAACACACTAATAACCAATAATCAATAGCTAGGTTTCATTAGATCTAAGCAAACACAAGATAAATTTAGCCTAACATGTTAATCAAAAGACAATAATAAGATAAAATCAAACAACACATAGACATATTGAATGATTAATTGATAACTTATCTTCAATGTAACATGGAAGATCTCAAGGCAAAAAGCCTTGAAAAAGGAGCTAAATTCGTCTTAGGGTTTTCTCCCAAAATTCCACACACTAAGCTCTCTCTTTATGACAAAAAATTAGAAAACTATATATAGATTTTTGGATCTGACGGCGTCACCTTATGGAGTGTGACGCCGTCACCTCGCCGCTTCTAGGGTTCCCGGATGACCTTCTTGACGCCGTCCCTCTTTAGCTCTTCAAAATCCATTCTGGCTTATCAAGGCTTGACGCCGTCGAACCTTAAACGTGACGCCGTCCCCTTTTGATTTAAGCCGTGACGCCCTTGATCAGGTTAAAGCGTGACGCCGTCAGAATTCACATGCTATTTTCACTGGCTTATCATGAGTAAATTTCACGTCCACTTTTTCTTGCCAAGGCATGACGCCGTCTGGGGTTAAATGTGACGCCGTCAAAGGTAACTTTCAGCCGATTTTTGAGACTTTGCCGTTTTCTTCACTTTTATGCTCCAAAAACGTCCAAAATGCCTCCTTTTCCAGATTTCTCCTCAAAAGTACCTAAAATGACAAAAGGAACGATTTAGGGCGATATTTGATCAAATAAATACGATTTAGGGCTTAAATGACCCCTTAAAAGCGGTACACTTTTCGCTTCATCATAAGCCCAAGACCCAAAACTCTATTTCTCAGGCTTTATACATGCTTCATATGGATCTCTTTGGTCCTACTAATGTGTGCAGCTTGAATGGTAAAAGATATTGTTTGGTTGTTACTGATGATTATAGCATATTTTCTTGGGTTTTCTTTTTAAGATCTAAACATGAAACTAGTGAGATTCTTAAATCTTATATCACTGAGGTAGAAAACCAATCTGATAAGAAAATCAAAGTCATCAGATGTGACAATGGGACAGAGTTCAAGAATAGGGTTATGGATGACTTTTGCAAGGAAAAAGGGATAAAAAGGGAATTTAGTGTAGCTAGAACCCCACAGCAAAATGGAGTAGCAGAAAGGAAGAATAGAACACTTATAGAGGCTGCTAGAACTATGTTAGTAGACTCTAAGTTGCCTATTTCATTTTGGGCTGAAGCAGTAGGTACTGCTTGTTATGTACAAAACAGGGTTCTTGTGACAAAGCCACATAGAAAGACACCTTATGAACTTTTCTTTGGTAGAACATCATCTTTAAGTTTTATGAGACCTTTTGGTTGTCATGTCACTATTCTAAATACCAAAGATCATTTAGGCAAGTTTGATGGAAAAGCAGATGAAGGCTATTTGATAGGGTATTCCTTGCAGAGTAAGGCCTATAGAGTGTTTAACACTTGCACTAGGCTAGTGGAAGAGAATCTTCACATAGAGTTTCAAGAGAAACTAAAAAATGTGAAAGGAATTGGACCAGATTGGATGTTTGATATTGATAGGCTTTCAGAATCTATGAATTATGTGCCTGTTTCAGGTACAAATACTAATGATGATGCAGGTTTTGAAGATAATGTTGAAACTTCTAAAGATCAAGATTTCATCTGGATGCCAATTTGGAAAGGAATGGATCTATCTTCAAATCAAGAAGGACCTTCAAAGACAACAAATGAAGGCAATGAAGATGATCATGGAACTCAGAATCAAGAGAATCAAGAAAGTGGTGCAAATGACAATGGTACTGCTAGTTCACCAGATGGTCCTGCTAGTTCAAATATTGATACTGCTGAGCCATTGAATGTTCAAATAGATGATTCTTTACCAGAAGAGGTGGGGATTAGCAATCTTCCATCTACCTATGAAGTTCCTAAAACACCCAACACTAGAATTCTCAAAGATCACTCAACTGATGATGTGATTGGTAGCATAAATTCTGGTGTTAGAACAAGATCTCAAGTTGGTTTATCTCAAGTCTTGTCTTTAGACGAAGAAGGGTTTATCTCCTCTATTTATGAAGAAAAGAATCATGATATTTCCAATATATGCCTGTTTTCATGTTTTCTATCACAGGCTAAACCCAAAAACATAAACAAAGCTTTAGATGATGCAAGTTGGGTGGAAGCAATGCAAGAAGAGCTTCTCCAATTCAAGATTCAGAAGGTTTGGATATTGGTTGATTTGTCCAAAGGTCATAGGGCAATTGGAACCAAATGGGTGTTCAGAAACAAGAAAGATGAAAGGGGTATAGTGATCAGAAATAAAGCAAGATTGGTAGCTCAAGGATATACTCAAGAAGAAGGGGTAGATTATGAAGAAGTGTTTGCTCCAGTTGCAAGACTTGAAGCAATTAGGCTTTTCTTGGCCTATGCTTCATTCATAGGCTTCACTGTCTATCAAATGGATGTTAAGAGTGCATTTTTATATGGTGAAATTGAAGAACCAGTGTATGTATCTCAACCTCCAGGCTTCATTGATGCAGAATATCCAGACAAGGTTTATAAGGTTACCAAGGCTCTGTATGGTCTACACCAAGCTCCTAGGGCATGGTATGAAACATTGGCTTGTTTTCTACTAGAAAGTGGATTCCAAAGAGGCAGGATTGATCCAAATTTGTTCATCAAAAGAACAAAGAAAGACATCTTGCTAGTGCAGATTTATGTTGATGACACTATCTTTGGATTAACAAACCAAGACTTGTGTGTAGAATTTGAAAAACTTATGCATAGTAAGTTTGAAATGAGTTCCATGGGGGAACTTACTTTCTTTTTGGGTCTCCAAGTGAAACAATCCAAAGAAGGCATATTTATCAGCCAAGATAAGTATGTAGCAGAGATCCTAAGGAAATTTCAGTTTGCTGATTCTAAGGTTGCAAGTACACTAATGGATCCAGATAAAGGGCTACTCAAGGATGCTGAAGGAGAAGATATGGATTTGCACAATTATAGATCAATGATTGGGTCTTTGATGTACCTTACATCCTCAAGACCAGATATCATGTTCTCAGTATGTGTATGTGCAAGGTTTCAAATACATCCCAAAATCTCTCATCTCACAGCAGTCAAAAGAATCTTTAGATATCTCAAGGGTTAACCTAGGTTGGGTCTTTGGTATCCAAGGGAATCATCTTTTGAATTGGTGGCTTATTCGGATAGTGACTATGCTGGTGCAACTCTAGACAGAAAATCCACAACTGGTGGATGTCAATTTCTTGGTTGCAGACTCATCTCTTGGCAATGCAAGAAACAAACAATGGTGGCCAACTCTACAACTGAAGCAGAATATGTTGCTGGTGCAAGTTGTTGTGGGCAAGTTCTTTGGATCCAAAATCAAATGCTTGACTATGGGTACAATTTTCTTAACACCATTATTTATATTGACAATAGCAGTACTATATGTATCATCAAAAACCCAGTTCAACATTCAAAAACAAAACACATTGAAATCAGACACCATTTCATAAGGGATTGCAATGAGAAAAGGTTAATTCAAGTTATTAAAATTGATTCTGAAAAGAATTATGCAGACCTTCTCACCAAAGCTTTTGATTTAGGTAGATTCAAATATCTTGTAGGAGGTATTGGAATGATAAATCTTTGAAAAACATGTGTTTTTGTACATAAAATTAACTGGTATTTAAACATGGTACTGCTAGTTAGTCAATAGGTACTGTCAATTCATAATTGGTCCTGCTGATATAAAATAGCTATGTTTTGTTCATTTTGATGCTTAAATGTTTAAAATGCTATAGATCAAGTGCTTTGCACTTTGTTCTTTTGGTTTGCAACTAACACATTTCAGGTTAATAACAAAACAAGAGATCTTTCAAACAAAAAGGGGAAACAAAAGTTATATTAATCTCAGGAGAGGTAACAATCTCAGGGGAGGAAATGATAGCCCAGAATGGAAGAAAAACCAATTTATGAAGGAAAAAGACAAGAGCATACAAGATGATGCAAAGGTTGAAAAAGATAGAATTAGATCACATATCTAGAAGGGATGAAGCATTCCTAAAGGAGAAAGTTCTATCTAGATCAAACTAAGGAAAGTCTCAATTCAAAGGCATGCTAATAGATGATTTCACTTGTTGAACCAATCATCCAAGATACACAGCATCATTGCCTTTTTAAATTTCCTCCATCCAAGGAAATTGCACCATCTTTAGGCCAATATGGCTTTTGGTATTCAGCTCACCAAGTTTTTACAAACTTAAGAGTTGGCTAGTCCATAAGCAAACGGCCTTTGGTAAAGACAAATCAAATCCGTTGATGGTTGATAGTTTACCAAAAACTATATGGTTGTTAACTAACCTTACTTAATTGTAAATAGTTAGCTAGTCCTTAAGCAAACGGCTTTTGGTAAAGACAACTCAAATCCATTGATAGCTGGTAGTTTGCTAAAAACTATAAGGGATTTTTACAAAACTTTCAAAGGTACTGGTAGTTCAAAAATTGGTACTGCTAGAGTAAAATGGTACTGCTAGATAGCCGTTGAGCCTGTCAGAAAAAGTTTTAGCCGTTGGGCCTGGTAGTTAAAATTAGCCGTTGGGGTAGTTATGTAAATTACTGATGATTATATTATATTATATTTCACATATAAAAGATCTTTTTAACCGCCTTTACATTTACTTATAATAATCTTTCTTATTGTCGGTTAAAAGTAATTCTCTCATATCTTCTTTCATCAGTCCTTATCATAATTCACATACACCTTTCATCTTCTACCAGTACTACCAACAAATCCCACCATCATATTCAAAATTTTCATTATGGATTCCACAGTTGTTCTAAACTTTGTCCAACGTCACAATCAATTAGCATTTTTGGAAAAGTCAGAGGATAATGCCTGTTTTCATCAAGTAGTGGACTTTTTAAATAACTCTTACATCAGGTTTGCTTTACTAGTCAATCCCACTATTTATGAATCTCAAATTTTACAATTTTGGCAATCTGCTAAAATTAAAACTTCTGAAAATGGGGAACAAAGGATTAAGGCCAAAGTGGATGGCAAACTTTTGACTCTTACTGAGTCATCCATAAGAAGACATCTTCATTTGGATGATTCTGATGGTATTAGTCAGTTGCCAGATACTGAGATTTTAGAAAATTTAGAAAGAATGGGGTATCATGCTACTTCCACAAAACTCACTTTTATAAAGAAGCATCTTACTCCACAATGGAGATTTTTGATTCACACAATCCTTCATTGTTTGAGCCAGAAGAAAACCTCTTGGGAGCAATTTAGTGGAAACATGGCTTCTGCTCTCATCTGCTTGGCTACAAACAGAAAATACAATTTTTCCAAACATATTTTTGAAGGATTGACTAAAAATGTGAAAAGTGAAACAAAGTTTTTGATGTATCCAAGATTTATTTCATCTATCATTGCAAAATCAAAACATTTGTTGCTTCCCCCACACACTCTTTATGAAACACCAAAACTTTCTCACAAAGTATTTTCAAACATGAGAATTGGTTTCAGAGGGGAGGAAATACCACTATTTGATGAAATGTTACCACAACATCCAGAAGAACCAACACCATCAGCTGAATCACCATCATCTAGTTCTTCAACTGGTTACATCTCACCAACACATCAAACATCACCAATACCATCTCCAGTACCATCAGCAACACCACCAACATCATCACATCATGTCTCACAAACCCAATCACCTCAGAGAATGCAAGAACTAAAAGACAAGGTGAAGTTCTTAGAAGATGCTCTTAAAAGACAAAGCAAGAAATTTTCTGAGATCAACATCAAATTAGTCAAGAGGGTAAAGAAATTGGAGGGTGAAGTGAAGAAGCTAAAGGGTAAAAGATCTGCAAAGGTTGTTTTATCTGGTTCTTCAAAATCAGATGCTGATAGGTTAGGTCACTCTTCCAAAAAGGGGAGGATGGAGAGTTCTGAAGATGAAGAGGAGGCTCAATTTGAATTCCATGAAGGAACTCAAGTTTATGATGTAGAGCCTGCTGGTGCAGGGCAAGAGCCTGCTAGGCCAGAACAAGAGCCTGCTAGGATTGAGAGGCTATTGGCTATGGAGTACAAAGGGTCTGCTGAGAAAGTATACAAGAGAAAGAGGGATTTAGAGCCTCAAGGGAATTTGTTTGTTCAAGGGAGGATTTTTGTTGCTGATGAGCAATCTTCTGCTCCATCTCAAGAACCAACTCCAAAGGATAAGGGCAAAAGCATTATGATTGAAGATGAGCCTAAGCCTAAGAAGTTGAAAAGAACACAGCAAATTCAGATGGCTTTAGGAGAAGAAGAGGCCAAAAGGGTTCATGAAGAAGAACTGCAGAAACAGTTTGAAGCTTCAAGATTGCTTACAGAGATGCAAGAGCAAAAAGATGCTGCTCAGACTCTTCTTGAAACTCAAATTGCTCAAGAAACCTTTGATGCACAGATGCAATGGATTATTGCTAATGATCCAATTGTGAAAGGCCAAGCATCAATAATAGTGAATGACAAGAATCTCAATTCTGATGAGAAAATAGCAGAACTTGAATCTTTTATCAACAAGAAGTATAAAGAAGCAGCTCTGGCTGACATTTTTGAAAAGATGAAAGAAAGTGAGAAAAGAGGTTTTAAGGTGGGCAAATCATGGAAAGATCAAGTGACTTTTATGAAGAGATTTCTAAAAGGTCAAGCAAATTGGACTGATTATCAACTGAAGAAGAAATCTGCTGATGAAATCTACTACTTGTATCTTCAAGCCTACAAAAGTCTTTACTACAAAGTTCCATCTGATGCAAAGCCCTCTATGAAGAAGAAAGATGCTCAGAAGAAAGAAGTAGCAAAATTGGACACAGAGCAAGTAAGTAAGATGTTAATTACTTTGCCAACTATCATACATACTGATCCAATTAGCTGTAGACGACCTATTATTGATTGGGAGATCAACCATGATAGATTAGGAAAGTCATGGAAAATAATAAGGGTTGGGAATCAGTCTGCTATCTTTAAGAATTTTGAAAATTTAGTTAGAGCATGTGACAGAGCAGACTTGGAAGAATTGTGGAATCTAGTGCAGATTAGGCTAGACACAAATTCTAGTACTGATGTTAAGGAACAGGAACTATGGGTAGAATTCAATAGGATGTTTGATCCTGATCCCAAAGATGTTCATTGGAAATTTCCCTATTATGATCCTTCAACAACATGGGAATTTCTAAGCCTTAGCAATATTCATCATCTTTACACACAGAGTGGGATAGAACTCTTTATGTTGGCTGAGAAAGAGTATCCACTTAGTTATGAAGTGCTTAAAACCATGATCTCCAAGAGATTAAGATGTGACAAAGATGAAGAGAATTCAGAAATTGTTCAAAGTTTGCTGAGGAGCATATTTGAGCAATGTGAACGAAAAAGGAAGAACAGAGAGTGAAGGTTTTTGGAAGAGTTCCCTCAAATCCTCAAGGTATGTATTTTATTCATCAGAAACTTGTGTATTTTAATGGAAATAACAAGTTTAGGGGAGGATTGTTGGGAATAAAATGTTCAAGTCAAAGAGCCTGCCAGTTATGTCAAAGAGCCTGCTAGTTGATTTTGAAGAGTATGAAGATGTACTAACAGTACCTTCTGGGTAGAAGGTACTGCTAATTGATGAAGAGCCTGCCAAGCTATATGTCAAGTTGATTAGATATTTTGTAATAGATATTTAGTTGAATTATTAGTCTTTGTACATTGTTATACGTTATGTAGAAGTAGTTTAGTCTTCTGTGATGTACAGAAGAATATTACAGAGTTGTACATTGGTAGTTGTATTTAATTGTAGGCGCTAGAATAGTCAAAGTATAGTATTATATTCAACCACTTGACAACTTGTAATTAGGGTACCTTATCGTATAAAAGGTTCCCTAAGTCACCACTTCATGCATGCATCTTTCCAACTATTAACCAAAAACCGAACTATCTCTCAAGTAACTTAGTTACTCAATTCATAAATCCTTTTACAATCTAAGATTCAAGATTACTTTGTAATCCCGGTGATATTTAGATCATCCGTATTATTTCATCAATAATATTGAATCGTTTTGTGTTAACTAAAGTTGTGTTCCTTGTTCATTACATAACTCACCACCTTTGTGTTCTTTTAAGTGTGTTGTAGTAGATTCCGCATGCTAAACACATTCATACATAAATATCTCTCAAACACGTTACTAAGATTCACATCCCAAGTGTTTGAATCCTTTTCTACAGATTCCTTTACAACAAGCTCTTAAAAGTGGGTTGATTTTTTAATTGTATTTTATCTTTCACGGGTTAGCTTTCTAAAACTTAGCTACAACGGAAACGGGTAAATTGGATCACTTTATCAAAAAGTATTGTTTTGAAAAGATTTTTTTTTAACATATTAAATATTTACATAACCCAAATAACAGGTAAAAGTATTGGTAATTAGTCAGCCTGACCGAGCCATGGTTAAATGATTAAATCGTTTTGACCCGACCCAATTTTGACTCATTACGAGTCCATTCATCTTGAAATCTCTATTTATAAACCACAAATATACATGGCCATGTAGAATATAAGAATGGTGAGCCTCACCTTTGAGGCCTCTTCGCCACTCCTCCTGTAAAAAGATAGATTAGTAACTATACATGTTACTTTACCCAAGCGAGCATGAGTATCCGCACATCCATGTGAGCAACTTGCAGATCAGAACATAGACGCTCAATTCCTTCAGGACTGTTCACAACCCATGATACATATTAAAATTATGAAATTGAACATGTCAAAAACATATTTTTTTATAGAATAGGATGGTGATAGATTACACTTACTCAATCATGCCACACGATTTATTCCCATTCATTGTTAACAACTCTTCCTGAAGCGAATGTGTGGTGTTGGTGCGAGTATGGTGGTGGTGCGAGCGGTGGTCTTGGTGCAAGTGTAGTGGTGGTGCGAGCGGTGGCGTTGGTGAGGAGAGTGTTGAGGAGGAAGAAGACCAGATCTACTTTGGGTGTAAATGATATTTGGGAAGGAGTATAGAAAACATGGGCGGGTTAATGAAATATTTGGGAAGTATTACAATTTCATTCGGGGAAAATTTAGTCGGGCTTGCGAAAAGTTGAGTGAACTAAGTGCGGGATATACATGTAAAGACCAATTTTGACTATTTGATTTAGTCACTTTTAAATAATGTGTGACTTTTAAATAATGTGTGACCAACTTGACTATATGATTTAGTCACTTTTAAATAATGTGTGACAAACTTGAGTATATGATTTAGCCACATACACAATTACTTCGTGTGACTATATATGGATTTTGGTCACATTTTTCAATTGTGTGACATATATTTGTCACATATGTATACATATAGTGTGACTAATGTTTCAAACTTACTTGTATCCGTCACACGTCCCAAATTATAAGGGACTAAAAAATCAAAACAAGTTTTACCAAATACCTCTAGTCAAGAATATATTCGAATGTGTGGTTGTAGCCTCAGATGTAATTCCGTAATGGTCATACAAGTCGTATCAAATGTGGCTGTTTATTTTATTTTGGTACATTTAGTCACATAAAGAAGTTACTGTGTGGCCGTTTGAAAAACTGCATGTGTGACTAAATCTCATTTTTGTACTAGTGATAGCGTAGTTAGAAGCTAGCTTAGAAGACCGTAACCTTTTGGACCAAGCGTATTGAAGTTGAAAGCCCCAACGTGTCTTTTGTGTGTGTTGGTATACTTTAATCCATATGGTCGTTTTATTATCAAGTGGTCTTGTCATCGTTTAAGTCCTTTTGTTCATGTATAGGTCACGAGTCATATTGGTGTAAGTACTTGGAAGTTGTTATGGTAACTAGTTACGGTTGAATCAGTTGAAATATGGGTGTTTGGCAAATAGCCAAATCTACCCATTTTGGGAAGATGTGGGTAATGACGTTGTATCAACACTCTTTCAATATGTTAGGAATGTTATGTTATGTATAAGTCAAATTGGATATGTAGTAGTTTGTGTGTTATGCGTAAAAGTGTGTTTTGGAAGTTATTTTAAGAGGGCGTTTGGTTTATGTATGAAATTACCCATTTTGAGATGTAAATGATGAAGCGAAAAGTGTACCGCTTTTAGGGGGTCATTTAAGCCCTAAATCGTATTTATTTGATCAAATATTGCCCTAAATCGTTCTTTTTGTCATTTTAGGTACTTTGGAGAAGAAATCTGGAAAAGGAAGCATTTTGGACGTTTTTGAGCATATAAGTGAAGAAAACGACAAAGTCTCCAAAGCCGCTGGAAAAGTACACGTGACGGCGTCAAGGATTGCTCCTGACGGCGTCACGGCTTGGCAAAAGAGGTGGATATGACAAATACACGTGACGCGCCAGAAAGTTTTACAAAGGAAGTCTGACGGCGTCACCCTTTAAGGTGATTAAGGCCGTCACGGTTTAAGTTAAAGAGAGACGGCGTCAAGCACAATTGTGACGGCGTCAACCCTTGACGCGCCAGAATGGATTTTGGAGGATTAAAGAGGGACGGCGTCAGGAAGACCATCCGGGAACCCTAGCCGCGGCGAGGTGACGGCGTCACCTCCTACAACGTGACGCCGTCAGCCACTAAATTCTATATATAGTTTTGCAATTTTTAGTCATTAGTGTGCAACTTTGTGAGGAGAAACCCTAAGACGAATTTTCTGCCATTTTTAAGGGTTTTATACCCTTGGATCTCCCATATTTAATTGAAGATAAGTAATCAATTAATCATTCAATATGTCTATGTGTTGTTTGATTATATCTTGTTCTTGTCTTTTAATTAACATGCTAGGCTAGATTTATCTTGTGTTTGCTTAGATCTAATGAAACCTAACTATTGATTATTGGTTGTTGGTGTGTTATTAATTGTATTGGATGATTGTTTATCGATGTTAGGCTTAAGAAAACTGGCTAACCTCCTATACGGTAACTTGCTTGAACGTCTTAAGAAACATGAACCAATGCGTACTAAGGTTTTTATGGTTGTATTTAATGCATGAGCGAATTCTAGTGATCCCATGTTAGGAGCTTCTTAGCCGGCTCGACATAGGAGTGAAGTAGGAGCTTGTATAGTTGGGGAAGTACGTACGCCACCCCACGATTGGTACTAAGGAATACACCCGTCATCCACGCAATTAATGCACACTAATCAACCGGTAAAAGATAGTTAGGGAGTAAGGAAATCTAAGTAAACACATTTCTCTCCATATAAGTTCCACAACCTTTTCATTTTCAGTTATTTTATTTTATTTGCAATTGTAGTTATTTGGGTTAGTTGACTAGCAACTAATTCCGCCCACTCCTTCAAACCCGAGATTTTACTTGCTTTCATAAAAAATATAAAAATACAAAAAGAATCTTCCCTCACCCTTAGACCTATTAGAGTAGTTTTTCAACCCTAACGACACTATTCCCCTAGAGAACGATCAATCCCCCGGTACTTGCTACTCCACTATACTACATCGGTCAGGTACACTGCCTGGTGGGGATTGCAAGCCTCTTGAGATCCCTTGAGAGGTAAAACCTGTTGTAAGGTCGCAAAACCACGCATCAAATTTTTGGCGCCGCTGCCGGGGAATATTTATTGTTTAGGTTGAATTTTTATTTTATTAGGTCTACTCACTAGATTCCTTTCTAGTGATATTTTTATTTTATTTTTCTAGGTTTTTCTTTAGTCTATCTTTTTTCTTCGTTTCTTTGTTCGTAACCATTACCATCCGACATCATGGAAGGTGGTAATATCCTTGATCCCAACAACCCACCACCACAACAACACCCACCTCCTAGAGCCCGTACCTTAGGAGACTACTCCCGTCCTAGCCACCATGGCTATCGAAACACCATTGAGCTCACTCAAGGAGCCAATGTCACTCCCTTGCGATCCGACACCATCCGGTTGGTGCAAAGCGGATGCGCATTCCATGGACTTCGTTTCGAAGATCCTAATCAACATCTCAAGGACTTTATCAAAATCGTTGATTCCATAGACCTTGATGTTGCCACTCGAGAGACGACCCGACTGCGTCTCTTTCAATTCTCTCTGCGGGATCAAGCTAGTCAATGGCTAGAGCGTCTACCAGCAGGATCCATCACCTCTTGGGATGATCTCACCACTCGTTTCCTCGCTCAGTTTTTCCCACCAGGAAGAACTACCAAGCTAAGGAATGATATCTTGATGTTCCAACAACGTCAAAGCGAAACCCTCTACGAGGCATGGACTCGATTCAAGGACTTACTCCAAAAAGTCCCTCACCATGGCATAGAACTTTGTCTCTAAGTCCAAATCTTCTATGACCATATCAATCTCTCCACGAGGCAAACCATTGACCAATCGGCCGGTGGTAAGCTACGTGATCTAAGTGCGGAACAATCATGGGCTCTCCTGGAAGATCTTTCTCTTTATGACAACGAAAGTTGGAGTGATCCCCGTGATTTGAATAAAACGGTCAAGGCAATATCTTTGCCTTCGAACAATTCAAGCACTTCCGACCGTAGGATCATAGAACTTGAAGACCAAGTCAAGTTTCTTATGAAATCCTACGAGGCTCCTAAACCTTCAAGCCAAGTGAACAAAATCACTTCTTCATGTGAATTATGTAGTGGTCCCCACGACACTCGTGATTGCGTGGAACTCCCCGAACAAGCTTTTGCGGACTATGCATCCTCGCGTACCGACGGAGCGGGAGACAAGTGGTACACTTTCAAACCCGAGCCAAACCCCTACGGTGATTCATACAACCCCTCATGGAAAAATCACCCAAACCCTAGGTGGAAACAAAACCAAAACGCACAACATACCAATTCTTCCAACCCACCTAATCGTTTCCAATCAAGCGGTTCACCCTCGAACCGTACTTTCAATAACAATCCTTCCAACAATTATGGTAGTACCAATAACTTTGAAGGATTGATGTCCCAATTTATGGCATCTCAAGAAGCTCGTTTGGCCAAGTTTGAATCCGAATTCAATCAACAACAAACGGAGATGACCAATAAAATTGACAACTTGTTGAAAGCCCTCAATAACCAAGTGCTATCACCTCCACATAAGGACGCTAGGAACACAAATAGCGGACCCCAAGTAAAAGACCCCTCTTCATCCAAACACGTCCACTTCGTCAACATTGTCACTATTAAACCAATTGATAGGAATGAGGATAATAGTGAACCTGAGGATGAGGTTAAGAAAGTCGAGGTTGATAAAGAAGTTAGGAAAAGTGAGATTGAAGAAGTAGATGATGATGAGGACTACTTCAATAGGCTACCCACTAAGGAAGAGCGCGCATATCATACAGACTTATTCGATGACCCCGAGACACCATACTTCCTAGGTAGACCAATTATAAAAATAGGCGACCCTTCTAATCTCAACATACCATGCAACATCAGACATTTGCATGTGTGGAAAGCTTACATCGACCTTAGATCGCCCATAAACATCATGACTAGAGCCCACTACAACTTAATAATGAAAAATCAACTTGGGTATAGGATGTTCCCTGATAAGGGTTGGATGAGTAACTTCACGGGAAGAGTTAAGGGATTACCGGTTTATGTAGGAAACTTCACCTATGCCACCGACTTTGTAATTGTAGAAGATATCCGCCCAATAGTCGATGCATGCTTAACTCAAGTAGTTTTTGGAAAACCATTTGTTGAGGTCTCTAGAATGACTTATGAACCTTCCTTAGGGATAGTTAGATTTAAGGATGAGACCGATGAGGTAAACTACCGAATGCCATATAAGATAGAGCAATTCCAACACTTGTCAAATGTTGAGAAGGAGCTTAAGCAAGCGGTCTACTATAGGAATGATGAGGATAGAAATAAAGGAGTAGACTATGTTATGGAAAGGATATCCGGTTTCTACAAGGATTGTTTGAAATTAGGACCGGAATATAAAACCGGAAATGAGAATGGCCTAGGAACCGTGACCAATGATGGAGTCACGTAATGTACGGTGACTTTGAGTCTAGCTACAAGACTCGTTAATAAAGAAAAGCGCTTCTTGGGAGGCAACCCAAGCTTTATTTGCTTTGTGTTTTATTTATTTGTTTGTTTGATTTTATTTGCTTCCGTATGTATGTTTAATTTTTATTATTATTGATTCATTTTCAAAACTAAATTGTGAAAATGCTTTATCTTGTTTTTAACTTCGTCTTAACTACATATAAAGGTATTTTGCAAAAGATAAGTGTAAGGGAAATTGATGAAGCGAAAAGTGTACCGCTTTTAGGGGGTCATTTAAGCCCTAAATCATATTTATTTGATCAAATATTGCCCTAAATCGTTCCTTTTGTCGTTTTAGGTACTTTTGAGAAGAAATCTGGAAAAGGAAGCATTTTGGACGTTTTTGGAGCATAAAAGTGAAGAAAACGACAAAGTCTCAAAAACCGGCTGAAAAGTACCTTGGACGGCGTCAGGATTTGTTCTTGACGGCGTCATGGCTTGGCAAAAGTGGTGGATATGAAAATTCCTCATGATAAGCCAGAGAAATTTGCATGGGAATTCTGACGGCGTCACCCTTTGGAATGATCAAGGTCGTCACGGTATAAGTTAAAGCCAGACGGCGTCACGCCTAATTCCGACGGCGTCAAGCCTTGATAAGCCAGAACGGATTTTGGAGAGCTAAAGAGGGACGGCGTCAAGAAGGCCATCCGGGAACCCTAAAAGTGGCGAGGTGACGGCGTCACACTCCATAACGTGACACCGTCAGATCTGAAAGTCTATATATAGTTTTGCAATTTTTTGTCATAAGGGTGGAACTTATTGTGGAACTTTGTGTGTGAAAACCCTAAGACAAATTTAGCAGCTTTTTCAAGGCTTTTTGCCTTGAGATCTTCCATGTTACATTGAAAGATAAGTTATCAATTAATCATTCGATATGTCTATGTGTTGTTTGATTCTATCTTGTTCTTGTCTTTTGTTTAACATGCTAGGCTAGATTTATCTTGTGTTTGCTTAGATCTAATGAAACCTAGCTATTGATTATTGGTTATTAGTGTGTTATTAGTTGTATTGGATGATTGTTTATCTATGTTAGGCTTAACAAAACTGGCTAACTTCCTATTCGGTAACTTGCTTGAACGTCTTAAGAAACATGAACCAATGCGTACTAAAGGTTTTTATGGTTGTATTTAATGCATGAGCGAATTCTAGTGATCCCATGTTAGGAGCTTCCTAGCCGGCTCGACATAGGAGTGAAGTAGGAGTTCATAGAGTTGGGGAAGTACGTACGCCACCCCACGATTGGTATTAAGGAATACACCCGTCATCCACACAACTAATACACACTAATCAACCGGTAAAAGATAGTTAGGGAGTAAGGAAATCTAAGTAAACACATTTCTCTTCATATAAGTTTTACCACCTTTTCATTTTCTGTTATTTTATTTTATTTGCATTCGTAGTAATTTGGGTTAGTTGACTAGCAACTAATTCCGCCCACTCTTTCAAACCCGAGATTTTACTTGCTTTCATAAAAAATATAAAAACATAAAAAAAGAATCTTCCCTCACCCTTAGACCTATTAGAGTAGTTTTTCATACCTAACGAACACTATTCCCTGTGGAGAACGATCAATCCCCCGTACTTACCACTACACTATACTACATCGGTCAGGTACACTGCCTGGTGGGGTTGTAAGCCTCTTGAGATCCCTCGAGAGGTAAAACCTGTTGTAAGGTTGCAAAACCATGCATCAAGTTTTTGGCGCCGCTGCCGGGGAATAGTTATTGTTTAGGTTGAATTTTTATTTTATAGGTCTACTCACTAGATTCCTTTCTAGTGAGATTTTTGTTTTATTTTTCTAGGTCTTCTTTAGTCTATCTTTTTTCTTCGTTTCTTGGTTCGTAACCATTACCATCCGACATCATGGAAGGTGGTAATATCCTCGATCCCAACAACCCACCACAACAACCACCACCTCCTAGAGCCCGTACTTTAGGAGAGTACTCCCGTCCTAGCCACCATGGCTATCGAAACACCATTGAGCTCACTCAAGGAGCCAATGTCACTCCCTTGCGATCCGACACCATCCGGTTGGTGCAAAGCGGATGCGCATTCCATGGACTTCGTTCTGAAGATCCTAATCAACATCTCAAGGACTTTCTCAAAATCGTTGATTCTATAGACCTTGATGTTGCCACTCGAGAGACGACCCGACTGCGTCTCTTTCAATTCTCTTTGCAGGACCAAGCTAGTCAATGGCTAGAGCGTCAACCCGCAGGATCCATCACCTCTTGGGATGATCTCACCACTCGTTTCCTTCCTCAGTTTTTCCCACCGGGAAGAACTACCAAGCTAAGGAATGATATCTTGATGTTCCAACAACGTCAAGGTGAAACCCTCTACGAGGCATGGACTCGATTCAAGGACTTACTCCAAAAAGTCCCTCACCATGGCATAGAACTTTGGCTCCAAGTCAAAATCTTCTATATCCATATCAATCTCTCCACAAGGCAAACCATTGACCAATCGGCCGGTGGTAAGCTACGTGATCTAAGTGCGGAACAATCATGGGCTCTCCTAGAGGATCTTGCTCTTTATGAGAACGAAAGTTGGAGTGACCCCCGTGATTTGAATAAAACGGTCAAGGAAATATCTTTGCCTTCGAACAATTCAAGCACTTCCGACCGTAGGATCATAGAACTTGAAGACCAAGTCAAGTTTCTCATGAAATCCTACGAGGCTCCTAAACCTTCAAGCCAAGTGAACAAAATCACTTCTTCATGTGAATTATGTAGTGGTCCCCACGACACTCGTGATTGCATGGAACTCCCCGAACAAGCTTTTGCGGACTACGCATCCTCGCGTACCGACGGAGCGGGAGACAAGTGGTACACTTTCAAACCCGAGCCAAACCCCTACGGTGATACATACAACCCCTCATGGAAAAATCACCCGAACCTTAGGTGGAAACAAACCCAAAACGCACAACAAACCAATTCTTCCAACCCACCTAATCGTTTCCAATCAAGCGGTTCCAACTCGAACCGTACTTTCAACAACAATCCTTCCGGCAATGGTAGTACCGATAACTTTGAAGGATTGATGTCTCAATTTATGGCATCTCAAGAAGCTCGTTTAGCCAAGTTTGAAGCCGATTTCAAACAAAAACAAAGCGAGATGACCAATAAGATTGACACTTTGTTGAAAGCCCTCAATGACCGAGAAATGGGAGCACTCCCTAGCAACACGGTCCACAATATTATTCGGTCAATTCCATGAGCACGTGTTTCAAACAAACCCAAGTTGTAGTTGAAACACCTCCCACTCAAAACCTTGACGAAGAATTCAAGGAGCTCCACCTTGAAAGTCCGGTTATTGATGTGTTGGATGAGAAGAAGCTCAAGTTAGGCGAAAAAGGGACCGCCTTTGTTCAAAACAAGCTACCTAAGAAGTTAGATGATCCGGGCTTATTTGTTCTACCTTGCAAGATCGGTAATTCGGAGGCTTATGACACATTAGCCGATCTTGGATCAAGCCTTAACCTACTTCCGTTACCTCTCTACACCTCTCTAAAACTAGGAAAACTTGAAGAAACCGAGGTGATAATAGGCTTAGCGGATGGAAGTGTTGCTTACCCGGTTGGTGTAGTTAAGGACGTGTTAGTGCACATTGGAAAACTAACCATTTTAGCCGATTTCCACGTCCTTGATATGGTTAGCGACCCTACATGCCCCTTGTTGATAGGTAGAGGATTTTTGGCGACCGCTAGTGCTATGATTGATTGTAAGGAATCCAAGATAGCGGTAGGAGAAGGAGATACTTGGTCAGTCTATGATGTTAAGAAACATGCCTATGATACTAGTGAGGAACCGACACCCCATTGGTTAGAATCAAATAGGAGACCATCTAGATATGGACCTTGGATCGATAGAGACTTCATAGGACCCCAACGCCCATTTTACCTAGAAGAGGACTTTGTTAACCGAACACATACGGTAGAGCAACTCTTAGCTAGGGACACCGAATTGGATCCGTTTGAAGACCCTCTAGTTTTTAGGAAGATGATTGATTTCCTAGGAGTTTTGCCAATTAACCTAGGGATGAATAAGTGGAATTGTGAGGACGATGATCATAAGTGGGATTGGGACAAACCACCCAAAGATGGAGATGGGTCATGGCATATTAAGATGACATTGTATGACCCGGATGGAGAGAAGTTTGAAAGGATATATCGTACTAAGCGGACCAATAGGAAACTTCAATCCAAGCATAACCCTAAAGACGTCCTCGATGACGAGCTCACTTACATAGGGTAGAAGGACTTTGAGTCTAGCTACAAGACTCGTTAATAAAGAAAAGCGCTTCTTGGGAGGCAACCCAAGTTTTATTTGCTTTGTGTGTTTATTTCTTTGTTTGTTTGATTTTATTTGTTTCCGTATGTGTGTTTAAGTTTTATTATTATTGATTCATGTTAAAAACTAATTTGTGAAAATGCTTTATCTTGTTTTTAACTTCTTCTTAACTACATATAAAGGTATTTTGCAAAAGTTAAGTGTAAGGGAAATCTAAATCGGTTTATTAGAACACAAATGAACATGAATCGTAATAATAATAAATTAACATACATATTAGTGTTTGTTTGAGTCAAATGCTTGTATCGAGTCATAATGATGTTTTGCAGGATTTCCAGGAAGTAAGGTATAGGTTTTTCCAAAAATTTTCCGGAAACGTAACATGAGAATTCTGTCAGATCATTTCTGACGGCGTCAGGATTTACAACATGACGGCGTCAGGTTTAATTTTCTGAAAATTTTTAGAAAGTTTTGTTTTCATAAAAAGTTTTTATTAAATCTATAACTTATAATCTCTAGGAATCTGCAAAATTATCATTCCACAAGCATTATATCCTTATATATAGAGTTTATCCCGCCGATGTTATGCAGGTTTTCGTGTTTGTTTTCTCAGGTTTAACAGGTTATTTTGGACAAGGAAATGTTTGTTGGATCAAGCTTTTGGTGATGCATTAGTCTTGGAGCTTTTACATTCTCTTGGAAGAAGATTTAACCATGTTACTTCGTTATCCACCGAGCAAATCAGGGGAGTATTTGATTTCATTCTTTTACTTTTTTACTTTTACATTTGTTATTTGAACATTGGGGACAATGTTCATCTTAAGTGTAAGGGGGGGTAAAAGTACGATTAGAGAATGCTATTACGCTTGATTTTTGTTCGTTTAATAGTAAATGTGTAATAAAACTGAGATAAATACCTGTTAGGGTAATTTTAGTGCCAAATTTAAATTTTTTTACAACATTTAGGAGTGAAACTTTAGTTCTAATGAGTGTCTCACGGATAGGAGTTATATGACTAGCACAAAAAACCGTACCACTAAAAAATTTTTCCACCCCCAAATATGTGAGGTTCGTCCCTAGAATTGGTAGGAAAAGCATTTATGCTATGATGTGTGTACCGGTAGCACTTAGATTCTAGAACTTGCGTTAGGACCATTTCGAGGCCACAAGTGAGACTACATTCGTGTAGTTAGATTTACTACATGATAAGAGGCATTAGGATTGACCCATTGTTTTACACCTGTGTTTTTGTTATAATTACATTGGCTACATTGGTCAAGTAATTCTCCCACACCCTTTGCGTTGTACTCATTTTTAGTACACGATACCCCTAGTACACCCCTCAGAGCCTGTCTTTTCGTTTCGACCTTTAAGCATTTTACTTAAAGGAAGAATTTGTTACACCCCACTAAAATGTACACCCAAATCGCCTTGGCCTACCTTGTATGCACTCATTTTTTGTGCATTATTGTGACAACATTTGTTTAAACCCAAGTTAATTATCTAGTTGATTACATGGTTGCTAAGTCGAGTCATATCCTTGTACATATTGTTTTGGGACGATTGGGACTCATGGGTAAAGTACTAGTGTAATGGAGTAATGGGGAAGAACATCATTTATTACCCCCATATGTGCTAAATATTTTAAAAGTACTTCAAGTTTTTCGATTATCTTAATTCGAGTCATTAGATTAGTTAATTGTAAAGTTATGTAAAAGTTCAAGAGTAAGGGGAATGCAACGCCCCTGTGATATATTATTTTGGATGGTAGGGCAAGAGTGTATGAAAAAAAAAAAAAAATCAAGAAAAATATAAAAAAAAAAATGAGAAAAAGAAAAATAGAAAAAACATACGGACTACCATCCCGTTTCATTTTATGTTTATTTTATGTTTTTGTTATTTTGTTTTTTAGCTTAAGATTGAGTCGAGTCTTGGCCTAGCAACATTGTATAGTACATGTAATTAATCAAGATCTTTAACTCGCCACCAGTAAAATATCCTTTATCCAACAAAACCGTGTTTTCCTTTTCCCTACACCTAACGTTATAACCCATGTAAAAGCCCTCTTTGATAGTTTATCTTAGGTGCTTACGCCTAGTGGAGGAGGTTTTCGATCCTTTCCCGAGCCTATGGTAATCTATTTGCTATGACAGGTAGTGAGAGATATTATCCGTTTTCATTTATGAGATTTATTTTGATGACACTTGAGAGATGTGAGTATCTAAACACTACTTGTGAGGTGCTAGTTTGTAATCTCCGTGCTTATTATGATTAAAGTGGAACGACTATTTGTTGCAATTACTTTTATATTAGCATTAAATGACCCCTAACTTTTATTTTGATTAGAATAAAAGCGCATTTGCTTGAGGACAAGCAAATCTCAAGTGTAAGGGTATTTGATGAAGCGAAAAGTGTACCGCTTTTAGGGGGTCATTTAAGCCCTAAATCGTATTTATTTGATCAAATATTGCCCTAAATCGTTCCTTTTGTCGTTTTAGGTACTTTTGAGAAGAAATCTGGAAAAGGAAGCATTTTGGACGTTTTTGGAGCATAAAAGTGAAGAAAATGACAAAGTCTCAAAAACCGGCTGAAAAGTAACTTGGACGGCGTCAGGATTTGTTCTAGACGGCGTCATGGCTTGGCAAAAGTGGTGGATATGAAAATTACTCATGATAAGCCAAAGAAATTTGCATGGGAATTCTGACGGCGTCACCCTTTGGAATGATCAAGGTCGTCACGGTATAAGTTAAAGCCAGACGGCGTCACGCCTAATTCCGACGGCGTCAAGCCTTGATAAGCCAGAACGGATTTTGGAGAGCTAAAGAGGGATGGCGTCAAGAAGGCCATCCGGGAACCCTAAAAGCGGCGAGGTGACGGCGTCACACTCCATAACGTGACGCCGTCAGATCTGAAAGTCTATATATAGTTTTGCAATTTTTTGTCATAAGGGTGGAACTTATTGTGGAACTTTGTGTGTGAAAACCCTAAGACGAATTTAGCAGCTTTTTCAAGGCTTTTTGCCTTGAGATCTTCCATGTTACATTGAAGATAAGTTATCAATTAATCATTCAATATGTCTATGTGTTGTTTGATTCTATCTTGTTCTTGTCTTTTGTTTAACATGTTAGGCTAGATTTATCTTGTGTTTGCTTAGATCTAATGAAACCTAGCTATTGATTATTGGTTATTAGTGTGTTATTAGTTGTATTGGATGATTGTTTATCTATGTTAGGCTTAAGAAAACTGGCTAACTTCCTATTCGGTAACTTGCTTGAACGTCTTAAGAAACATGAACCAATGCGTACTAAAGGTTTTTATGGTTGTATTTAATGCATGAGCGAATTCTAGTGATCCCATGTTAGGAGCTTCCTAGCCGGCTCGACATAGGAGTGAAGTAGGAGTTCATAGAGTTGGGGAAGTACGTACGCCACCCCACGATTGGTATTAAGGAATACACCCGTCATCCACACAACTAATACACACTAATCAACCGGTAAAAGATAGTTAGGGAGTAAGGAAATCTAAGTAAACACATTTCTCTTCATATAAGTTTTACCACCTTTTCATTTTCTGTTATTTTATTTTATTTGCATTCGTAGTAATTTGGGTTAGTTGACTAGCAACTAATTCCGCCCACTCTTTCAAACCCGAGATTTTACTTGCTTTCATAAAAAATAAAAAACATAAAAAAGAATCTTCCCTCACCCTTAGACCTATTAGAGTAGTTTTTCATACCTAATGAACACTATTCCCTGTAGAGAACGATCAATCCCCCGTACTTACCACTACACTATACTACATCGGTCAGGTACACTGCCTGGTGGGGTTGTAAGCCTCTTGAGATCCCTCGAGAGGTAAAACCTGTTGTAAGGTTGCAAAACCATGCATCAGAAATCCAAATCGGTTTACTAGAACAAATGAACATGAATCATAACAATATTAAATTAACATACATATTAGTAATTGTTTGAGTCAAATGCTTGTATCGAGTCATAATGATGTTTTGCAGGAATTCCAGGAAGTAAGGTATAGGTTTTTCCAGAAATTTTCCGGAAACTTAACATGAGAATTCTGTCAGATCATTTCTGACGGCGTCAGGCCTTACAACCTGACGGCGTCAGGTTTTAATTTTATGAAATTTTTAAAAGTTTTGTTTTTCTACCGGAATCATAAAAAGTTTTCATTAAATCTCTAACTTATAAACTCCAGGAATCTGCAAAATAATCATTCCACAAGCATTATATCCTTATTTAGATTTATCCTGCCGATGTTATGCAGGTTTTCGTGTTTGTTTTCTCAGGTTTAACAGGTTATTTTGGACAAGGAGATGTATGTGGAATCTAGCTTTTGGCGATGCATTAGTCTTGAAGCTTCAACATTACCTTGGAAGAAGATCTAACCATGTTACCTCTTTATCCACCAAACGAATCAGGGGAGTATTTGATTTCATTCTTTTACCTTATTTACTTTTACATCTTGTTATTTGAACATTGGGGACAATGTTCATCTTAAGTGTAAGGGGGGGTAAAGTACGATACTTTAGAGAATGCAATTACGCTTGATTTTTGTTTGTTTAATGGTAGATGTGTAATAAAACTGAGAGAAATACCTGTTAAGGCAATTTTAGTGCCAAATTTAAAATTTTTTACAACATATAGGAGTGAAACTTTGATCTTAATGAGCGTCTCATGGATAGGAGTTATATGACTAGCACAAAAACCGTACCACTAAAATTTTTTTTCCACCCCCAAATATGTGAGGTTCGCCCCTAGAATTGGTAGGAAAAGCATTTATGCTATGATGTGTGTACCGGTAGCACTTAGATTCTAGAACTTGCGTTAGGACCATTCTGAGGCCACAAGTGAGACTACATTCGTGTAGTTAGATTTACTACATGATAAGAGGCATTAGGATTAACCCATTGTTTTACACCTGTGTTTTTGTTATAATTACGTTGGCGACATTGGTCAAGTAATTCTCCAACACCCTTTGCGTTGTACTCTTTTTTTGTACACGATACCCCTAGTACACCCCTCGGAGCCTATCTTTTCATTTTTAACTTTAAGCATTTTACTTAAAGTAAGAATTTGTTTACACCCCACTTAAATGTACACCCAAATCGCCTTAGCCTACCTTGTATGCACTCATCTTTAGTGCATTATTGTTACAACATTTGTTTAAACCCCAAGTTAATTATCTAATTGATTACATGGTTGCTAAGTCGAGTCATATCCTTTTACATATTGTTTTGGGACGATTGGGACTCATGGGTAAAGTACTAGTGTAATGGAGTAATGGGGAAGAACAACATTATTACCCCCATATGTGCTAAATATTTTAAAAGTACTCCAAGTGTGTCGATTATCTTAATTCGAGTCATTAGAATAGTCATTTGTAAAGTTATGTAAAAGTTCAAGTGTAAGGAGAATGCGACGCCCCTACGATGTATTATTTTGGATGGTAGGGCATGAGTGTATGAAAAAAAAAATCGAAAAAATCAAGAAAAATACAAAAAAATGAGAAAAAGAAAAGTAGAAAAAAATATACGGACTACCATCCCGTTTCATTTTATGTTTATTTTATGTTTTTGTTATTTTGTTTTTAGCTTAAGTCGAGTCTAGTCTTGGCTTAGCAACGCCATATTGTACATGTAATTAATCAAGATCTTTAACTCGCCACCAGTAAAATATCCCTTATCCAACAAATCCGTGTTTATCATATCCCTACACCTAACGTTATAACCCATTTAAAAGCCCTCTTTGATAGTTTATCTTAGGTGCTTACGCCTAGTGGAGGAGGTTTTTGACCCTTTCCCAAGCCTATGGTAATCTATTTGCTATGACAGGTAATGAGAGATATTATCCATTTTCATTTATGAGATATACTTTTATGACACCTGAGAGATGTGAGTATCTAAACACTACTTGTGAGGTGCTAGTTTGTAATCTCCGTGTTTATTATGATTAAAGTGGAACGACTATTTGTTGTAATTACTTTTATATTAGCGTTAAATGACCCCTAACTTGTATTTTGATTAGAATAAAAGCGCATTTGCTTGAGGACAAGCAAATCTCAAGTGTAAGGGTATTTAATGAAGAGAAAAGTGCACCGCTTTTAAGGGGTCATTTAAGCCCTAAATCGTATTTATTTGATCAAATATTGCCCTAAATCGTTCCTTTTGTCATTTTAGGTACTTTGGAGAAGAAATCTGGAAAAGGAAGCATTTTGGACGTTTTTGGAGCATAAAAGTGAAGAAAACGACAAAGTCTCCAAAGCTGCTGGAAAAGTACACGTGACGGCGTCAAGGATTGCTCCTGACGGCGTCACGGCTTGGCAAAAGAGGTGGATATGACAAATACACGTGACGCGCCAGAAAGTTTTACAAAGGAAGTCTGACGGCGTCACCCTTTAAGGTGATCAAGGCCGTCACGGTTTAAGTTAAAGAGAGACGGCGTCAAGCACAATTGTGACGGCGTCAACCCTTGACGCCGTCAGCCCCTAAATTCTATATATAGTTTTGCAATTTTTAGTCATTAGTGTGCAACTTTGTGAGGAGAAACCCTAAGACGAATTTTCTGCCATTTTTAAGGGTTTTATACCCTTGGATCTCCCATGTTTAATTGAAGATAAGTAATCAATTAATCATTCAATATGTCTATGTGTTGTTTGATTATATCTTGTTCTTGTCTTTTAATTAACATGCTAGGCTAGATTTATCTTGTGTTTGCTTAGATCTAATGAAACCTAACTATTGATTATTGGTTGTTGGTGTGTTATTAATTGTATTGGATGATTGTTTATCGATGTTAGGCTTAAGAAAACTGGCTAACCTCCTATACGGTAACTTGCTTGAACGTCTTAAGAAACATGAACCAATGCGTACTAAGGTTATTATGGTTGTATTTAATGCATGAGCGAATTCTAGTGATCCCATGTTAGGAGCTTTGATGAAGCGAAAAGTGTACCGCTTTTAGGGGGTCATTTAAGCCCGAAATCGTATTTACTTGATCAAATATCACCCTAAATCGTTCCTTTTGTCATTTTAGGTACTTTTGAGGAGAAATCTGGAAAAGGAGGCATTTTGGACGTTTTTGGAGCATCAAAGTGAAGAAAACGGCAAAGTCTCAAGAATCGGCTAAAAGTTACTCTTGACGGCGTCAGACTTAACTCTGGACGGCGTCATGGCTTGGCAAGAAAAGGTGGATGTGAAATTTACTCATGATAAGCCAGTGAAAATTGCATGTAAATTCTGACGGCGTCACGCTTTAACCTGATCAAGGGCGTCACGGCTTAATTCAAAGAGGGACGGCGTCACGTTCAAGGTCTGACGGCGTCAAGCCTTGATAAGCCAGAACGGATTTTGGAGAGCTAAAGAGGGACGGCGTCAAGAAGGTCATCCGGGAACCCTAAAAGCGGCGAGGTGATGGCGTCACACTCCATAAGGTGATGCCGTCAGATCCAAAAGTCTATATATAGTTTTCTAATTTTTTTGTCATTAAGAGAGAGCTTAGTGTGGAATTCTTGGGAGAAAACCCTAAGACGATTTTAGCATCTTTTTCAAGGCTTTTTGCCTTGAGATCTTCCATGTTACATTGAAAGATAAGTTATCAATTAATCATTCAATATGTCTATGTGTTGTTTGATTTTATCTTGTTCTTGTCTTTTGTTTAACATGTTAGGCTAGATTTATCTTGTGTTTGCTTAGATCTAATGAAACCTAGCTATTGATTATTGGTTATTAGTGTGTTATTAGTTGTATTGGATGATTGTTTATCTATGTTAGGCTTAAGAAAATTGGCTAACTTCCTATTCGGTAACTTGCTTGAACGTCTTAAGAAACATGAACCAAATGTGTACTAAAGGTTTTTATGGTTGTATTTAATGCACAAGCGAATTCTAGTGATCCCATGTTAGGAGCTTCCTAGCCGGCTCGACATAGGAGTGAAGTAGGAGCTTGTAGAGTTGGGGAAGTACGTACGCCACCCCACGATTGGTATTAAGGAATACACCCGTCATCCACGCAACTAATACACACTAATCAACCGGTAAAAGATAGTTAGGGAGTAAGGAAATCTAAGTGAACACATTTCTCTACACTTAAGTTTTCACCAACATTTTCATTTTTTGTTATTTTATTTTATTTGCATTTGTAGTTATTTGGGTTAGTTGACTAGCAACTAATTCCGCCCATTCCTTCAAACCCGAGATTTTACTTGCTTTCATAAAATTATAAAAACACAAAAAAGAATCTTCCTCAACCCTTAGACCTATTAGAGTAGTTTTTCATACCTAACGAACACTATTCCCTGTGGAGAACGATCAATCCCCCGTACTTACCACTACACTATACTACATCGGTCAGGTACACTGCCTGGTGGGGTTGTAAGCCTCTTGAGATCCCTCGAGAGGTAAAACCTGTTGTAAGGTTGCAAAACCACGCATCAAGTTTTTGGCTCCGCTGCCGGGGAATAGTTATTGTTTAGGTTGAATTTTTATTTTATAGGTCTACTCACTAGATTCCTTTCTAGTGAGATTTTTGTTTTATTTTTCTAGGTTTTCTTTAGTCTATCTATTTTCTTCGTGTCTTTGTTCGTAACCATACCATCCGACATCATGGAAGATGGTAATATCCTTAATCCCAACAACCCACCACCACAACAACCACCACCTCCTAGAGCCCGTACTTTAGGAGAGTATTCCCGTCCTAGCCACCATGGCTATCGAAACACCATTGAGCTCACTCAAGGAGCCAATATCACACCCTTGCGATCCGACACCATCCGGTTGGTGCAAAGCGGATGCGCATTCCATGGACTTCGATCTGAAGATCCTAATCAACACCTCAAGGACTTTCTTAAAATCGTTGATTCTATAGACCTTGATGTTGCCACTCGAGAGACGACCCGATTGCGTCTCTTTCAATTCTCTCTGCGGGATCAAGCTAGTCAGTGGCTAGAACGTCAACCCGCAGGATCCATCACCTCTTGGGATGATCTCACTACTCGTTTCCTTGCTCAGTTTTTCCCACCGGGAAGAACTAACAAGCTAAGGAATGACATCTTGATGTTCCAACAACGTCAAGGCGAAACTCTCTACGAGGCATGGACTCGATTCAAGGACTTACTCCGAAAGGTCCCTCACCATGGCATGGATCCTTGGCTACAAATCCAAATCTTCTATGATGGTGTCAATCATCAAACTAGAAGAGCCATAGATTACGCCGCCAATGGGAGATTGAGCAGGCTCAGTGTCGATAAGTGCTGGGAAGTCATTGAGGACTTAGCACAATACGAAGAGGAAGAATGGAATGACTCAACGTTCTCGGGAGAAGAGATTTTAAATTGCATGAGTGCAACCCAAGAACAGCTGTTCGAAAACATAAAAAGGCAGGTTGAGAGCTTAATGAAAGCTGAGACACCTACGGCTGATGAAAATCCCGATGAGTGCGTGAACACAATTGGTAAACATACGTTTCATCAATTCTCACGACAAGATGAATATGAAGGGATAATGCTAACTTTCGTGAACAACCAAGAGAGACGTATCAAGGAATTAGAAACACACTTGAAAAACACCCAAGATATGTTCATGGAACTAGCAGAAAAATTTATTGTGAGAATAAAGGAGAAAATTAGGGAAGAAGCCTCACATAAAAAGATCGAGAAGATCTTTGAACTCCCGGTCCCTAATGAACCATACAACGAATGGGATGATGAAACCCCTCTCCCCGAGCCTTCACTTTTAAAACCCTCTTATCTATTTGGATCCTCTCGCGAGAAAAAGAATTCTCAAGATCGTAGCATTTTCGTGGGAAGCATGGTTTTCACGCTCCCTAACTTTCATGAGGCTAGGAAACGATCTTTTGGCTTTAAGCCAGGTGTGAGAAGAACTCAATTAAAGCACATCCTCATTTTGAAAACCCCTGTAAAAGCTCCTCACACTCCCTGAATACCTGCCGTGACGGAGATTGGAACCTGAATGTGACGTCAACCGGCCCTTTTCAACATTTTACCACATCCCGTGACAGTAACAAAACATTTGACCCAGGAGGAACTTGTTAACGAGACTAGCTATCAGGATTATTGACCCTGACTAGCTGCTCTCTTAAAGTACGAGGGGCTCATTTGTAAACTGGCACAAAGTAGTAAAATACGCTAATCTGACGGTGTTAGAATTTGAACGTGACGCCGTCACCCCGTCTGCACAGCAATAATAACTTAATTTCCATCACTTTCATCACAAACCCCATAAACCATATCCACTCCAACCCCACCTCCGAATTTCCCAGGACAAATTCGCCAATTCCCGCTTCCAATCTTCACGTGGTAAGTAATTTTTACTCATTCTTTTCGCTTCAATTACTCATAGGATTTGTAAATTTCGAAAATCCCCAACTCATGAAACCCTAGGATTGATTCATGCTTGGAACTCATAATGTCCTTTAATTAGTGTTATTTAGCAATAATTAAAGCATTTGATGATTGGCAATCAATTGGGTCTATTCACTAATGGGGAGGCCACGAATTTGAACCATAACCTATGATCCAATCACCCATTTTGCTGTAAAAAAGGGCGTTTGGTTTATAAGCTTAAAGTTTGAATATTGATTTTTCCCTCGTAATTATGGATTTGAACTTGGTTAAATCTGACGGCATCACATATCAAAGCGTGACGGCGTCAGACCTGTCTGATGCACCACCAAGTCTTTAATTTACATATTAACACTTTTGTTCCTCCTGCTTTGTTCCAGATAATGAGTAAGCGTCAAAGACCCAGCCGAGGAAGTTCTTCCCGATCTCAACAAGAGAAATTTGGGGATACGGTCCTCAGTTGGGGTGTCTTTGACAACGATGCTGCTACAAGCAAATACGCACAACTGCTACTACACAAGGTCGAAAATGGGGCCGTAGTTGATTGGAACTTTTTGAGGAGAGAAGGTCTTGAGCAGACCTTTCTCCAAAGTTTTCAGACGGATGGGTTTACCGGCCCTCAGTGGGAAAGACTGTTTAAAATTCAGGAGCCGGTATATGAGGAATTGGTACGTGAATTCTTTGCCACCTTTCATTTTGACATGGCTGAGGCAAGGACCGATGTAGGCAGTACCACGATCTATTTCAGGCTGGGGGGTGAGCTAAGGACGTGTGCGGTTACTTAGTTTGGGTGGAGACTTGGGTTGTACGATCAGCATGATACCATTCAGGCAGGGTTCATGCAGAGGTTGTTGCATGGGGAGTCGATGAAGAATGATTTTAGGTGTTCCATGTTCTGGCAGACTATTGGGGATGGGGTATACACATCGACCACTGTGGCATCCCAAATCAGGGATCCTAGGGTTCGGTTGACTCATCGATGCCTCACCTACAGCCTGACGGGGCGTCACAGCTCTCACCACCGTGTCACTGCTTCTGATCTCTTCTACCTGTACACCATCTACTCTAATGATGTTTACTGCAACATCCCGTTTTGGGTTGCTAGCTTTATGCCTGGTGGAGTTGGGGAGAGGGAAGGAGACAAGATTTATGGTGGGATGTTTATCACCCGGCTGGCCCAGTCTTATGGAGTCCTCAGGCCCGAGGTCATGAGGTATTTGAGTGGTGATGCATGCAGGACGGTGAAGGAGAGGTCCCTGAAGCAGATGGAGGTGATTATGGAGATGCATGATGGGTCCTTTATGTGGTATCATCCAGCCAGAGCTGAGGATGATGATGATGAGGATGATGAGGAGGAGGAGGAGCCCCAGCAGCAGCAGCATGAGGGTTATGAGGCCGGTACAGCTGATTACTACCGGCACATGAGCAGGGGGGACTGGCAGGCTCACCAGGGGACCTGGATGGGCCAGGTTGATACTTGGAGGACCAGGGTGGACGAGAGGTTCGACTGGATGTATGATCACACGGTTCGTCAGATGCAGCATCTATCTACACGTGATCAGTTGGACCCACATCTGCAGATTGATCCTTTCCCGGGTCGTGAGCAGGATTACCCACCTTATGGGTACTACGGGCACCTCCCTCCAGGCTACGACTATCGTCAAGGTCCCCCACCCCAGTGATGATGTGATTTGATGTTTTGATGTTTGAACAATTTGATATTTGGTTGTATGTGTTGAAACAATATGGTCTGTAATAATTTAGGGAAGGCATCTGTTTGCCTTAAAACATTTGTTACATTGATTTTATTTATCGCATGCTAGCCTCATTTGATTGTTTATTTATTTGCTTTGTGTGTTTATTTATTTGTTTGTTTGATTTTATTTGCTTCCGTATGTGTGTTTAAGTTTTATTATTATTGATTCATGTTAAAAACTAATTTGTGAAAATGCTTTATTTTGTTTTTAACTTCGTCTTAGCTACATATAAAGGTATTTTGCAAAAGATAAGTGTAAGGGAAATCTAAATCGGTTCATTAGAACACAAATGAACATGAATCGTAATAATATTAAATGAACATACATATTAGTGTGTGTTTGAGTCAAATGCTTGTATCGAGTCATAATGATGTTTTGCAGGATTTCCAGGAAGTAAGGTAAAGGTTTTTCCAGAAATTTTCCGGAAACTTAAAATGAAAATTTTTGTCAGGTCATTTCTGACGGCGTCAGGGTTTATAACCTGACGGCGTCAGATTTAATTTTCAAAAATTTTTGAAAGTTTTGTTTAAAAAAAGTTTTTATTAAAATCTCCAACTTATAATCTCCAGGAATCTGCAAAGTTATCATTCCACAAGCATTATATCCTTATATATAGATTTTATCCCGCCGATGTTATGCAGGTTTTCGTGTTTGTTTTCTCAGGTTTAACAGGTTATTTCGGACAAGGAAATGTTTTGAATCAAGCTTATGGCGATGCATTAGTCATGGAGCTTCAACATTACTTTGGAAGAAGATTTAACCGTGTTACTTCATTATCCACCGAGCGAATCAGGGGAGTATTTGATTTCATTCTTTTACTTTATGCTTTTACATCTTGTTATTTGAACATTGGGGACAATGTTCATCTTAAGTGTAAGGGGAGGGTAAAAGTACGATTTTAGAGAATGCTATTACGCTTGATTTTTGTTTGTTTAATAGTAGATGTGTAATAAAACTGAGATAAATACCTGTTAGGGTAATTTTAGTGCCAAATTTAAAATTTTTTACAACATATAGGAGTGAAACTTTGATCTTAATGAGCGTCTCACGGATAGGAGTTATATGACTAGCACAAAAACCGTACCACAAAAAAAATTTCCACCCCCAAATATGTGAGGTTCGCCCCTAGAATTGGTAGGAAAAGCATTTATGCTATGATGTGTGTACCGGTAGCACTTAGATTCTAGAACTTGCGTTAGGACCATTCCGAGGCCACAAGTGAGACTACATTCATGTAGTTAGATTTACTACATGATAAGAGGCATTAGGATTAACCCATTGTTTTACACCTGTGTTTTTGTTATAATTACATTGGCTACATTGGTCAAGTAATTCTCCCACACCCTTTGCGTTGTACTCATTTTTAGTACACGATACCCCTAGTACACCCCTCAGAGCCTATCTTTTCGTTTCGACCTTTAAGCATTTTACTTAAAGGAAGAATTTGTTACACCCCACTTAAATGTACACCCAAATCGCCTTAGCCTACCTTGTATGCACTCATTTTTAGTGCATTATTGTGACAACATTTGTTTAAACCCAAGTTAATTATCTAATTGATTACATGGTTGCTAAGTCGAGTCATATCCTTGTACATATTGTTTTGGGACGATTGGGACTCATGGGTAAAGTACTAGTGTAATGGAGTAATGGGGAAGAACATCATTTATTACCCCCATATGTGCTAAATATTTTAAAAGTACTCCAAGTTTTTCAATTATCTTAATTCGAGTCATTAGAATAGTTAATTGTAAAGTTATGTAAAAGTTCAAGTGTAAGGGGAATGCAACGCCCCTATGATGTATTATTTTGGATGGTAGGGCAAGAGTGTATGAAGAAGAAAAAAAAAAAATACAAAAAAAAAAAAATGAGAAAAAGAAAAGTAGAAAAAACATACGGACTACCATCCCGTTTTTTTTATGTTTATTTTATGTTTTTGTTATTTTCTTTCATTAGCTTAAGATTGAGTCGAGTCTTGGCTTAGCAACATTGTATAGTACATGTAATTAATCAAGATCTTTAACTCGCCACCAGTAAAATATCCTTTATCCAACAAAACCGTGTTTTCCTTTTCCCTACACCTAACGTTATAACCCATGTAAAAGCCCTCTTTGATAGTTTATCTTTGGTGCTTACGCCTAGTGGAGGAGGTTTTCGATCCTTTCCCAAGCCTATGGTAATCTATTTGCTATGACAGGTAGTGAGAGATATTATCCGTTTTCATTTATGAGATTTATTTTGATGACACTTGAGAGATGTGAGTATCTAAACACTACTTGTGAGGTGCTAGTTTATAATCCCCGTGCTTATTATGATTGAAGTGGAATGATTATTTGTTGTAATTACTTTTATGTTTGCATTAAATGACCCTTAACTTGTATTTTGATTAGAATAAAAGCGCATTTGCTTGAGGACAAGCAAATCTCAAGTGTAAGGGTATTTGATGAAGCGAAAAGTGTACCGCTTTTAAGGGGTCATTTAAGCCCTAAATCGTATTTATTTGAGCAAATATTGGCCTAAATCGTTCCTTTTGTCATTTTAGGTACTTTTGAGGAGAAATCTGGAAAAGGAGGCATTTTGGACGTTTTTGGAGCATAAAAGTGAAGAAAACGACAAAGTCTCAAAAATCGGCTAAAAGTTACCTTTGACGGCATCAGATTTTACTCTGGACGGCGTCATGGCTTGGCAAGAAAAGGTGGATGTGAAATTTACTCATGATAAGCCAGTGAAAATTGCATGTAAATTCTGACGGCGTCACGCTTTAACCTGATCAAGGGCGTCACGGCTTAATTCAAAGAGGGACGGCGTCACGTTCAAGGTCTGACGGCGTCAAGCCTTGATAAGCCAGAACGGATTTTGGAGAGCTAAAGAGGGACGACGTCAAGAAGGTCATCCGGGAACCCTAAAAGCGGCGAGGTGACGGCGTCACACTCCATAAGGTGACGCCGTCAGATCCAAAAGTCTATATATAGTTTTCTAATTTTTTGTCATTAAGAGAGAGCTTAGTGTGGAATTCTTGGGAGAAAACCCTAAGACGATTTTAGCATCTTTTTCAAGGCTTTTTGCCTTGAGATCTTCCATGTTACATTGAAAGATAAGTTATCAATTAATCATTCAATATGTCTATGTGTTGTTTGATTTTATCTTGTTCTTGTCTTTTGTTTAACATGTTAGGCTAGATTTATCTTGTGTTTGCTTAGATCTAATGAAACCTAGCTATTGATTATTGGTTATTAGTGTGTTATTAGTTGTATTGGATGATTGTTTATCTACGTTAGGCTTAAGAAAACTGGCTAACTTCCTATTCGGTAACTTGCTTGAACGTCTTAAGAAACATGAACCAAATGCGTACTAAAGGTTTTTATGGTTGTATTTAATGCACAAGCGAATTCTAGTGATCCCATGTTAGGAGCTTCCTAGCCGGCTCGACATAGGAGTGAAGTAGGAGCTTGTAGAGTTGGGGAAGTACGTACGCCACCCCACGATTGGTATTAAGGAATACACCCGTCATCCACGCAACTAATACACACTAATCAACCGGTAAAAGATAGTTAGGGAGTAAGGAAATCTAAGTGAACACATTTCTCTACACTTAAGTTTTCACCAACATTTTCATTTTTTGTTATTTTATTTTATTTGCATTTGTAGTTATTTGGGTTAGTTGACTAGCAACTAATTCCGCCCACTCCTTCAAAACCGAGATTTTACTTGCTTTCATAAAATTATAAAAACACAAAAAAGAATCTTCCTCGACCCTTAGACCTATTAGAGTAGCCTTTCACACCTAACGAACACTATTCCCTGTGGAGAACGATCAATCCCCCGTACTTACCACTACACTATACTACATCGGTCAGGTACACTGCCTGGTGGGGTTGTAAGCCTCTTGAGATCCCTCGAGAGGTAAAACCCGTTGTAAGGTCACAAAACCACGCATCAAGCTTCTTAGCCGGCTCGACATAGGAGTGAAGTAGGAGCTTATAGATTTAGGGAAGTACGTACGCCACCCCACGATTGGTATTAAGGAATACACCCGTCATCCACGCAATTAATACACACTAATCAACCGGTAAAAGATAGTTAGGGAGTAAGGAAATCTAAGTAAACACATTTCTCTCCATATAAGTTCCACAACCTTTTTATTTTCAGTTATTTTATTTTATTTGCAATTGTAGTTATTTGGGTTAGTTGACTAGCAACTAATTCCGCCCACTCCTTCAAACCCGAGATTTTACTTGCTTTCATAAAAAATATAAAAATACAAAAAGAATCTCCCCTCACCCTTAGACCTATTAGAGTAGTTTTTCAATCCTAACGACACTATTCCCCTAGAGAATGATCAATCCCCCGGTACTTGCCACTACACTATACTACATCGGTCAGGTACACTGCCTGGTGGGGATTGCAAGCCTCTTAAGATCCCTCGAGAGGTAAAACATGTTGTAAGGTCGCAAAACCACGCATCAGTAAATGGGTCAAGTACCCTTGAAACATGTTTGTCATGTTAATGTAATGCTTTTGGTCAAGTTTGAGGTAAAACGGAAGTCATATGGGTCGTTTATAGCAAAAATGGCATGGAAAAGTTGGGAAAATCCCTTTTTTTTGGACAGAAGGTCCATACCGCCCGGTATGGCCTTATGCCGGCGGTATGGGGGCCTTTTCGGACCCATGCCGGCAGTTTGGGATTTCCGGCCGGCGGTATGGGCCCAGTTCCAGATTTTGTCGATTTTCAAAATTTTGTATCTTTTAATCCGTAAGTCGTCACGGGTTGTACCACCTATCGTTTCGAAGGTAATTGAGTGTAATTTCATTTAAAAATAGCCTCAAGGGCTGAATATTTATACATTTTTGTCAGTCATCAAAAGAGTTGTCAGATGTCCATAAAAGTAAGTTGTTTTTGTGTAAAAAGTTTAAATTTTTAGTATAAATGGGCACGGGGCGTTACAAGGTGGTACCTCATAGGTTTTCTGGAGTTCTTCAAGCATGTCTTTAGGAAAGTGATGCTCAAATTGTTTTTGCAACTTAGGCACCATGCTATTAAGCATTAAGCATGCTACCTCATTATGCATATCGTACTCCTTTTGCCAATCAGCTTTGACCTCATCAGATGCATCATCATCTGGTTGCACAGGGCAAGGCTTGGTCAAATAATCAAGCTTCTTGGTCACTTGCAGGACAATCCTCAAGGACCGATGCCAATCATTGAAATTAGGCCCAGTCAGTTTTTCCCTCTCAAAGTGAGCTTTGAAAGCGGAACCGGCAGATTGTGTGTTGGGTTGAGCCATTTCTACAGAAAAAGTTCAAATATTAGTATTTTTGACAATACACTTTTCAAGAAAAGAAAACTACCCAGGGATTATAAAACATCCAATTAATTTTCTTGAAAAACTAGGATCCAACTTTTCATAGTTCCACCACATCAGTTGATCTGCTAGCAGTGAAAGTACAAAAGATGGTAACTTGTCGTACAATAATCGCGAAACAATTTTCCGACTCCTAAATTTATGGGAATTACATTTGCCAAACAATTTTCAATGTAAGCATGTTTCTTCCCATCTCATGCTTTAAGTCTCAAGGTCTCACTTATAACTTAATTAAGTCGTCTAATTTAGAAACATGTAAATTCACATAATTTTATTGCACTCAGTTGATCTGCTGGCAATAAAAGCATGTAATTTACCTTGTCATTAATATCTGTGTCAAGGTCTCACTTACGCCAGATATTAACTTCAAGTGTCTCTTATAATTAGATAGCATGTGACTTAAATTTTAGGGTATTTATTTTGATGTGACAATCAAAATATGTACGAAGAAGCATGCACTCAACTTCGTATCATAAGGTTTTCAAAATGATTTTAATTACCAATTCATAAGCTTAAATCAACTAAATTTTAATCGATGGCGTTGAGAAACTTACAACATTGCCTTAAGATGCTTCGTACATGTAAATGGTGTACTTGGTAAGTCTAATTTTGACGCACAGGCGAGCGGAGAGACAGAATGGAGTCTCTTTAAGGCCACAATTTAATGCGAAACCAACCTTATACCCACTTTATAGTTTGTCAAAAATTAGGTCCGCCGCTTCGACCATTATGTACAGTTGCATCAATCAATTAACAATTTATGATTTTAAAGCTTAAAATAATGTAGTAAATTATTAAATTGCTAGTCTCGCCTGGGAGCAAATTACCTTGCGAAGCAAACCACTATCGGCACATAAGACTTGGCAATAAATAATTTACCACAATTAAGGTTTCATAGTTATTAGGTCCATTTATTTTATTCCAAAAAAAACTACCCTCTTTTTGCTTACAATTCAATAATAATTTAAACAAATAAGAACAAGTAATTTTTAACAAAAAATAAATAAACACAAATAACGTATATAATCTTAACAATTAAAATTACTTGTCCATTGGGTACAATGCGCTCGAAAACCAATGGGAGTTTTCTTAATTATATACATAATAATTACACATATAGATTATTAATAAGATTTATCAAAAGGTTTGCATGTGGCTATATGATTTAATTGTTAAGATTATATGCGTTATTTGTGTTTATTTATTTTTTGTTAAAAATTACTTGTTCTTATTTGTTTAAATTATTATTGAATTGTAAGCAAAAAGAGGGTAGTTTAAAATCGACTAATAAAACATGTAAATCCAAATCAAGATTTGATTTTTGTTATGTGTTTCGATAATTACGATTACATGTTAAATGGCTCGTGATGCCACTGTTGGTTTTAAATAATTTGACATTCAAATAAATAAATAACCATAAACATAAAAGCACATAATACGCGGAAGCAAGGATCATAATTAACATGTAATAAGTAATACCGAAAAATAAATAGGAAACGTACCTTTTGATCTTAGCTAAACAAAGATCCAAACTTGAACTTCTCTTCTCTTGAACAACCAATAGGATTAACGTGGATCCCCTTACCTTTTTGTTCCACAATCCAAGATTAATATCTAAAGTAAGATATTAACGAGTTCTCGAACACACATACTATTACTCGACTAACGAATGATGCTAGTGATTGAACACGGATTAAACCAAAACAACTTTTTGTTAATTAAATAAATCGACCTACTTTACTTTAATAAATGCAATCCACCCGCTTGGACAAGTTGGTGATTGATTGACAATAAGAATAGGAGCAGTCGACTGTATATGAAAGAAAAAAGGCACAGCAACTTTTAAGAGTAATAATCAATTGTACCAAGTCAAAGTTGTTTATATTTATAGTGAATTCTTGACTTGGAAAAGAAGCTAGTCGATTAGGGTTTTAATCCCTAACCCAAAAACCGGCCAACCCAAGATGTAGGGGTTCTAGATCATTCTAATCCCCTAATTTCACTAATAGTCCTTTCACTTTTTACTTAACGACCGTTAGTCAATTCGGTTAATTACTTAACGTCCGTTATATACCATTTCGTGTCCAAATAATTAAAATACATAACTATTATATATATTAATTATTAACGTTAGTCATTCGTACGTAAAGTGTGCAATCCCTCGCTCCCGAGTTCGAATCTAGTCATACACGATAATATTTTTCCATTAAAACTCTAACAGGATCAGTACCATTTGTCCAGAAGGGAGTTGAAGTTGATGGTAGGTGTGTATCAGTTTTCAGTCCATTGTCCCTCATCAAAACCTAATTGTTGAGAAATGAGCTACAGTAGTGTTTTTGCTAAAAGAAATAATAGTTATCGGAAAACTTTAGAAAAGAAAATAATTATAGAGGAAGTATTCAATGAATATTATGATTCGAAAGCCTTTGAGGTCATCTCGACTTTCAGTTATTGTCTTATATTGTAAGAAGTTATTGCACTTACGGAAATCGAATGAGTAGTTTATTAACTAGTTGGGTCATGGCTACTTTATAGCAAATTTCTCCATTATTCTAAGATGTGGATTGTAAGTAGGGGTGTTATCAGGTTTATCGGGTCAGGTTGAGTTTGGTTTTGAATTTTTAAAAAGTGACCCGCAACCTGACCCGATTAAGAATCGGGTTATCGGGTTCGGGTGGGATTCGGGTCGAGTTATGTTGGGTCGTGTGATTCGGGTTATCGGGTGCAAATATATTTGTTTGTATAGCAAAGAACAGAGGTTGATGTTAACCTCCAAAATTGTTTTCAGTTTCTCAAGCCTATGAGTCAATGCCATTACAGACTTACAATATCCTCATTTCCCTATTGAACATATGTGTAGGATGCCAATGAAAACTAATAATGAGAGCTCAAAAGTTGCGTACATTAAAATGAGAACTTACTTGCAACTTGCATACATTAAAATGACTGCACCAAAGATGTTAACAGAAGTAGAGTTTAATGAAAAGTAATAAGTATACATTAGTGTTAAATAAAGACATTTGACTTCACACATTCATTGCAGTATTTGAAACTCAAGATATCATGCCTAGTTTTAAACTCTCTGCATAATCTCGCAACTATAAGTATAACCAAAGCTTCTGAAACAATTTATGCATGCAACATTATAAATACATAAACCATGCAGTAACTAATGTATTACTACACCATTTGGGAAAAAAAAAAGTAGACAACAACACTGAACAAAAGTGTGTGTAAGAATTTACTTTACAATTCATATTTTTTTTTGACTGCCACATCAACTTTACTCTTTATTCGTACAACTTAATTTTTGGGTCTTATCGGGTTGACCCAATAACCCGATAACATTAATTATCTAACACTAACCCGACCCGATAGCATTATCGGGTTATCGGGTTCGGGTCAAAACAACCCAGCAAGATTTTTTAACCCGATTTAACCCGACCCGATAAACCTTATCGAGTTCGGGTCAACCCGACCCTATTGACACCCCTAATTGTAAGTACAAACAAATAATCTGTTGGTTTACTCCAAATATTTTTTTTGGCCAACTAAACCCAAGTCTTATCTTTTTTTTTGAGCAAACAAGTCTAACCAGTTGATCTCAAATTGTCACCTGTCATATTTTAAATTCATGATAGTGTAATTTTGTTTACTAGTTAAGATGTTTAGTTTTATTTTGCTTTGAACTACATTGGATTGATGTGTTTTGTTTATGTGATTGCTTCATATTAAAGTTGTATCAGTTGTAATATTTTAAGTTGATGATAATTTGCAATGCTTATTAGTTAAACTATATTATATGACATGTTTGATATCACTTGTGATATTTTTCATAAAAATAGTTAACGTTGTCTAATATCACTTGTGATATTTCATAAACAAACAAGTATTTTTTTAACCTTTAATATCACCTAAGATGGTTTTTGTTTATGGAATATCACAAGTGATATTAGACATTAACTATGTTTATGAAATATCACAAGTGATATTAAACATCAACTATGTTTTTTATTCATTTTGATATTTGTAAGTGACACTTATTTATCTCTTGTGATATAACACTATAAGGAAAAAGAATAGTATTTAAATTTGTATCTGAATTTGATTTAAGAGTTGAACCCACAACATCTAGGTTGATTAGCCACTCACATACCGTTGGGCCAAGAGGCATTTGATAATACATTTAATACAAGTGACACTTAATTGATTTATCATTTGTGATATTATACTTTATTTATTTTGTAGCTTGAATATCACAAGTGATAATACACTAAAATAAAGAAAATATTCAAGTCATATAAAATTATAAATGATGTCTTCTTTTTGTTATTTAATTGATTTATCACCTGTGGGTATTACTTATATTTATAATACCATAATTAAATTTTATTGCTTTATCACCTGTAATATTACTCATATGTAGAATACCAAAATGAATGTCACATTTTATTGATTTATCACATGTGATATCACTCGTATGTAAAGTACCAGATCTTAGTTTAATTTTGCTTGAAATGCATTGGATTATTGTTTTTATTAATGTGAATACTTCATATTAAAGTTGTTTTGAATATGTTATGCATAGTATCACTTGTGATATTTAAGTTGATTACTGTTTATAATTCTTATTAGTTAAGCTCTTATTTGTTTATTTTGCTTGAACTCCATTTTGGATTGTTGTTTTTATTGATATGAATGCTTCATATTAAATTTTTTTTTAAAAAAATTTTAACATGTAATCAATGATGTTTATCACTTGTGATATTATATCGTTAGTAGGAATAAAAGTGCTAAGCCTCTTAAGCGATTCTCATTTTGCTCAAAAGCCACGCTAAATTAATGCAACACTTGTTTGATTTTGAGAATACACCGAGTTTTTATTTTCATAGTTTGCTTCATTTTTATTCATTTTGGTATTTGTAAGTGACACTTATTATCACTTGTGATATAACACTATATCAAAGATGAAAACTCATGTGATAAAGTAATAGAATGTGAAATTAGTCACTTTAGAGTAATATATCATGTGATGAAGTAATAGAATATGAACTTAATTATGGTATTCTACATATGAGTAATATCACAGGTGATATTACTCATGTGATGTATATATATAACTAGACATAAATGATGTAACAACCCGTATAATTCCCTAGTCATTAGTGAACGTTAATCTAGTATTAACACATCGTTACTGTTCACTTAACCATTTTACGAGCAAAATTTGAACATTTTTTTGATTACAAACACATTGGAACGATCTCACACGCGGACCACGACGAATCAAACAAACTCATTATACACTAAACGGATCTTATACTATTCATGGCCCAAGTTTATGTTCTGTTACTATTTACAAGCCCAACTCAACATTTTTAAGTTTACTTGGCCTCATTTACTTTTGATTTCGACACACAAGTTATCCAACTTTTTACTCCATTCGAATCTCTATACATCAAACAAACAGGATGTCGAGTTTCACTTTCTATTTCAAATGTTTGAACACTAAGCGAGAGGCAAAGTAAACCTCTTTCGGCACTTATACCCATTCGTCCCATTTTCACCCAAATTTATCCAATTCGAGTTAACTTAATTCCACCTATGTCTTTCATTTCCTATGATCGAATATGAGTTCTAAACATTGTTTCACATCATTTCTCACCTTCTCTCACAACATCACACGTTGAAAAATCGTTTGGACCCTTTTAGGATGTCGAGTACATATATGTTTTTCCCACTTGATCAAATGACCGAAACAGAAACACACACCCTCTTCTAAATATCCTAACATCCAAGTTGCTAACCAATATTCTCCTTGTCCTCTCATATCTCTGCCATGATCGAATAAAAATCAACCCAACTTGGCCTTAAAATATATTATGTTTGACTAGATACATGCACATATATACATATAACCTTGCACTCTTTCTTTCATTCACACACACTCAATTATTTTCTAAGTCTTCTTCTCCTGGTAACACCCCAACCCAGCAAGGGTAGAAGTATCACATTAATGGTTTCATATCAGATCAAACAAAGCATACATTCAATAGTAATACAAAGATTCTCAAAGGTTACAAATGAAATACTGAATACACAAGGATACAAAGTAAACCAAAACTAAATACTAAGTCTGCAAATGCAATCCTTCTAATGACTTCTACTTCAGAATAACTATCAAGGTCTTCTATGTCCAAAAGTCTCTTCACTCTTACCCAGCTTCCAACTAAAACCTGCCGCACACGAAAAGAAAACGTGCGGCTGAGCTTAAAAAGCCCAGTGAACAGATATATAATAAACGGAAACCAAAAGCAACGGAAATGAACAGATACATCATAATGAATGAGATATAGGAAAGGAATTAAAGAGTCAGGGTTTAGGACAGTAATCCACCACGAGCCCACATATCACATCACATATCACATCGTAACCATAATCTTCAAATCATATAGAGGGGAGACCTCTCAGATAATCAGATAATATGAGGGGTGTCCTCATTCTTCAGGTGGAGTAGCTAGCTCCCATATTTTGTGAAAGGAGTAGATTGCACCCAGCCCCAGTCACCATATCATATCATATCAAAGCATATCATATCATAACATATCTAGGATGCATCCATTCGCCCCCCAAACAAATCATATTGGCCATATCAAATCATATCATAGTGAGCTCATATCATATCATAATGGGGACGGTGTAACCAAATCACTAGGGCTACACACTAGTCATGCCATTGGTGCATCAATGACACGGCCATGTTACCTTCATGGCTAGGAAACATATTTTGGCTCGTAGTATCAAACTGGGGTCAAGGTCAAAGGTTCATATCAAAGCAAAGGTTCATATGTCATAATCATAGTCCAAATCTCAAGGTTCATATCACAGGGTTCATATAAGAGGTTCAGAAGTCAAAGGTTCATATCAAAGGTTCATGTCAAAGATTCAAATGCCAAAGGTTCATATCATAAGTTCAAATCAGAAATCAAGAGGTCGAAGGCACCTTATTAAAAAGGGCAGAATATCTGTACCTTAAACCGCCAACGAGACCATGACACAAGAATAGGAAGTCACTCCCTCTTCAGCGAATCTACACGAATTAATGATCGGCTAATTATTAATAACTCATTTTAAATCAGATTTATTCATTTTCGTCGGCTTTCCATTTTTTGTAACTTGCCATATTTAGAAGGTTTCTATATTTAGTAACTTTTCATATTTAGGGTTACCATTTTTAATTAAGTAAGGTTAAAGATTAAAATGACAATTTCGTAATTTAGGGTTTAAAATGAAAATAATTCAACCAATTGACCACTTAGGATTTCACCGATTTATTTTCTTACTTTAGACACGATTCCGACTAGTTAAATATATAGCGAGCCCGGACCAAAATTGTAACGACTAAAGTCTTCCCAAGATTATACCGTGGCCTAGTTCATTTAGAAAGAGTTGCAACATGCTTTAAATCTTCATATTAATACATACATTAATGATTGTCATACCCCACTACAAACATTTATAACGTCACAAGTTTTATATATACGACAACTTGCCTTCTGTTACAAAATAATCCAATAATAACAAAGTGGTATGAAATACTACTTGGTTCATCATTAGATATTAATTTAAACACATTCGGTGGCATTAAGTATGAGGTAGTGTATTGCTTGGTTCCATCACTCAATTCACATATTTCATACCAATGGCTGATGGTTCAAAAATAGAACACAGAAAGAAGGAAAAGCCATGCATATTATATCATCCCTCGTATGCAACATATATTGAAAACGAAATTAGCACACAAGACAGCCTTCCTACGATCATAATACTCACACACAAAAACAGTAACTATGAATGTTTCAAACCCATGCTTAACGTGTATCTTATACGACACTACTACAACATTTATTTCTCGACACCTACTATACTCGCGACCCCCTCTTTATTTTTATATGATGCGACATGAGACAGAAATACACAAGCACGTTTTACCCTTTTCCAGTCCCCATCGACACAGCAAAGACACGCATGAGTCACAGCCCTATCGACCCACCCTTAGCAGCACATGACACACACACAAGACCCATTTCTTTCGCATGAAAACTCGACCCATTTCACAGCCCTTATCTTCACGTAAATAATTATGTACGCCCATGTTTTCATACTTAGGTTTATTTTCAGATTTTAGGTTGCTTATTAGTGATCAAAATGATGTTTCAAGTACCAGATTTCATGAGTCTTTATTACTGATATCGACACACATAATTATACCCTCATTTCATGATTTGATGTTGTGCTTATATGTGTCATATTACTTGTATAAAATAGATCAACAATGTTTATATTTCGGATTCCAGACGCCATGTAAAAACCTGTGTCGAGATATAAATATATGTTTTCATTATTTCATGTGCTGCATATTTCACTATTCAATGTTATCTCAATACCCTTTTGTTCAGGTACACTTTAGATCGAGCCATAGCCTTGTTTTAGATTATAACTTATTAATATGTTATGATTACATGTCGAGAAGAATAGAACTTTGTACCTGGTGTCGATGAGAAAGGGGCAACACAAGAACCAGGATTCACAAAAACCCACACCTATTAGTGCTACCCAAGACTCACGATCAAGCCACAAGATCACCACGATCAACCACCCTTGAACTCAGTACAAGACCACGATCAAACATAGCTTTGCTTAGCCCTAGCACGCCTCCTTTGTACCACCTTTGCACCACTCAAATGGAATCAACATTATGCTGCCGCCACTTAGGTTTGTTTAGGGTTTATGGGTAAGTTATTGAATGAGTATAGTTCTGTCATTATATAAAGAAAATAAGGGAATTTTGGGCTGGAGAGTTGGACGAGAAATATGGATCACATAGGACCAATTCTTACTTTAAAATCCACAATGAGTCTAGTCATATTTTCATAGGCTTAAATTGTGTACAAACTTTTAAAAATATATTTGGCCCTTTTGCTATAATTTTTGTACGTCTTAGTATAGCATGCATATGGGGATTGATTTTATTTTATTTATTATTATTATTATTTTAACTCAGATCATAGGTTTTAAGTATTTGGTAGTTCTCAAATTAAATGCTTAGTTATTTAAGTTGTGCTCATGTTCAAGGTTCAAATTAGCCACGGGTTTAGGAATAACATTTTAGGTTATTATAATTAATATCTCTATTATATAGTTTATGTGCTCTAGAAAAATTTCAAATTAGAGGGGTAATTTAGGGATTTCAACTGAATGGAAAATGAGGGTTTTACAACTCTTCCCCTCTAACAGAAAAATTTCGTCCTCGAAATTTGCAAGGAATCAGAAATGAAAAGATGGAAAACAAAACAGAGACACACTATGTTGAGTTTGAATCCAAATGATAACGTACCAATATACGGATGATAATCGAATTCTCTAGGAAGAGGTACAAACAATACGTAGGGTTTACATCGAATTGATTAAGTGAATTAGATGAGAATACATTGAATTGTAGCAACCATGAGGTGATGCAAATGTGTAACTCTTCAGCTTTTCAAATAGTCTCGGCTTCAATATAGCCTTCCAAAGGTGTTCTCATAAACAAACAAATCTTGTTTCCTCAAGGTTCACAATCTCCTGTCTTACTCATAGCAGATCACGATGAACAGTTTCAACGAATGCGAAACGTATATATAGCCGAACATAGGCGTATTCTCGTATAATAACAGATCGAATCCATACGGACAGAACATAGCGTTAGATATTATCAAATGGCAGAAAATTTCACAGCAGATCTTAAGATTTCCGTCAGAAATATAGGGATCAACAAATGCGTGACAAGAATCGAACGTATCAAATCGTATATCGGCGAACAGATTAAGCGTATAGGTGGAATGAACCTAAATCTCACAGATGCAAAAATTCTCACATCTCCTATCAACATTATAAGGTTTCTAAAGTACTCCTCGAAATATCCTATGAACACAATGACGGTACGTCATATGACGTAAGTATTATCACGTTCGCGAACCGTCATAATACCAGCATCATATGAGTATACCATCATGATGGTCATACTTTATCTCAAGTCGCGAACAGAACTACTTATCTTAACCACCTATCAGTCTTTCTACCTCCTAAGGTTGGTCCAAAACAAACATCACTACGGATTCTAAATCGGAGGAATTTGAACGTACAAATAGCGTAACGGAATGTGTACACCTCAAAATGAAACTCGTCGTCGAAACGTTAGGTCTTCCACAATTCATCATCCTTCTCATAACGAAACCATCATCCAAACAAATGCATAACGAACACAGAATGGAATTTCTAATAGGGTAAAGCTCATTCAAAAGATCCTATCGAAAGGTAACGGAACTTAAGTGGTCTAAGAGGAAAATGAATTACGTCTTCAATATCTTCATCCTTTACAGCAATCAAATCTTCCAAATCCAACGTTTACTACAAAATTTCATCCATTCTATTTCATGATCTCAAATCTTTTCGATTTCCAAGTAGTCGCTCTCTTGTCTAATCATACGATCATAGGGTGAAAAGGAAATCATAAACTTGAGTCTGGTTCCTCAAGTTTTCGACACTTCTTCTGGACACTTCGGTGTGGTAGCGTGAATCTCTGACGTGATCACCTTGCATTCCTCCATTTGCGAGTCTGCTTCAGCTCTCAATTCATCTTAGTACAACTAAAATGACTAGAGAAACAAGGTTGCGTGTCTCCTACAGGTCTCCTAGCATGATTCAAAATTCACCCACTCAAACTGCTGTGGACTTCCTGGTTTATGTGCTGAAAGCTCATCTTCTACGGTCTGGTCGTCTTGATGCCCAACTGAAATCTCCACGTGCTGCTTGAGTTATAATCGAGTCTCATCTCTGTCTGTCTTCTCCTCACATGCTTCTCTCTTGGTAACACCTGTCACGAACCTCTTCTGCACATCTTCTACAAGGTTTCTAACTCTGACAATGGTCTTCAGTCTTGGTCCTTTTCGTGGAAGCTCTTTAGTCATCGGATACCTGGTGGTGTTGTCTGCTACAATCTCTGATCGTCAAGTAAATCTATTCTTCTAGAACAAAGGGTCGGTTCACTTCATACTAAAATGGTCAACGTGTTCCTCGTTCGTCTCTGAGCACAAACATACTGTCATACTATGACAATTGTCCGAATACTTGCGAAAACATGAATCTTCTAGTCAATACAATTGACATCATTCAAATCTCATAGTGGTCACACGGGTACTAAAGTACTTCAGGAAATCTTCTTAGGGAAAAAACTTTATATCACAAATCTTTCTCTTCATAAATCAAATTGTAAGGCTTCGCGGAACTTAAACTCAACAAATCTACTTCCTTCTTAGATGTTTTTGTGGTTGCTTCTTCTGTCTTTCAAACTCAAATGAGGTCGTCTGCTACGGAGTTTCAAAAATAGAACAAATCAAATATGATACGCGGAAATGGAATAATGATTACGGTTACATTCACGATGGTCGGTGTGCCGCCGCACACTTCTCTCTCTCTCTTCTTCATAAACAAACAGGAGCATTCAAAGAGATCACTGAAGTAGACAAACTCATATTCCATCAGTTCCTACAATCTCTTAACTTCTTCGGTATCGTGGTTTCGCCAAATTCAGATTAGTTCAATGCAAACTTTACTTCCCAAACGGATCTCAAAAGGTTCATCAGATGCACCAGAAATTCGTACAACAAACTTTCAAATGCCGGAGCTTTCTAAGAGTTGATACTAACAGGCGTTAGGAGAAAATTAGAAATCAAAAGGAATCGGAGTATGTGCTTCATAGCAACAATAATCTCAACAGATTCAAATGATTGAGAATATCATATCAAAATATGGTGAAGCAGATTGTTAAAGGTCGCATTTCAAATATTGTAGTCCATGATAGCTTTACAAAACCACCAATCCATAATCAAGAGACCTCAAAGTCAAGTACATCCAAAGGGGAACGGATTCTCAGAGCGAATGTGGTTGTCAAATCATACGGATAGTTCACATATCAAATCAAAGTGTGGCATGGGAGAGTATTAGAATATATCAAGGTCAAATATATCAAATTGAAGGTTAGAATTGTGAACAGTTCAAAAGATTGGAATCTTATAACATAGGAATGATAGGGCGTGCACCGATAGTAATACGAACATCTTTTAACTGTCAGAGTTGAGATGTATGGAATATCAGTCATTAGCATCAGCATGCTTAGATAACAATTCCGTACTGGACAATTATCAACATCAAATCCTTCTAAAGGAAATTGGTTAACATACAACGTTCATCATTCAAATGACGGAAGGTAAGACTTCCTCGTCTTCTGCGACAACGTTCTTATAAGGCATGACTAAAAGGCAAAGGCAAGATTCAGAGTGATGCGGAAGCAAATACTACTCACATGGATGTCCTAGACTACCCATTCCTCACCGGTTATGACTTATGTTCCTATGGAAAAAAAATCCTACGCAACTTCGCAAAGGTTATACTACGAGCGCCTACAGGGGAAACTTAGTGGTCCTAACTTACACAGGCCAAGGGTAAATGTATTACGAATCGCAACCTGTCTCTGATACCATAATTGTAACACCCCAACCCAGCAAGGGTAGAAGTATCACATTAATGGTTTCATATCAGATCAAACAAAGCATACATTCAATAGTAATACAAAGATTCTCAAAGGTTACAAATGAAATACTGAATACACAAGGATACAAAGTAAACCAAAACTAAATGCTAAGTCTGCAAATGCAATCCTTCTAATGACTTCTACTTCAGAATAACTATCAAGGTCTTCTAAGTCCAAAAGTCTCTTCACTCTTACCCAGCTTCCAACTAAAACCTGCCGCACACGAAAAGAAAACGTGCGGCTGAGCTTAAAAAGCCCAGTGAACAGATATATAATAAACGGAAACCAAAAGCAACGGAAATGAACAGATACATCATAATGAATGAGATATAGGAAAGGAATTAAAGAGTCAGGGTTTAGGACAGTAATCCACCACGAGCCCACATATCACATCACATATCACATCGTAACCATAATCTTCAAATCATATAGAGGGGAGACCTCTCAGATAATCAGATAATATGAGGGGTGTCCTCATTCTTCGGGTGGAGTAGCTAGCTCCCATATTTTTTGAAAGGAGTGGATTGCACCCAGCCCCAGTCACCATATCATATCATATCAAAGCATATCATATCATAACATATCTAGGATGCATCCATTCGCCCCCCAAACAAATCATATTGGCCATATCAAATCATATCATAGTGAGCTCATATCATATCATAATGGGGACGGTGTAACCAAATCACTAGGGCTACACACTAGTCATGCCATTGGTGCATCAATGACACGGCCATGTTACCTTCATGGCTAGGAAACATATTTTGGCTCGTAGTATCAAACTGGGGTCAAGGTCAAAGGTTCATATCAAAGCAAAGGTTCATATGTCATAATCATAGTCCAAATCTCAAGGTTCATATCACAGGGTTCATATAAGAGGTTCAGAAGTCAAAGGTTCATATCAAAGGTTCATGTCAAAGATTCAAATGCCAAAGGTTCATATCATAAGTTCAAATCAGAAATCAAGAGGTCGAAGGCACCTTATTAAAAAGGGCAGAATATCTGTACCTTAAACCGCCAACGAGACCATGACACAAGAATAGGAAGTCACTCCCTCTTCAGCGAATCTACACGAATTAATGATCGGCTAATTATTAATAACTCATTTTAAATCAAATTTATTCGTTTTCGTCGGCTTTCCATTTTTTGTAACTTGCCATATTTAGAAGGTTTCTATATTTAGTAACTTTTCATATTTAGGGTTACCATTTTTAATTAAGTAAGGTTAAAGATTAAAATGACAATTTCGTAATTTAGGGTTTAAAATGAAAATAATTCAACCAATTGACCACTTAGGATTTCACCGATTTATTTTCTTACTTTAGACACGATTCCGACTAGTTAAATATATAGCGAGCCCGGACCAAAATTGTAACGACTAAAGTCTTCCCAAGATTATACCGTGGCCTAGTTCATTTAGAAAGAGTTGCAACATGCTTTAAATCTTCATATTAATACATACATTAATGATTGTCATACCCCACTACAAACATTTATAACGTCACAAGTTTTATATATACGACAACTTGCCTTCTGTTACAAAATAATCCAATAATAACAAAGTGGTATGAAATACTGCTTGGTTCATCATTAGATATTAATTTAAACACATTCGGTGGCATTAAGTATGAGGTAGTGTATTGCTTGGTTCCATCACTCAATTCACATATTTCATACCAATGGCTGATGGTTCAAAAATAGAACACAGAAAGAAGGAAAAGCCATGCATATTATATCATCCCTCGTATGCAACATATATTGAAAACGAAATTAGCACACAAGACAGCCTTCCTACGATCATATTACTCACACACGAAAATAGTAACTATGAATGTTTCAAACCCATGCTTAACGTGTATCTTATACGACACTACTACAACATTTATTTCTCGACACCTACTATACTCGCGACCCCCTCTTTATTTTTATATGATGCGACATGAGACAGAAATACACAAGCACGTTTTACCCTTTTCCAGTCCCCATCGACACAGCAAAGACACGCGTGAGTCACAGCCCTATCGACCCACCCTTAGCAGCACATGACACACACACAAGACCCATTTCTTTCGCATGAAAACTCGACCCATTTCACAGCCCTTATCTTCACGTAAATAATTATGTACGCCCATGTTTTCATACTTAGGTTTATTTTCAGATTTTAGGTTGCTTATTAGTGATCAAAATGATGTTTCAAGTACCAGATTTCATGAGTCTTTATTACTGATATCGACACACATAATTATACCCTCATTTCATGATTTGATGTTGTGCTTATATGTGTCATATTACTTGTATAAAATAGATCAACAATGTTTATATTTCGGATTCCAGACGCCATGTAAAAACCTGTGTCGAGATATAAATATATGTTTTCATTATTTCATGTGCTGCATATTTCACTATTCAATGTTATCTCAATACCCTTTTGTTCAGGTACACTTTAGATCGAGCCATAGCCTTGTTTTAGATTATAACTTATTAATATGTTATGATTACATGTCGAGGAGAATAGAACTTTGTACCTGGTGTCGATGAGAAAGGGGCAACACAAGAACCAGGATTCACAAAAACCCACACCTATTAGTGCTACCCAAGACTCACGATCAAGCCACAAGATCACCACGATCAACCACCCTTGAACTCAGTACAAGACCACGATCAAACATAGCTTTGCTTAGCCCTAGCACGCCTCCTTTGTACCACCTTTGCACCACTCAAATGGAATCAACATTATGCTGCCAGGTTTGTTTAGGGTTTATGGGTAAGTTATTGAATGAGTATAGTTCTGTCATTATATGAAGAAAATAAGGGAATTTTGGGCTGGAGAGTTGGACGAGAAATATGGATCACATGGGACCAATTCTTACTTTAAAATCCACAATGAGTCTAGTCATATTTTCATAGGCTTAAATTGTGTACAAACTTTTAAAAATATATTTGGCCCTTTTGCTATAATTTTTGTACGTCTTAGTATAGCATGCATATGGGGATTGATTTTATTTTATTTATTATTATTATTATTTTAACTCAGATCATAGGTTTTAAGTATTTGGTAGTTCTCAAATTAAATGCTTAGTTATTTAAGTTGTGCTCATGTTCAAGGTTCAAATTAGCCACGGGTTTAGGAATAACATTTTAGGTTATTATAATTAATATCTCTATTATATAGTTTATGTGCTCTAGAAAAATTTCAAATTAGAGGGGTAATTTAGGGATTTCAACTGAATGGAAAATGAGGGTTTTACACTCAATTATTTTCTAAGTCTTCTCCTCCTGGTAACTCCATTCGAAGGAAACCAAGCCATATTCTAGTCATCCGAATCCACTTTCCAAATGATAAGTGTTGATCTCGATTCTTTTGACATAGTTCTCTCGAGTTCATGCTATAACCATCGATCTCTAGTCCTATTCAACGTGATATCACCACCTTAGTTGGTGTGGTAAGGTCTTTCGAACATATTTCTATTCATACATATGTTTTTGAATTTCATGCACTTTATATTCGATCCTTTCTAGCTTTTACTCATTTAATTCGTGTTCTTGTTATTTAAATTTCATTTATACATGACCACCCATTATTTGGGATGGCTAGAAATCGAGAGCAATCAACATTCGACATATATTTCATCGTTTAATAGCTTAACGAGATCCTTTTTAAACTCACCTTTTCATATCGAATGTTATAATATCAATTATATATATACTTTTGGAACTTGTTATAGTAGACTAGAAACACACCCATTTAAATCATTTTATTACATACAACTTGTCAAATAAAATTCACCACTTGATTGTCTATAAGCCCAACATATAAGCTGTAACAAAAGCTCTTCTAATAAGCTCATGAAACACCATTTAAATCGATCAAGTCATTGGCTACCGAAATAGTTTTTTAAAAAATGAAATAGTTATCGAGTGGGCTTTTAAAAGCCCAATAAGCACTTATGAATAAGCTGTCTAATAAGCACTTTGAAAAGGTTTTTAGGACATTAAAATAAGCCCAAGATTAAGCCCAAACTCCCTTTAAACCCATTGGATCATACATCATTATTGGGTTTTGGTTAAATCGATTAAAAGCCCAATAATGTGAAAATAAGCTCTTTGATGAAATAAGCAGTTTTTATAAGTTCGAATAAGTTTTTTAAAGCCAGTAAAACTCTCAAAAATTTATTGATATAAGTTTTGGGAATTTTGGACTAAAAATGCAAAACATATTTATTATTAGGGTTTAAATTGTAACTTTCGTATAACCATCTACTAAACTGTCATTTCATTAATTTATGGGTAGATAATGACAAAACAGTAACTAAAAGTCTTAAAATGTCATATTGAAACCTTTTTGGACTTAAAACATGTAGGTCACTAATATCTCAAACACACACTCGTATAATGAACTATAAAACTCGTACTACTACTAAACTAAGCTACGACTAGAGAAGATAAGTAAATAAGCAATAAGAGAAGAAAAATAAGATGAGAATAAGAGAGAATGGAAGGCTTTCAATATTCGAATGATTCAAGGACAAGGCTTTCGCCACTTACATGAAAAACCGACACCATATGAGGCACCCCATGCCTTCTATTTATAGGCCACGATCTAGGGTTAAGCACATGGGGTGACCTTCTAGAAGCTAATTACATTTAACACTTCATTAGCTGGCCCATGGACTTCTAATGGACCGGGCGATACTTACAAACATAAAGTCCTATTAAGCAACATTAATTCGACATGACCAAGACTTGAAATATATTTGAAACGTGTTCCTAACAATCTCCCCCTAAGTCTTGATCATCAATGTTGCTTGACGTCTTCTTTGCTTCTTTGGCTTCTGACGTCTTTATAATCTTTGTTTCTTTGTTCTTGTTCTTAAGATGATATGATGTTGTCTCGAACTTCCAATCTCCAATGTCTTTTCGTCTTCTCCATCATGCTCATATGTCTTTGACTTGTTTTTTGCAACATGTTCTCACTTTTCAATCTTAAACTTGAGAAAGGTTGAGATGCTTGAACTTTTGACTTTACTATATCATATGTTGAACTTTTGATGTTACTGAGTCTTTGAGAGAACATTTCTTCAAAATATGAACATGATGGAGTCCTGATGGTTGAGCTCTAGGTCCTCAGCAGCAGCAGCAGCATCAGCATGAACCAACCGGTACTTACAGGCTCAGACTTGAGATCGTCAACAGAATAGTGTGAAGACTTTCTCAAATCCTAACCCAGACCGTTCTGAATCGGATTCCCCCGAAAGGGATAACACGAACACACCGAAGTGCACCCACGATTCAGTGAGTCGCTGGAGATCACCCCACGACTGTAGACCGTTTGGAGCAAACACTAAGCGTAACCCACAAGGAGTTACCGAAGTGACCTGCTGTCAGAGTTGTTTGATGTTGCTTTGGCAGGATTTCCATTCAATCATTGATAATCACAATAGTGACTTCTCTCATGAATGTTCTCGGCAGATTGCTAAGATCTGCGAAGGACACTTTCTTAATTTTACATTTGCTGCCCATGATGTAGAACAGCAGAGTAATACTAAGTGTACCTAAGAGATCTTTTATGAATCTCATGGCTCTAGACTCAATTAGTGCACATTTGTTTGGTCATCGGAGGCGTGGAGCAGATTGCCTCCTTTTCAATATCAACACTCTCGTAATGAGAGGTCGATAGATTATGAAGGGTTCTCCGTGTGAATGAAACAAATGTCTTTTGAGAGACACTTGAGTGGCTTAGAAGGTTTATTAGTGCGTCACTGGGTCCATGACGTCTTTTAGTCTTCAATACCGGTGATGCTCATCAACCAGTAGATTATGAATTGAACCCTGTGTCTGCCCTAAGGTTGAACAAATGGAGGGCTATTTCTTTTCACCCTTTTCTTTGCTTTTCTTTTTAATTCTTCAACCCCTTCTTTCTCCGTTCATTCATTTTTCTCCTTTTTATATCATACCTAGGACTTTCTAGTTCTAAACTATTGGTATTGTCCTTGGGTAGATCCCTCCGGCTCTGGCGGATCATAGGACGGTTTTCCCTAACCTTAGTCACCTTATAACTCCATGACTATCCTAATGATGTGATGAACTCAAATAAGTACATTTTATTACTATCATTTATCCTATTAATTTGACTTGTTTTACTATATTATGTATGAGGATTGATACTTAATCGTTTACTTTTGTAATTCTCAGGTAAAAACAAGCATTTGGTGAAACTTAGCGATTATGGACTAAAAACGGAGTAAAATGATCAAGATTGGAATTGGTTGTTGGAATGAAGAGAATGAAGACCACTGCCTGACTTTGAAGAATGCGCCGCATATGAAACTTTGGTCAACGAAGAATAACCAACTTGTTCTACTCCAGACGCGCCGCATCTCACTCATTACATGCGCCGCATCACTATCAATATTTCACCAGATACGATCCAAGATACAAGAGGACATGCGCCGCATCCAAAGATGAAGATACGCCGCATCTTCTGGCGGTGTACGAATATTCCTGAATATTATAATCTTGGACCCCACGCGAAGTTAAGTACATGCGCCGCATCTACTTACTAGATGCGCCGCATCTTACCCTCAGACAGAAACTATAAATACCCCAAGACCAGACGAATTCGATGTGACATATATTATATACAAGACCGAAGACCAGAAACCAAGGACGAATTCAGTCAAGGCAGCAGCACAAGACACACCCAAATCAAAGATACAAGAGCTGTAAGAAGGTGCTGCATGTGTTTAATTCATTAAGTAGTTTTGTTTTATTGTGTTAGTAAACTTTAATTCATCAAGATTGGTGGCTTGTGTAATGTGACAACGGAAAGGTTGCACTCCCTTAAAACTGCTTTCTCATCAATTAAAGTTTATATGTTAGTGTCATTGGTGACTTTTATTAGTGCATTGATAACCTCTGTGGCTAGCTGAGCGTTGATCGGGTCGCCATGCCTCTGCCCTCGCCTCTTTATTAGATGCCTATGCATTCTATGGTCTGTAGAAAAGTAGGAGAAAGATAAATAGGATAGTCATAAGTAATCATTAAGGGTTTACTCGCCGATAAGATTAGAACCAACGAGAAAGGACTTAATCTCGGTGCGTTGCATCGAACTACACACTTCATATAACACTAGCAATAAAACAAGTGACAAACTACTTATCATAAGGACAGCCCTCTTATTGTCTCGAGTATTTATCTGTGTACGTGTGTGCTACTTGCTGATTCGTGCCTATTGGTTTAGTTTATTATTTAATTGCAACCAAATCGTGCCAGTCTCTCAGGCTGAAACCCCCCTTGCGTTAGATTAGATTGTACAGCTAACTTAATATATTAAAATACTGATTATAATAACTAGATAATACGTTCCACTCTTAGTGATCGACACTCTACTTACCATTATATTCATACTGACCGGGTACACTGCTCGTTAAGTGTGTGTGTTATTGATAAGTCGGCTAAATATAAATTTAAAACTTGATTAGGCATTAAAACTGCTAAACCGCAACGACACGCAACACGCATCAAGTTTTTGGCGCCATTGCCGGGGAGTGAATTGTTATTATCTGTTAATTTGATTAGTATTTTAATTAGGTTTTTAATTTTTTATCTAACCGCTAATTTTGTTGTGTATTAGATTAATTTGCATTCATTGTACTATTTTGCATATTTTCTGTTTTTGTGTGTTATTTGTTTGCTTTTGTTTGTGTTTATTTTCGTGTGTTTTTATTTGTTTTAATTTTTCGTATTTTGTGTGTTCTGCTATCGTTGTACTGAGCTAAATCGAACGATACGACGCATCTGATTTATCAGATACGGCGTATTGCGTTCAATTTTTTATAAAATACAACGCGTTTAATTAATTCGATACGACGCATCTTTTACCCAAGATACGGCATATCTGTTTTTAATAAGAAATTTTTTCTAAGCGATAAAGTGATACGACGCATCTTTTCCTCAAGATACGGCGTATCTGTTTTTGATAAAAAAAATTTCTAAACGATAACGCCATACGACGCATCTGCTTCAGCAGATACGGCGTATCTATTATTTTAATTAAAAACAGTTTTCGATTAATTAAACAGATACGGCGTATCGATTTTTATCGATACGGCGTATCTTCTGAATCAAAAATCTTATATTTTGAAACGTAACGAAAATTCGGCGCATTAACCTTTGTTAATACGACGAATATAATTTGATAAATATAGTTGATTTTTGATATTTACTTTGATCGGTCCGCTACTCTCGTGTGCAAGTTGTTTATTTTCAGGATAAATGATGACTCAAGCATCACCAAGAAAGATTACATTCTGAACAAAACTAAGAGACGCTAGCTGGAGTGGCCGAACATAAGACAGCAAGAGTGGAGGAAAACTCAGTACTGGTAACATTGAACGTATTAAATTCTTGAAATAGAATTCCAGGTAAACTCTACGATTATTCAACCAGCCCAAAGGAAAGTTCTCTACTTCAAATTGTAATTTTAATTTTGTATGTTTAAAAACGATATTTGTTCCTAACCTCGGAATAAATTCTTATCCTCTATACTATAAGATTACAATTGTTAATAAAACGTTTATACCTATTGCTCTTATTTTGAATTCATTTATATCGTATGGTGTAACCGTTTTACCCCAATTTGGTGTATAAAGAATCGTGTTGCGGAGGCCAAGGTACGTTCCTTATTTAAATTTCGTTCACTAACTTAGCGATACGGCGGATCTAATTATCCAAAGCGCCGTATCTCTGACCGTCTAGGACCCATTGACTAGTCAACGAAATTAAATAGATACGGCGCATCCAATTTTCCAATACGGCGCATCTCTTTGCCCTATAAATACGACGGGAATGCGCCGGATCTAAAATCTTTACCGCATAAACACAGACAGTTAAGAACTTTCACACACTAAAATTATACTCCAATTCCGATCGCTTTTCTTAAACCCACCTTTAATCCGATCTATAATCTTTCTCCTAATCATCAAATTAAGGTAATTATTCCATTTCGATTTAATCTTGATTAATACGAAAATTAGGGTTTATATGATTAATTCGATTTGTGCTTAAATGATATAGAGATATGATTAGGACTTGGAATAGATGATCTTCCCCGTACTTAACATGCGTAAATAATCGAATTTCTAGGCTAGTTTGATTTGAACGAAAATTTGAGAAAATGAATTCGGTTTTGAATATTTAGCGGGAAGGTGGATTAGTAAAATGCAATGAGCTATTAGAACTGATATAAGGATATATAATACTGTGATATTTAGTGGTAGTTTGCGTCACGGATACGGATTCTTGAAAAGTCTGCCTGACCCCCTTTATTTATACTGATATGCTTTTAGATGCGGCGCATCTAGGTTAATTGATGCGGCGTAACGACCTATTCCCAAATTAATAAAATTCTACATACGCCGTATTGATTAATCTAGATACGGCGCATCTACATACGCCGTATCTCAACTCTTGCTCCGCATCTCTTATATTTCATGCAGATACGCCGCACTGATTAAATCAGATGCGCCGTATCTACCTATCTTGCAGACTATTTACTAACTTTAAAAATTTATTTCAGATGGCACTACCAGAAGTAGCACAGAGACACCAGTGGTTACGATTCGAGGATATGGGTCTAACCCCTGGCACTTTGGAGGATTACTTACGGAGACTTGAGTCGATTTACTTTAGGAGGATATTCAGGGTACAGGCTTTGGATTTTGATGATGTAGGATTGATTGGGGCAGGACATGCTGCTGAGAGTTTACAGCATAGGATGGAGATGGTTGTTGCTGGAGATGATGAGGAGGTGGTGTTCAGATCTAGTGCTTGGGAGAGACTGTTCAGGATCGATGAGCCTCTTATCAGGGAGCTTATGCTGGAGTTCTTTAGTACATTTTACTACAGAGAGACGGATACGGGTTTGGATATTGCCGACACCCTTGTGTTTAGACTGGGTGGGGTGTCGAGGCAGATGTCGATGAGACAGTTCATTTTGGCCATGGGTTTGCATACAGCTGAGGAGCTTGAGTCAGATGGGTTTGACCGATATTGGGATGATAGTTTGCGAGCGGTCCCTGACAGAGGATTATTTAGTGATTATTGGGACAGGATTTCTTCGGGGGGTGATATCACTACTTCCACCCCCTCATACACTTTGATCAGGGAGCCGATGAGGAGGCTGTGCCACAGGCTGATTGCACTTACCATTGCTGGGAGGGGTCAGTCACCTGAGAAGGTGACCACTCTGGACCTCTTCCTCCTTAGGAGCATGGATGAGGGGTTGTCGGTGAACATCCCCCATTTTTTGGCACACTACCTCCACCGATCAGCTGCAGGGAGAGATCGGAGGAGCCAGATGACTGGCGGGCATTTTGTTTCTCGGCTGGCCCGCCATTTTGGAGTCATTGGAGCGGAGATTCCAGCGGGGCTGGAGGTTGTGGTGACCCATCTCCCGTTATTGACAGGATTACTTGGTTAGGCTTGGGATATGCCAGCAGGCTATGGGAGAGTACGTTTGGGTAGCATTAGGGCCCGCCAGAGCTGCAGGACCAGAGGCGGAGCAGGGAGGCCCTCAGGGACCTCCGGCTGCTGCTCCAGCCCATCAGGAGGAGCCGCAGGCACCAGTACCCCCACCAGTCCCTGTACGTACCATGGGTCAGAGAGTCGAGGCAGTCGAGGGGGGTTGAGAGCGTTGAGAGGGGTTGTTGATGGTATGAGGAGAGACTCAGAGTGGCTGGTTATGAGTGTGAGCAGACTATTGGAGCAGCAGGGTATTACCCATACCCGTTCAGATGGTACTCATGTTGCGGGAGTGACACATGCATACGAGCGCAGAGTCCGCCCTAGGACTGATGGAGCCAGCACTTCCGGGACCCATCCAGACGACCTCACTCACCCATGATCTTACTCTCTTGATTTTACTGACATTGTTCCACATATTATTATTATTTTTTGGATTGTACTGATCACTATTCTCGTGTATATATTTAATGTTTCAGTTTATGTTTCTTGTTATATTTGATGAAGACTGGCATTAAGTTCAGCATGTGAGTACGAGAGGACGTGAGAGATCAAACCGTGGAACGAGTCATTTTACAGCAGACTGTTATCAGTCTGTTTGGTAACCACATGCGCCGCTGATGAAGCGAAAGGTGTACCGCTTTTAGGGGGTCATTTAAGCCCTAAATCGTATTTATTTGATCAAATATTGCCCTAAATCGTTTCTTTTGTCATTTTAGGTACTTTGGAGAAGAAATCTGGAAAAGGAAGCATTTTGGACGTTTTTGGAGCATAAAAGTGAAGAAAACGACAAAGTCTCAAAATCGGCTGAAAAGTGCCTTTTACGGCGTCAGAAATGTCCCCAGACGGCGTCATGGCTTGGCAAGAAAAAGGTGGATATGAAAATTACTCATGATAAGCCAGAGAAATTTGCATGGGAATTCTGACGGCGTCACCCTTTGGAGTGATCAAGGTCGTCACGGCTTAATTTAAAGAGGGACGGCGTCATGCCTTTATTCTGACGGCGTCAGCTTCTGATAGGCCAGAACGGATTTTGGAGGTTTAAAGGGAGACGGCGTCAAGAAGGCCATCACGTGTTATCTAGTCACAACTTGCGCGCGTGGTAGCTGTTACTGTTTTGGCCATAAAATCCTCATACGAACTCGGATTTAGGTGATTCAAAAGGCCACGCGATCGGGACGAAAAGATCTACAATTTGGTGAAAAATTGGATGTGACCGCGTCACGTGTAAGTCTGACGCCGTCAGAACCCCTCGGACAGCAAACTGCCTATAAATACAACATCACAACTTCATTATTTGTAAGCCCTAAACCCTAAGTCCGATTTTAGGGTTTAGGTAGGTGTTTTTCCAGCCACTTAGAGGGTCCTAATCATGCCATAAACATCTTGTAATGGTTTGTTTATCGATTCAATCTTATGTTATGTCTTCAATTATGATTATTGTTGATTGCTCTTCATTAATTATGCTTGGCTAAATCACCTTGTGTCTACTTATGATTGTGTGAAACTTGTGTATAACTAATTAGATCTTATTGATTTCTTGTTGATGTGTGTGTCCATCTCCATCAATTAGGGCGTGACAACTTCAATAGATCTAGTTGGTTTAGTTTATAATTCTTGTTTCCTATTGTCTCTTGTTTGATTGGGTGATATCGATGTTAGGCTTAAGAAAACTGGCTAACCTCCTATACGGTAACTTGCTTGAACGTCTTAAGAAACATGAACCAATGCGTACTAGGTTTATTTGGTTGTATTTAATGCATGAGCGAATTCTAGTGATCCCATGTTAGGAGCTTCTTAGCCGGCTCGACATAGGAGTGAAGTAGGAGCTTATAGAGTTGGGGAAGTACGTACGCCACCCCACGATTGGTATTAAGGAATACAACCCGTTAATTAAAACAAGGTGTGACAATTCAATAGGTAGAATTGGATAGCTAGCAAGGAGTAACATATCATAGGTAGACATGCTTTACTTCCCTTGTAGAACCCTAGTTTACTTTCCTGCACATTAGTTTAATTAGTAGCTTTTGGGTTAGTTGATTAGCAACTAATTCCGCCCACTCCTTCAAACCAGAGATTTTACTTGCTTTTCATAAAATATAAAAATACAAAAAGAATCATCCCTCACCTCTAGACCTAGTAGATAAATTTCAATCCTAACGAACACTATTCTTTGAGTTGAACGATCAATCCCCCGGTACTTGCCACTTCACTATACTACATCGGTCAGGTACACTGCTTGGTGGGGATTGCAAACTTCTCAAGATCCCTTGAGAGGTAAAACCTGTTGTAAGGTCGCAAAACCACGCATCAAGTTTTTGGCGCCGCAGCCCGGGGAGTAGTTATTGCTTAGGTTGAATTTATTTCTATTAGGTCTACTCATTAGATTCCTATCTAGTGAGATTTTTATTTTCTTTTTATTAGCTTTCTAGTAGTCTATCTTTTTCTTTGTGCCCTTTGTTTGTAAAACCATTTTCATTTGTCACTATGGCGGATGAAATTCCATTTAGATCATTGACAATAGATGAACAATTATACTTCACCAAGAGATTTGTTTCCTATCATTCCTATGAATTGTTTCATGATCTTTGTGATATCCAAATGAAGTTGGGGGTAAGGTTAGATGGGTTTAATGAATTCTATGCATGTGATACTTCTCTTAGACAAGCATTATCTGGATCAATTCCTTTTAGTCAGGCCCTTTGGATGAATTTCGAGGAAAGCTTCCTAACCATGACCCATAAGTGGAACGAATTGGTGGATTCGTATGAGCAAAGAGACCTAGTTTCTAAGAACATGGACTTAGAATCAAAACAAGACTGTGAGATGGTTAGTGTTGAACTACCTAGTTGCATGAGTGGGATTGATTTCACCAAACCAAGTACTCCACAAAACCCACCATCATTTGAGGCACCCGCACCGCCCGTGACTTACCCGGAAGAAGTAGAAGAGACTTTAGGAATCCCGATGGAGGTAGAACCCTTGGACCAAGCACAACTAGAGGATATAGGTTTGCACACTTTTAGTGATGACCTTACTCATAGTTCTAGGGAATTTCCTAGTGTTGATGAATTGGAACCTCAACCTTTACACAACTTTTCATCCTTAGATTTACATCTAGGAGAAAAAAGAGGAACCGACCCACCCATCAACCAATATTATCCGGGTAGTTTTAGGATGAAGGAAGCCATTCACTCACCCCCTTCACCTCACGTGGCATATTCACACCCTAAGGGTGTGTATCGCTACTTTCACCCGCACTTAATCCTAAGTGTAGGGAAAACCTCCCCTATTTTTGTTAAATAAGGGTAGAGTCAGGCTCGTGACTCGAACAAAAACAAGCGCTTCTTGGGAGGCAACCCAAGCTTTATTTGCTTTGTGTGTTTATTTATTTGTTTGTTTGATTTTATTTGCTTCCGTATGTATGTTTAATTTTTATTATTATTGATTCATGTTCAAAACTAAAATTGTGAAAATGCTTTATGTTGTTTTTAACTTCGTCTTAACTACATATAAAGGTATTTTGCAAAAGCTAAGTGTAAGGGGAGACCCAAATTTGTTTATAAGAACGAAATTGAGCATGAACCACAACTATATTAAATGAACATGTATATTAGTAATTGTTTGAGTCAAATGCTTGTATCGAGTCATAATGATGTTTTGCAGGATTTTCCAGGAAGTAAGGCATAAGTTTTTCCAGAAATTTTCCGGAAACTTAACATGAGATTTTTGCAGGAACATTCTGACGGCGTCAGGAGTTATAACCTGACGGCGTCAGGTACATAAATTCTGAAAATTTTTGCGAGTTTTGTTTATATCGGAGTCGTAAAAGTTTTTGTTAAATCTTTAGTTTTATAAACTCCAGGAAATCTGCAAATATTCATTCCACAAGCATTATATCTTTAATTGTTTTGTTTTTATTTCTAAGTCTGGAATTACATCTAGTTGTGAGTTTTCTTTGTTCGGTTTGATGCTTTGGGTTTTTGTGTTTGTTTTCTCAGATTTAACAGGTTATATTGGACAAGAAGATGATTTATATTTCGGAAGGGAAGCTTTCAACGTTCATTTTCTTGGAGGAGGATTTAACCATGTTACCGGATTATCCACATCGAACGAATCAGGGGAGTATTAGTTTTCATTCTTTTACCTTATTTACTTTTACATCCTTTGAATGAACATTGGGGACAATGTTCAGCTTAAGTGTAAGGGGAGGGTAAATGATGATACCTTAGAGAATACAATTGCACTTGATTTTTGTTTGTTTGATGGTAGATGTGTAATAAAACTGAGAGAAATACCTGTTAAGGCAATTTTAGTGCCAAATTTAAATTTTTTTACAACATTTAGGAGTGAAACTTTTGTCTTAATGAGCGTCTCACGGATAGGAGTTATATGACTAGCACAAAACCGTACCACTAAAAAATTTTCCACCCCCAAATATGTGAGGTTCGCCCCTAGAATTGGTAGGAAAAGCATTTATGCTATGATGTGTGTACCGGTAGCACTTAGATTCTAGAACTTGCGTTAGGACCATTCTGAGGCCACAAGTGAGACTACATTCGTGTAGTTAGATTTACTACATGATAAGAGGCATTAGGATTAACCCATTGTTTTACACCTGTGTTTTTGTTATAATTACGTTGGCTACATTGGTCAAGTAATTCTCCCACACCCTTTGCGTTGTACTCATTTTTAGTACACGATACCCCTAGTACACCCCTCAGAGCCTATCTTTTCGTTTCTAACTTTAAGCATTTTACTTAAAGTAAGAATTTTTTTACACCCCACTTAAATGTACACCCAAATCGCCTTAGCCTACCTTGTATGCGCTCATTTTTAGTGCATTATTGTGACAACATTTGTTTAAACCCCAAGTTAATTATCTAATTGATTACATGGTTGCTAAGTCGAGTCATATCCTTGTACATATTGTTTTGGGACGATTGGGACTCATGGGTAAAGTACTAGTGTAATGGAGTAATGGGGAAGAACATCATTATTACCCCCATATGTGCTAAATATTTTAAAAGTACTCCAAGTTTTTTAATTATCTTAATTCGAGTCATTAGAATAGTTATTTGTAAAGTTATGTAAAAGTTCAAGTGTAAGGGGAATGCAATGCCCCTATGATGTATTATTTTGGATGGTAGGGCAAAAGTGTATGCAAAAAAAAAAAAAAAAAAAAAAAAAAACCGGACTACCATCCCGTTTCATTTTATGTTTATTTTATCTTTTTGTTATTTTTTTCATTAGCTTAAGTCGAGTCGAGTCTTGGCTTAGCAACATTGTATAGTACATGTAATTAATCAAGATCTTTAACTCGCCACCAGTAAAATATCCGTTATCCAACAAAACCGTGTTTATCATATCCCTACACCTAACGTTATAACCCATGTAAAAGCCCTCTTTGATAGTTTATCTTCGGTGCTTACGCCGAGTGGAGGAGGTTTTCGATCCTTTCCCAAGCCTATGGTAATCTATTTGCTATGACAGGTAGTGAGAGATATTATCCGTTTTCATTTATGAGATTTATTTTGATGACACTTGAGAGATGTGAGTATCTAAACACTACTTGTGAGGTGCTAATTTGTAATCTCCGTGCTTATTATGATTAAAGTGGAACGAATATTTGTTGTAATTACTTTTATGTTAGCATTAAATGACCCCTAACTTGTATTTTGTTTAGAATAAAAGCGCATTTGCTTGAGGACAAGCAAATCTCAAGTGTAAGGGTATTTGATGAAGCGAAAAGTGTACCGCTTTTAGGGGGTCATTTAAGCCCTAAATCGTATTTATTTGATCAAATATTGCCCTAAATCGTTTCTTTTGTCATTTTAGGTACTTTGGAGAAGAAATCTGGAAAAGGAAGCATTTTGGACGTTTTTGGAGCATAAAAGTGAAGAAAACGAAAAAGTCTCAAAATCGGCTGAAAAGTGCCTTTTACGGCGTCAGAAATGTCCCCAGACGGCGTCATGGCTTGGCAAGAAAAAGGTGGATATGAAAATTACTCATGATAAGCCAGAGAAATTTGCATGGGAATTCTGACGGCGTCACCCTTTGGAGTGATCAAGGTCGTCACGGCTTAATTTAAAGAGGGACGGCGTCATGCCTTTATTCTGACGGCGTCAGCTTCTGATAGGCCAGAACGGATTTTGGAGGTTTAAAGGGAGACGGCGTCAAGAAGGCCATCACGTGTTATCTAGTCACAACTTGCGCGCGTGGTAGCTGTTACTGTTTTGGCCATAAAATCCTCATACGAACTCGGATTTAGGTGATTCAAAAGGCCACGCGATCGGGACGAAAAGATCTACAATTTGGTGAAAAATTGGATGTGACCGCGTCACGTGTAAGTCTGACGCCGTCAGAACCCCTCGGACAGCAAACTGCCTATAAATACAACATCACAACTTCATTATTTGTAAGCCCTAAACCCTAAGTCCGATTTTAGGGTTTAGGTAGGTGTTTTTCCAGCCACTTAGAGGGTCCTAATCATGCCATAAACATCTTGTAATGGTTTGTTTATCGATTCAATCTTATGTTATGTCTTCAATTATGATTATTGTTGATTGCTCTTCATTAATTATGCTTGGCTAAATCACCTTGTGTCTACTTATGATTGTGTGAAACTTGTGTATAACTAATTAGATCTTATTGATTTCTTGTTGATGTGTGTGTCCATCTCCATCAATTAGGGCGTGACAACTTCAATAGATCTAGTTGGTTTAGTTTATAATTCTTGTTTCCTATTGTCTCTTGTTTGATTGGGTGATATCGATGTTAGGCTTAAGAAAACTGGCTAACCTCCTATACGGTAACTTGCTTGAACGTCTTAAGAAACATGAACCAATGCGTACTAGGTTTATTTGGCTGTATTTAATGCATGAGCGAATTCTAGTGATCCCATGTTAGGAGCTTCTTAGCCGGCTCGACATAGGAGTGAAGTAGGAGCTTATAGAGTTGGGGAAGTACGTACGCCACCCCACGATTGGTATTAAGGAATATAACCCGTCAATTAAAACAAGGTGTGACAATTCAATAGGTAGAATTGGATAGCTAGCAAGGAGTAACATATCATAGGTAGACATGCTTTACTTCCCTTGTAGAACCCTAGTTTACTTTCCTGCACATTAGTTTAATTAGTAGCTTTTGGGTTAGTTGATTAGCAACTAATTCCGCCCACTCCTTCAAACCAGAGATTTTACTTGCTTTTCATAAAATATAAAAATACAAAAAGAATCATCCCTCACCTCTAGACCTAGTAGATAAATTTCAATCCTAACAAACACTATTCTTTGAGTTGAACGATCAATCCCCCGGTACTTGCCACTTCACTATACTACATCGGTCAGGTACACTGCCTGGTGGGGATTGCAAACTTCTCAAGATCCCTTGAGAGGTAAAACCTGTTGTAAGGTCGCAAAACCACGCATCAGCCGCATCTGGTAAACAGATGCGACGCATCCTATCCTTTATTTCGTTTTATTTTTGTTTCAGGCCGCAGAGGATACGGCGCATCTCAATTCTGAGATGCGACGCATCTCCTGCAGATGGTCATATCTTATTTTATTTTTCTGCATTTTTTATTTTCGAATTTAAAACTTTTTATCAGTTTATTTTTAATGCGGCGCATCCCTGGTTAAGGATGCGGCGCATCTTTTATTCTGATCCGTAATTATTCCAGGCTCGATACGGCGTATCTTCTTCCATAAGATACGGCGCATCGACTGACCTGATGATTTTCATTTTAAGTTTTTATGTTTTATTTTTACCTAACTACTAATGTATTATGCAAGTTTGAACCTTTCTTATCTTAGGTGTGTTTTGAAGCCTTGGTGGTATTATAGATTCCTGCATTTCCTGTGGATACATCTTATATGAAGCTTAAACGTTCTAATCCACAAGAAAGATGATTTTTGCTCTACTTCTAATGGAGGATCATACCGAGCAAATCTCAGGGGAGTTTTTCTGTTCTAATTCTTTTATTTTCCAGTTTTTAACCTTTCATACAAACAACGAGGACGTTGTTTAACTTAAGTGGGGGGATTGGAGAATTAGAACACTTAACACTTACTTGTCCTAAACTTTTCAAAATATGCTTAAAATGTACTTAATTTATAAAAATTTAAAATTTTTAGCATGTTTTTGTTTAAAGTCTAAGTTGCATAGCTGCACACATGACGTTATTTTCAAAAATTGTGATTTTTCAAAATTCACAAATCTATGAGTGTGCCGGTGACTTGTAAACTTTAGAACTTGGCTTGTATACTATTCGAGACCACCATAATAAGTATTATTTTATATAATTGGAATGAATTGTCTAAATTGGTAAATTTCTAGGATTACACCCAAATAGCCTTATATGTTATGTGTTATTAGCTAACTACACTGGTTAGTTAACCCCCGTATAAACCCTTTTGTTACTCTCATTTTTAGAGTAAGATACCCCTAGAAAAACACTCAGAGCCATTCCTTTCGTTTCTTACACCTATGTTTAAAATGTTTCGTTACACCCTTACACCTTAGCCTACCCTGTAGATTAGAATCCGTGGTTGGTTAATTGCTATAGGCAAAGTGTGTTTCCTTACATTACCTGTGTTCGCGTGCGTAATTCATTATCTATGGTTAGGTCGGGAAATTGCACAATGCAATTGGAGTGAAAGTAAATATTGTATATCTTTGAGTTTATTTTTCGTGTGTTTACTACTTTCACTATTACCGTTATTTCTGAAGTCATGAAAAGTATGGAAAAATTATCCAGATTTATTGTTATGGTGATGTGGTGAAATTTTACACATCTATGTTTATGTTCAAAAAAAAAAAAAAAAAAAAAAAAAAAAAAAAAAAAAAAAATTCAAAAAAATGAGAAAAGAAAAAGAAAAAGAAAAAAGTTGGAAGATTGATAAACCAACGATGTAAAGTTATGTAAGTGGTCGATATCACCACTATTTGTTGTATATTATATCTATGGATTGAATGGGAATTGGCAGTTATGGGAACGCCAATTAAGGTTTATTCTTTGATTAAGATCTTGTTGAGTATAATTCGTGTCTACCTAAAGTGTGTGTTTCAAGTGTTAAAGCGTGAGTTATTCAATGATATGAGTCTTATTCATGGGATGGTTAGGATAGTGATTAATCACACTTAGGATTTTAATTTATTTGTTTTGTTTATTTTTTATTTTACACCAATTTATATCCCAAATATTATCCATACCCTGTACTATTCTTTATCCAACCAAACCTTTGATTTATTGAGATTAGGGATTTGAGCAATCTTAAGTATCGTAGTCGTGGATTCGGCTATGTATTTATGATTTTGTCGCCCTTTTTGATATATTATTATTGGTGAAGTTTGGACCTATCTTTAGCCTATTCGAGTTAAGGATTTGAGCAATTGCAAGTATCGTGTTCGTGGATTCGATCATGTATTTGTGATTTTGTCGCCTTTTCTGGAATTTGAGATCGATAGAGATTAAGAATAATTAACCCTTAAGCCTAAAAACCCTTTTTACCGCTTTAGACTTGTTATTCCTTAGCTTTAGTGGTGGAGATGTGTATACTTGCCAAGCTTATGATAGAATATTCATCGCGACTGGACAGTTAAACGATTAGATTTGCTTTTATCGAATTATTTTATTTTACTTCTAACTCGTTAAGTGTTTAGTTGTGTGATTATGACAAAAGACGAATACATGCTTAAATATAAAAATTAATCCTAATATCTTTTAGGATACATTTTCATAAGATTAATTCTAAGGTTTACTTGGGGACAAGTAAAGTTCAAGTGGGGGGATATTTGATGAACTCAAATAAGTACATTTTATTACTATCATTTATCCTATTAATTTGACTTGTTTTACTATATTATGTATGAGGATTGATACTTAATCGTTTACTTTTGTAATTCTCAGGTAAAAACAAGCATTTGGTGAAACTTAGCGATTATGGACTAAAAACGGAGTAAAATGATCAAGATTGGAATTGGTTGTTGAAATGAAGAGAATGAAGACCACTGCCTGACTTTGAAGAATGCGCCGCATGGATTTATCCCATGCGCCGCATATGAAACTTTGGTCAACAAAGAATAACCAACTTGTTCTACTCCAGATGCGCCGCATCTCACTCATTACATGTGCCGCATCACTATCAATATTTCACCAGATACGATCCAAGATACAAGAGGACATGCGCCGCATCCAAAGATGAAGATACGCCGCATCTTCTGGCGGTGTACGAATATTCCTGAATATTATAATCTTGGACCCCACGCGAAGTTAAGTACATGCGCCGCATCTACTTACTAGATGCGCCGCATCTTACCCTCAGACAGAAACTATAAATACCCCAAGACCAGACGAATTCGATGTGACATATATTATATACAAGACCGAAGACCAGAAACCAAGGACGAATTCAGTCAAGGCAGCAGCACAAGACACACCCAAATCAAAGATACAAGAGCTGTAAGAAGGTGCTGCATGTGTTTAATTCATTAAGTAGTTTTGTTTTATTGTGTTAGTAAACTTTAATTCATCAAGATTGGTGGCTTGTGTAATGTGACAACGGAAAGGTTGCACTCCCTTAAAACTGCTTTCTCATCAATTAAAGTTTATATGTTAGTGTCATTGGTGACTTTTATTAGTGCATTGATAACCTCTGTGGCTAGTTGAGCGTTGATCGGGTCGCCATGCCTCTGCCCTCGCCTGTTTATTAGATGCCTATGCATTCTATGGTTTGTAGAAAAGTAGGAGAAAGATAAATAGGATAGTCATAAGTAATCATTAAGGGTTTACTCGCCGATAAGATTAGAACCAACGAGAAAGGACTTAATCTCGGTGCGTTGCATCGAACTATACACTTCATATAACACTAGCAATAAAACAAGTAACAAACTACTTATCATAAGGACAACCCTCTTATTGTCTCGAGTATTTATCTGTGTACGTGTGTGCTACTTGTTGATTCGTGCCTATTGGTTTAGTTTATTATTTAATTGCAACCAAATCGTGCCAGTCTCTCAGGCTGAAACCCCCCTTGCGTTAGATTAGATTGTACAGCTAACTTAATATATTAAAATACTGATTAGAATAACTAGATAATACGTTCCACTCTTAGTGATCGACACTCTACTTACCATTATATTCATACTGACCGGGTACACTGCTCGTTAAGTGTGTGTGTTATTGATAAGTCGGCTAAATATAAATTTAAAACTTGATTAGGCATTAAAACTGCTAAACCGCAACGACACGCAACACGCATCATGATGCCATAAAACCAAAACCATTGAAAATCTCTCAAAGTGTCGATAATTTGTAAAGACATTTTGTTGACACCTTGAGGTTTTGATGATTTTCAGAAAGACTCCCCCTTAACACGTGCGCATAGGTAATAAATTTGAAATTTGCACATGCCGAAAAGAGTAGGCACTTTTGAATTGATTGACTTTCAATGAACCTGATCGTTGCGAGACACGCTTACATCACCAGTTAATACTGGCTTGAAATTATTACCCGTCCAGATCAGATTCAAAGATTATCTCTCGAAATCGGTACATTCTACTCAGACACGTCCTTTGCGAGACACGCTTACATCACCAGTTAAACTGGCTTGAAATTATTACCCGTTCGGGACATGTCCTTTCGACTACTGACTTTTCCTATCGTCAATTCGAGGGTCAATTCTGAGTTTGAGCACAAGAGATTTCAGCAAATGAGACATCATATTTTAATCATCTTTTACTTCTCCCCCTCAAAAATAGCATACTCATGATGTTTTTGGAAAACGTTTATGATTAAAATATGCTGTTTTTGAGTTTTAAGGAAGAATTTCAAGAACATTTATAATTTTCTGAACAAAGATTATAATTTCAAATACTCCCCTTAACAAGGGAATACTTGTCCTTATGAGCAGAATGTTTGAAAAACTTTAGAAAACATTCTGGTTTTAATTCTGCTCATAAGTAAGAAGCTTTCGCTCCTTTTTCAGGATTGAGGCACTGAAATGTACCTCAGGGTCCTTTCTTTGAGGTACGGGTTGTACACTGTTATGAGTGCACAAGCCGTAATGCACATTGTTTGACAAGTGGTATCATTCGCCTAGGGATAATTAGGATCGTGTTTTTTGAGTCATTAGTATCGTTTAATACGTTGGTTTTATAGATTTCATAAGGTTTTTTGTTCAAACGTTAATCTATTGTTAGTTTTGAAAAGTAGCTTTGATCTCATTGAAATTTCACAAATCTTCATCGAATTTCATTTGTTATACGTTAACGAGCTTAATCTTCATCAAATCTAGTGATTACTAATCGTTTAAAGTAAAAAACAATCGGGTTTTATTGGTTATTTGGACGATTTTTGTGTAATCCGTGTTATTAACGAATTGGAAAAGTTGATGAAAAGTGAAAATTTTGCTTTCTGAGTGAACTTCGACAACTAAGGGTTTTATCGCAGTTCGAATCAAGATAAGTTAGGGTTTTATCGCAGTTCGAATCAAGATAAGTTAGGGTTTCATCGCATTTGGCAGATCTTCAGTTATCGGCATTGGGACTCAGTATTGTACTTTCTTGTATTAGAGAGTGAAAATACTTCGACTTGGTTGCTTCTCTTCTCTTGTACAAGAGTTGAGAATTATCGAACTTGGAATTGAGATAAAACTATCGCAATTGCCATAAATTATCGCAGTTTGCTATCTTATCTTATCGTAGTTTGATATTTTATCGCATTTTGCTATAACTTATCGCACTTTAAGATAACATATCAAAATTGTCATTGTTTATCGCACTTTCTAGTTTTATCGCATTTTCTACTATCGATATCGCTATTGAAGAACTGTACTTATCGCACTTGGTGAACTGTACTTATCGCACTTGGTGAACTGTACTTATCGCATTTGGTGAAATGTACTTATCGCACTTCAGTGAACAATACTTATCGCACCAAAATCACAAAACTGAACCATTGATGAATCTTGTTATTACTAATTTTTCAAGGGATACGTTTTTGACAAGACCGGGATAAAACCATTATCATAGTTCACCTAAACCGTCAAAAGGCTAGTGTTGAGTATTGAACCGCAAGATGTGACTACGGGGATAATTCTTTATTATTTATTTGAGGTTGAAGTGGAATATCACGGGTGCGTGTACTTAGTATCTTGAAGATATCGGGGTTGGTTGGATGCATGATTCTTCGAGATCCTTGTTCGAGCTTATAACTTTCAAAATGATTAAGACTTGAGTTATCTAGTTATATCTGATGTAAGGAGTTACGTTGTTGTGCTCACAGAGTATAGCTATCACTTTAAGGGAGTTACGTTGTAGTGCTCAAGTGTCACACAAAGATGTGGATGATTCAAGATGAGTTCATATACAGTAAAGGATGGTTGGATGGGTATATGAAACGACCTATGCTTAAAGGAGTTATGTTGTAGTGCTCAGTATAGGTACTTAGTAAGACAATAGTGCAAGCTTAAGTCACAAGTTCGGGTTATTTTACTTCAGTCTCAAGTTTGTAATACTGGGTTTTCTCCACCAGTGGTCACCACAAAAAGCCGTCAGAATGATAACGGGGTCGGTAAAGAGTTAGATGAGAAGAGTATTGAAGAGTAGAGATTTTATCAGCAGTTGATTCTAACGGGCTATTTTTGTTACTTCACACATCTTCGACTAATTGGACATACAGGGTTTACGCTACCTCCGTTTACATCGTAACCATAGTGTGTATGCTTCCGATTCTGCGAAGACATCGTGGGGGAAGAGAGAGTAGATGTGCTTTGACTTTCTTTGACTTTCTTGCATTTTTTGCGAAAACACTCTTTTTCCAGTTGAATCTGCATTCAGGGGGAAGAAATGTGCACATCGGGGACACATAACAGACTCACGTGATCGAGCTTACAATTTTATTAATACCGGAAGACGTCCGCAGAGATGATCAGTGGTTCAGTTTTGAGATTTTGGTGTAATCGTTTCAACTTTCGCAAGGTGTGATGTGCGAAGTAGCCTACTTATGTGAGAAGATCTTGCTAATTTTTTGCATGTTACCCCCGAACGGATTTTCCGCATTGAGCATAACCGTTACTGAGTACTAGTCAGATTTGATTAGTGTGGTTTACGATGTCATCTACAAATTCCGCTGCATACTTAAAACCTTCAAAAGATAGAAGACGTGTTAACTACATCAAAGTTTCGAATCTGCTAAAGACGGTTGTTAGTTTGGGGGGAAGCTGATTCAGAAACTTCGCCAAAAAGAAGTATATGAAGAAGCCGTTAAAGACATGCAGCATGAATTGGGGGGAAGTTAATGCAGTTCATGTATATTACATCATGTGACTACGAGTAAAGAAAAGTTCTCAAGCCGAGGTACAAGATAAAGACAAAGAGCGTCAACTGTAATCATCCTCAGCACATGAAGAGCTTATGAAGACCTTTCTTTATTTGTATTTTTACTTGTAGGATATGATGTAAGTAATCCCATATGTTGCCACATTGGGGGAAGATTGTTGGGTATGCTTCTCGCACCAAAATGTGACAACATATTTGTGATTACATTAGTTATCTTATTTGCCACAAACACATGGACTAAAAGTGTCATTATTGTAAAGTCATGTGTTTTGGCCCTATATATACCCCTCCTAGACTTCACTAGGAGGGTTGAAGCTTTGTGTTTGTTTTTCACCTTTCTATATTATCAATAATACAAGTTTCCTCTTTATCTCTTTACAACTTTCTCTCACTAAACCTTTGCCATGGAGATGATGATCTTTCATCGTCCAAGGCCTCCCGATTCGCAATAAATCAACCAAAACACGATCCATCAATTGGTATCAGAGCCATGGTATTAGTTTTGGTTGATTTACGTGATTATTTCTTGTCAAAATCGTATTTACTTTTGGATCTGGACTATTTTTTTGATGATGTTTTATTACTACTTTTACTGGTCCTACTTTTCTTATCTAAAAGTATTAATAACAGTATCTTAACTTTATTTTGTGTATTGGTATGGTTTTTTGCGACTGTTTTTTATCATACCGTGAATATTTTACGGTCGGATAAACATGGTCGGAAAACTGCTCCCATGAAAATTTGTGTTTGTTAAGTGATCGGAAAACTGGTAAACTTGGTCAGAATCTGTGGTCAAATTGTGCTCGTGTTTCGGATAAAAAGTGGTCAGATCTGGGTTAGCAAAAAGGCGAACGGAAAATATAGTCGGAAAATTTTGGCCGGAATCTCGCCGGAGTTCTTGGTAAAAAAGTCAAAACCCTTTTTTATCGATATTGCTTGTAAATCAATTCAGATAAACACTCTTCTATCTGAGTTAGAAGTGCGATAAACCCTCTTCTATCTGAGTTCGATTTCTTGTACAAGAAACTCGATAATTTTATCGCTATTGGCTTTTTATCGCTATTGCGTTTTTATCGCAGTTGGGACAAGACCACTTATCGCAGTTGCGACAAGACCACTTATCGCAGTTGCGCGTCAATGGTCAACGGTCAACAGTCAACGGTCAATGGTCTAGGCCATTTATCGCAAATGCTTTTAACCGGTCACCGGTCGAAATTATTTAAATTAAATGGAAAAAGAAATAAGAAGAAGATGAAGTACTGATAACAAAAGACCATAAATCACTATATCTCATCACTACCACAAGTAACAACAATCACCAACTTCATCTTAAATCTAATCCTACAATCAATCCCATCTCATCACAGATTGTAATTATTTACTACAACAAACCAAATTACATTTCTGTTTCTCACAAGACACAATCACACAAGATCACAGTATTGTCCATCACTTATAACAATCTTTAAAGATTGTCGGATAAAATTTTAACCATCATTGATCTTATAGAAGCTTTGCTTCTTGTTCAATATCCGAAAATAAAGGAAGTCTTATAACAAATCTGTCATAAACTTCCTTTGATTCGTTCAAAGAAATTCAAACAAAACATGATGAACCTACCTTAGATCTTTCCAAGATCTTGAAACCAAACCGTCAAAGTTGGTGTTCGTCTTGTGTTTGTCTCTTGTTGTTAACGAAGAATGAAGGATCAATATGGAGGATGCGTTTGATTGTGTAGTGTGAAATGGGAGTGTGTGGGGTGACTGCAATTGATAAGATAAGAGATGCGGGGGTGATAGTTTTTGATTAGGGTTTGGTTAAGTGTGTTTGTCTGCTACTGAAATGAAAGAAGAAGGGGGCGGAAATTTTATCAAATGAGATTAGGGTTAGGTGGTTGTGTTTAAGTAGTTATTTATATCCATAATTTTAGGGGTTGAAGATGGACCGGATTTTTTTTTGTCAAGTTGTTGAGCTGAATTGTTGGCCTGCTAGTATACTTGGATCCAGATTGGGTTTATTGAAATGATATGGACTTGAACCGTATATGTCAATGTGTTGGGTTGTCACCATTTCATCAATTGTATTTTAGCACATTGCTAATTTTTTTTTCTGGATAAAGATTTGACAAAAGGAGTGGTATTTTGGGTTATCACAAATTTTTCACGGGGATACATTTTTGACAAGATCGGGATAAAACCATTATCATAGTTCACTTAAACCGTCAAAAGGCTAGTGTTGGGTATTGAACCGCAAGATGTGACTACGGGGTTAATTCTTTATTATTTATTTGAGGTTGAAGTGGAATATCACGGGTGCGTGTACTTAGTATCTTGAAGATATCGGGGTTGGTTGGATGCATGATTCTTCGAGATCCTTGTTCGAGCTTATAACATTCAAAATGATTAAGACTTGAGTTATCTAGTTATACCTTATGTAAGGAGTTACGTTGTTGTGCTCACAAAGTATAGCTATTTCTTTAAAGGAGTTACGTTGTAGTGCTCAAGTGTCACACAAAGATGTGGATTATTCAAGATGAATTCATATACAGTAAAGGATAGTTGGATGGGTATATGAAACGACTCATGCTTTAAGGAGTTACGTTGTAGTGCTCAGTATAGGTACTTAGTCAGACAATAGTGCAAGTTTAAGTCACAAGCTTGGGTTATTTTACTTCAGTCTCAAGTTTGTAATATTGGGTTTTCTCCATCAGTGGTCACTACAAAAAGCCGTCAGAATGATAATGGGGTCGGTAAAGAGCTAGATGAGAAGAGTATAGAAGAGTAGAGATTTTATCAGCATTGATTCTCACGGGCTATTTATGGTACTTCACACATCTTCGCTTAATTGGACATACAGGGTCTACGCTGCCTTCGTTTCCATTGTAACCATAGTGTGTATGCTTCCGATTCCGTGAAGACATCGTGGGGGAAGAGAGAGTAGATGTGCTTTGACTTTCCTTGACTTTTTTTGCAAAACACTCTTTTTCCAGATGGTTCTGCATTCAGGGGGAAGAAATGTGCACATCGAGGACGCATAACAGACTCATGTGATCGAGCTTACAATTTTATTACTACCGGAAGACGTCCGCAGAGATGATCAGTGGTTCAGTTTTGTGATTTTGGTGTACTCGTTTCAACTTTTGCAGGTTGTGAAGTGTGAAGTAGCCTACTTATGTGAGAAGATCTTACTAATTTCTTGCATGTTACCCCCAAACGGAACTTTCGCATTGAGCATAACCGTTACTGAGTACTAGTCAGATCTTGCTAATTTGATTTTACGTCTTGCATTATAATCATGATGAAATATGGAAAAATCTTTTTCAGTTTTTGGTCGACTCTCAAGTTCTTTTTGACGTTCAAGAATTGCAACTTCTTCATCATTTCCAAGCACAACAACTCTTTGAAAGGTATCATCAAGTAATAATTCTGCATTTTATAACTTGGGATTTTTGTTGAGTACTTTAGAAAGAAAACATGGTTGGTCACTGCCAATAGCAAATCCAACTCCTTTCGGAACTGGTTTTACCGATAGCCTTTGAATTTGAGCTATGGATTCACCCTTTTTTTAGACAATAGTTTGAAACTCTTTAAGTTTGGATTCCAAAGTGACAATTTCTTCAAGATATGAGTCAACACGTTTACTTGAGGCTTGCTTTTCTTCAAGAAGATTATTTTGAGATGTTGAAAGCTCAGTTTGAGTTTGTAACAACTCAGAATTTAAAGCATTAATTTGTAATTTGAATTCAAATTGATCCTTTTCTTGTTGAGAGAGAAGCTCAGCCTTAGAAACGGTTAGCTCACGAACTTGATGTTCTAAATTTTGAACTTTGACATACTCTTTTTGGAAAGCAATTTCAAAACCTTTTTCACGTTTTTCTTGTTTTTGATATCCTGAAAGTTGTAGTTTATAGCACTCATTATCCTTTGTTAACAATGCAATTTTCTCTTTCAGATTTTTATTGATTTCATTGCATTTTTCAATTTGTGATTGGGTGGTCATTAACAAGGCCTGAAGCTCTGGATCTTGATCAGCCAAAGGATCATTTTGTTCAATATGATCCAAATTTTCATCTTCAATAGGATCATCAAATGAAACGACAGTTTTATCATCATCAAATGATACAACAGTGTTTATTGGATCATCTGATGGAGATGAGAATGATGAATCAAGTTGAACAGAATTATCATTTGTAGATGAAGTTGCAAATGGTGAAGCAATTTCATGTATAAGACATTGTAGATCAGGTACCTGAGATAGACCATCGGTGTCATAGACTGGGCCTGTCTCGGACATGTTCATCTCTTGCATGTTTGCCATGAGCATTACTGCAGCATTTGCTTCAAGATCTTCCATCTCATCATCAGATGCAGCATTGGCCATGAAGCTTTGTTCATTCTGAGTTATCATTCCTGCTGCTTTTTCATCTTTGAGAGCCATTAGAAGAGCTTCCTTGTGATATGCACTGCCCATAGTACGAGGCTTTGGACATGCATTTGCCATGTGACCATTCCCACCACAGTTGTAGCATGTGATTGAAGTGTTTGCAATGCCTTTCTGTGCATTCCCAGCCATCTGATTTCTGCTCTGTGTAGTTCCCACACTGTTCCTGTTACCCCCTGCAGAATTAAACCTGTTCCCTCCTGACTGAAACCTCTGAGACCCATAGTTTCCACTGTTTCCTGAACCATATCTGCCTGAAGACCGATTCTGAATTTCCACTCTGCCATCGTTAATAACAGCTTGATTCCTGGTGTTGGAAGATGAACGAAGACGATTGTTGGATTTAGTGAACTTGCCAAATGCCTTAGCATTTAATCCAAATGCTTCATTAAGAGAGTTGAATGCATCCTCCTCTTCATCATAATCAGTGTTTGAGTATAACATGGAATCTGAGTTGTTATATGGAACCATTTGGTTGTCAGAGTATTGTGATGGTGCTTCATATGGGATGATTTGGTTAGAAGGTTGTGGTTGAAAACTTGGTTGAAAAGATGATTGACCAAATTCCTGGTTTGGTAGTGGAAAGTTGGATTGAGCAACGAGAGCAAGTGAGTTAGGTGTTGGTGCTGGTATGAAACCGCCTCATGCTGCAACTTCCTTATCTACCTCAGATTGATGTTGTTTCAGAAAGTCATACATTAGTCCATACTTGACCTCACCAATCTTCTTAGTTTTCCTGACAAATGTTGCATATTTCTGCCATTCTGGTCCAAGGCACCCCAGAAAATTTGAATTTATAGCAATCTTAGGTAACTTGATGTCATGACGATCGAGGTCATTTACAACATTTGTGAAACGGTGGTAGTATGATTCAATTGTCTCCCCTGGTTCCATGATGAAATTATTGTACTCCATGTAAAGCTTTGACTCAAGGTCCTCTTGATTTAACTCAGTCCCTTCCATTAGAAGATGCACATGTTCCCACATGTCTTTGGCAGTCTTTTGAGCATCAATACTTCGGTAAATAGGATTGGGAATCCCCTGAAGTATGTAAGACATTGCCAACTGATTTGCCTCTTGTTGCAGTGTTTGTTCAGTTGTGTAGTTAGCGACAACAATGGGAGTTGATGTTTCTTCTCTTTCTGTAGTTCCTGGAACAACATTTACTGGAAGTGGAAAGGGTCCTTCTTCAATGGCTTGCTTAAGATATTTCCCATGGGGTTTACGGAGTTCAATGAATCTGAGAAATCTACTAGCCCACTGCACATAGTTACCAGGTGTCAGCATAGGTGGAGTGTCCTGATTCCCAGCTTCATGTCGGGATTGCTGACTGCTGATTGCCTCACACATATTGTTAAACCAATGTGGCTCTCTGGAGTAGGATGGATTGTTCAGCATTTGATTCTGTTGCATGATTTGTTGTGGGGATACTTGTGGTGGAGAGAGAAATTGATGCTGTTGCACGAATGCTTGTTGTTGTTGATACTGAGGATGAAATTGCTGTTGTTGAGGATATTGCTGTAGCTGATAGTAGTAATTGAAGTGAGGTGGTTGAGACATATCTGGATCTTAAAGATAATTAAGATATGTGTTGATGAGTTATGTTAAGTTGGTTTGGAAATCAGAAGATTTTGTCCAACTGCGATAAGTACTGTTCACTGAAGTGCGATAAGTACAGTTCACCAAATGCGATAAGTACAGTTCACCAAGTGCGATAAGTACAGTTCACCAAATGCGATAAGTACAGTTCACCAAGTGCGATAAGCTTCAATAGCGATATCGATAGTAGAAAATGCGATAAAACTAGAAAGTGCGATAAACAATGACAATTTTGATATGTTATCTTAAAGTGCGATAAGTTATAGCAAAATGCGATAAAATATCAAACTGCGATAAGATAAGATAGCAAACTGCGATAATTTATGGCAATTGCGATAGTTTTATCTCAATTCCAAGTTCGATAATTCTCAACTCTTGTACAAGAGAAGAGAAGCAACCAAGTCGAAGTATTTTCACTCTCTAATACAAGAAAGTACAATACTGAGTCCTAATGCCGATAACTGAAGATCTGCCAAATGCGATGAAACCCTAACTTATCTTGATTCGAACTGCGATAAAACCCTAACTTATCTTGATTCGAACTGCGATAAAACCCTTAGTTGTCGAAGTTCACTCAGAAAGCAAAAATTTCACTTTTCATCAACTTTTCCAATTCGCTAATAACACGGATTACACAAAAATCGTCCAAATAACCAATAAAACCCGATTGTTTTTTACTTTAAACGATTAGTAATCACTAGATTTGATGAAGATTAAGCTCGTTAACGTATAACAAATGAAATTCGATGAAGATTTGTGAAATTTCAACGAGATAAAAGCTACTTTCAACACGAACAATAGATTAACGTTTGAACAAAAAACCTTATGAAATCTATAAAACCAACGTATTAAACGATACTAATGACTCAAAAAACACGATCCTAATTATCCCTAGGCGAATGATACCACTTGTAGGTCACTAATATCTCAAATACACACTCGTATAATGAACTATAAAACTCGTACTACTACTAGACTAAGCTACGACTAGAGAAGATAAGTAAATAAGCAATAAGAGAAGAAGAATAAGATGAGAATAAGAGAGAATGGAAGGCTTTCAATATTCGAATGATTCAAGGACAAGGCTTTCGCCACTTACATGAAAAACCAACACCATATGAGGCACCCCATGCCTTCTATTTATAGGCCACGATCTAGGGTTAAGCACATGGGGTGACATTCTAGAAGCTAATTACATTTAACACTTCATTAGCCGGCCCATGGACTTCTAATGGACCGGGCAATACTTACAATCATAAAGTCCTATTAAGCAACATTAATTCGACATGAACAAGACTTGAAATATATTTGAAACGTGTTCCTAACACGATAGATTATGCAGGGTTCCCTGTGAGAATGAAACAAGTCCTTTTAAGAGAACTTGAGTGGCTAGAAGGTTTAGTGCAGTGCGTCACTGGGTCCATGACGTCTTGTCTTCAATACCGGGGTTACCTTAGTAACCACCAGTAGCATATGAATTGAACCCGGTTTCTGCCCTAAGGTTGAATAATTGGAGGGCTATTTCTTTTCACCCTTTCTCATTACATTTCTTTTTAATTCTTCAACCCCTTCTTTCTGCTTTCTCATATTACTCCTTTTTTTCATAATCATACCTAAGGACTTTCTAATACTAACTATTCGGTATTGTCCTTGGGTATCCTATGTTGCCGTTAACCAAATCCTTGAAAAATCTCTCAAAGTGTTTATGATTATGAAACACATTTTGCTAACACTTTGAGAGTTTTATACTTTTCAAATGCTCCCCCTTAACATGTGCTCAGATGATTTTATTATAAATTTGCACATGTTGGGTAGAGTTCGCACTTTTTGAATTGATCCACTTTCAGTGAACATGACCGATTCGAGACACGCTTACATCACTAGTTAGACTAGCCTGAAATTGTTACCCGGCCAGGACAAGTCCTTTCGATTAATGAAAGTTTTTGTTTCGTCAATTCATTGGTGAAGTCTGAGTCGCGCTCACATTAGATGCCACCCGAAATGCCACATTCTTTTTGTCACCACAAACCATTTGCTCCCCCTCAATATGTGCATTGATATACAAAAGAGTTTAGCACATATGGGAGAGCTTACATTTAAGTCCAAAATATCACATTTTTATCAGATTGCATATTTAAATCACATTCTCTCCCCCGATCAAAAATTTCAAACCTTTTGAGATTTTGTGATCCCAATTTATTTAAATAAGTTTAGAAAATATGGGAGAAAATGTGGTCAGGTTTAATATGGGCTGATAATAGAACATACTAATGCTCCCCCTCAATCAATGAGGGAGAATGTTAGTGTCAGGTATGATAATTTTGAATGATATTTGAATTAAAAATTCATACACTGACACATAACAACAAGTTTCATTCAGTTCACTGCTTATTATGTACAACGTGACTTGTTTTGATGATATAAATTTTTTGAAATCACTCTCCCCCTCAATTGATGACCCGTTTTCTATTTAAAGAGCTGTAGTCATTGATTGAGTGATAGATTTTTATGAAAAGTTCAATTCTGATTGATATTCAAAAATCATGGTACCACAAAGTTTAGCACAAATACTTTCCTGAAGAATCATAGATGGAAAAGTATTTGAGTTGTAAAAAAGACTTCTCTTCTTATACAAGAAATGATGCACTGAAACGTACATCAAATCGAGGAAACATGGATATAAAGTAATCCATGCCCGGGTGAACTTCACCCAGTGGGAGGAACAGCCGTCTTTTTGGCGACGTGCTTTCCCCATAATGAAGAACGGGTTACAGTCTGAAGTAACTGGAAGCCGACATGACATGTTTTAACAATTCATTTAAACTTCTGCTCGAGCTTCATTTAAAGTCCCGTGTCATTATTGAATGACATTTCTAAGACCGTAAATGTTATCGATAAACAGAAGACATGCCTAGAGGAACTATTTTTGGTATTTTTGTGTTTTTCTGATTTTTATGGTTTTTATAGGTTTTATATTTTTCTATTTTCTTTTTGGTTTAAAAAATATACAAGGATATATGAAGCAAATCCATTACTCCTCATTCTCTTCCTGAAGACGCTTGAGGGTTTCTGGCGTCAAACTCTTCATGCCAAGTTGTGGGAGAATAAATTGGAACCGTTCTCTCGGAAGTGCCTTAGTGAAGATATCAGCCAACTGAAACTCAGTCCTCACGAAGTAAAGTTCAACAATCCCTTTCTCAACCTGTTCCCTTATAAAGTGATGCCGGATGTCGATGTGCTTTGATCGGGAGTGTTGGACATTGTTGCAGCAAAGAGCTATAGCACTTTTGTTATCACAATACAGAGGAATCTTGTTATATGCAAAGCCATAGTCCGATAGTTGAGATCTCATCCATAGGATTTGAGCACAGCACGCAGACATGGCAATGTATTCAGCCTCTGTGGAAGATATAGATGTACTCATTTGCCTCTTAGATGACCATCTTACTAACTTTTCTCCCAGAAACTGAGCACCTCCCGACGTACTTCGACGAGTATCTTGACACCCCGCATGGTCTGCATCTGCATAGGCCGTGAGAGCCATGGCGGTGTCCTTTGGATACCAGAGACCCATGTGAATAGTTCCTTGAAGGTATCGAAAGACCCGCTTTACCGCTTCCAGATGCTTTTTGGTGGGCTTAGACTGGTACCGAGCGCACATGCATACTGCGAACAGGAGATATGGCCTACTAGCGGTGAGATACATTAGGGATCCAATCATGCTTCGAAACTTGGTTTGATCAACAGGGATCCCAGAGAGGTCTTCATCCAACTTTGATCTCTTAACCATAGGAGTGTCAACAGTATCACTTGAATCAAATCCAAATTTCTTCAATATTTCATTTGCATACTTGGATTGATTAATGAATATGCCTCCGGGACTTTGAGAAATTTGTAAACCCAAGAAGAATGACATTTTTCCCATCATAGACATTTGGAACTTGGAGCTCATCTCGTTAGAAAAATGATCACATTCCATAGGATCAGAAGAGGCAAAGATAACGTCATCTACGTAGATCTGAACGTGAAGTAGATGTTTGCCCGTTTTCCTAGTGAATAGCGTAGGATCAACAACACCTTTGGAGAATTTATTTTCCAATAGGAATTTAGACAAAGTGTCATACCACGCCCTAGGTACCTGCTTTAGGCCATTGAGATCCTTCTTCAAATGATAGACGTGAGTAAGGCGTTCAGGATCCACAAATCCTTCTGGTTGACTGGCATAGACTACCTCTTTCAAATCACCATTCAAGAATGTTGTCTTAACATCCATTTGGTAGACTATCATGTTCTGACTGGCAGCATTCGCGAGGAAGATTCTTATGGCTTCAATTCGAGCAACAGGTGTGAATGATTCTTCAAAGTCTATGCCCTCTTCTTGACGATATCCCTTTGCAACAAGCCATGCCTTATTCTTCAGAACGTCGCCATGCTCATCAAGTTTCACTTTGAAGATCCACTTAAGAGCGATAATCATTGCACTATCTAGAGGAGGCACTAATTCCCATACTTTAAGTAGATCAAACTCATGAATTTCTTCTTACATTGCATTAAACCAACAGTCTTTAGACAACGCATCTTTGAAATCTTTGGGTTCGACTTTGGATAGTGAGGAATTGAAGAAGCACCACAAAGCATCGGTGGCAAGTTGCTTTCGTGTGGATACCGGACGAGAAGGATTTCCAATGATGTTTTCAATCGGATGATCATTGGTCCATTTTCTGAGATGATCATGTGGTTGAGGGTAGGGAACTGATGTTGCCGTGTTAGGATCCCCTGAAGAAGATGTCTCTGTAGAAGATTTAGGAGCAAATATATTCTCGAATGGAACATCATCAGCAGGAGCAAAAGGATTCACTTCAAAAGAATTGTCTACTGCAGAGCCTTGCTGTACCGAAGGAGATTGAATATTTGATGATGATGGTGAGTGACTGGCAGATGGTGAATCTTGACTGATTGAGACAGATACAGATGGACCCTCTGAATTTTGTGGAATTGGAGCATCAGCAACTGGAGGTACAGGTGGAGCTTCCATTGTAGTATCAACCGTTGGTGGCTCAAAGTATTCATCAAACATCGGATCAAACAAATTCTTCAACTCTTCACTGGTAGGGGGTACATAAGGAACTGCAGGAGTGGGATGCTGTACAAGACCTGAACTAATTGGTCCAGGAGACAAAAGATTAGGTGCGGGTCCAGAACTTGTGTGTCCAGGAGCCGTTTGCTCAGTCAGCTCATCGAATGTCACGTGAATGGTTTCCATAATTTGTCGGGTTCATTTTTTATAGATTTGGTATCCCTTGCGATCTGGTGCATATCCAACGAGGAATCCTATGTCTGCTTTAGCCTTTAGTTTTCCCAGATCCTGACTGTCATTTGTTGGGTAGCATAGAGCACCGAACACTCGTAGAAAGGAGATATCTGGTTTCTTGCCATGTATCAACTCATAAGGAGTTTTATTGTGAAGAGTATGTATCAAGGATCAGTTTTGGGTGTAACACGCTGTGGCAATTGCTTTCGCCCAAAGAAACATCGGTGCCTTGGAAAATATCAGCATGGTTCGTGCATCTTCCACAAGAGTATAATTTCGTCTTTCAACAACGCCGTTCTACTGAGGAGTGCGTGGAACACTTTTCTGGTGAGTTATGCCAAGACTTTCATAAAATTAAATGAGTTGTTTGTTAACAAACTCAGTCCCATTGTCTGTGCGGATGATTCTGACGGTTTTGTTGAGTCTTACTTGCAGCTATTTGATAAATTTGATGATAACCTCTGGAGTCTCGTCCTTGGTTCTCAAAAATTTCACCCATGTGAACCTAGAGTAGTCGTCGACCACTACAAGCACATATTTCTTCCCATTTATACTCTGCACTCTCATTGTTCCGCATATATCCATGTGAAGGGTGTGAAGAACTTCCATGATGGTGTTGACAGTTTTGGGTTTGTGAGTATGCTTCTTGATTTTGCCCAGTTGACAAGCAGAACACAGATGATCCTTTTCAAACTTCAATTTGGGCATCCCTCGTACAAGATCCTTACGAGTAAGTTCATTTATGGTACCGAAGTTTAAGTGATTTAAACAATGATGCCAAAGCCACGATTTGTTCTTTAAGGCTTTTGACAGCAAGCAAATAGGAGAGGGCCACATCATGTCTTCAATAGAGATGGTGTATAGATTAGTGCCACGACTGCCTTTAAGAAGATCAATACCATCTAATTCTCTGACGAAACATGTGTGTTTTCTAAAAGCAACTTCAAGATCGGAATCACAAAATTGACCAACAGAGAACAGATTGTGCCCAAGTCCTACCACGTAGTATACCCTGAAAATTACACTATCACCAAAAACATAATCTCCATAACCCATAATTTCCCCAAAATGGTCGTTCCTGAATCTAACTGTCCTGATAAATTTATTCACGAAATTCTTGAGCCGTGAGCGATCCCCGGTCATATATTTTGAGCAGTCTGAGTCCAACAACCAAAGGACGATTTGTACAACCTGCATTTAAAAACAGAAAATGATGGATAACTGAAAAAGGTGGATCCCCACGTGCAACTAGGGTCCGTTTGGTTAGCACAAACAAACTCTAGAACTACAGGATTCATAGATGCCATGACATTCACAGTGGAAACATCACTAGTAGCAGCAATTGACCTAGTTATAGGGCATTGTGTCACTAAAGGTAAAATTTGACCAGTTGGCTTCTATTCCTTAATAATCACTACTTTATGATTAGTCATTCTAGTTAAGGGCACTGATCTCCTAATGTGACTTTTCTTCCAGTGGGTCTCCATTGATAACCGACATTAGCAAACATTTTTCCTGTTGTTTTCCAAATTTGCTTACTCAGTTTAGGTTTTCTAACAATCTTAACTGGGGATCGTTGAGAAGACATCAAAAATGACACAACACATTCATCATGATTACCAGAAATTAAGCATTCATTACATGTCTTACAAATAGCATTAGAATTCGAATTAATTACAGTACGCTTATAGCTAACACTTGAATCAACACGATTCTTTTTGATCAAATCAAGCTTATTGTTCCTAGGGTGGACTTCTACTTTCTTCTCATGAGCACTCTTAGCTGGCGAAGTCCTATCTTTGTTTGTATTGCGACTAGGCTTTGACCCGCTAGCTTTAGTGTCACAGTTTACTCCTGTAGAAGCAATGATGGGAACATTAGTTTGTTTCACTGCCATTTGTTTTTCTGGTTTTGATGTGCTGGGTTCAGATGTTTTCAGTGGTACATCAAAGGTTACATGCTTGTTCTTAGTCATTGAGGATGATGCAATAAACCTATCTCGCTTGTTATCAATCTTAGGACATGTGCCAATGACGTATTCTAAGAGTTTCTGAGATCGTTTAGTGTGGAAGCAGGCGTCTACAACTGCACTATCAAGTGGTTTATCTATCCTATCCTCTTCTACGATCTCGCGAAGGGTATCAAGGTTATCTTTAAGGTAAGTGAGATATACTTGATGACCTTAGTTAAGTAGCACTGTTTTGTTAATTCAAAACCCCTTTCCCGTTCAGTAATTCCCGTTGGCGTAATTCTCTTCTTACATGTTTTATCAAAATCATCAAATAGTTGACAAAGAACACATATGCTAATTAGAGTTTTATATTTTGTTGGAAGAGTTAAAGGAACTAAGTGCATGGGTGTATTGGGTGGGTACACCATTGCAGCCGCTTTTTTCTAAGGGGTGGAGTTTTGGCTTTAAGTTCTTCGGTCTTTCTCGTTTCTACGTCCAAAGACCAAAATATTTGTTCTAGAGTGAACTTAGTTTGAGGTGCAAAAACAGTCAATCGGTTCTCCTCATAGTAATCATGGGGTTTGATTATGACTCGATTGGCTATACATTAGGGATCCTTCATTTTTTTAGCCAGTCTTTCTCTACTTATTACTTCTATCTCATTACTCTCTTCAAATGATGACACATCGGGAGGGGCATGACCAGGCTTAAGCATTACATTTGCATCATATAATGCAGGTTGGGCAACTTTAGCACTCCTAAGGAAAATTGATTTAGGTTCACCTACATCCTTTTCACTATGTTTATCACACAACTTTTTATGCTTTTGAATCATTTGAGCAGTTTGTCTGGTCTGGTCTTGTGTGTACAACTTGTTTTCAATCTTATTCTTTAACGTTTTAAGTCTGGAAAAATCATTTAAGAGTTTTGTTTCTTTTTATTTGAAATCTTGTTTTAGTGTATTTACACTGTCTTGAATCTCCTGTTTTTGTTTGACAGTCTGATCCAATTGTTTTCGTAAAGAATATAACTCCTTTTTCAATGTTTCTTCCCTTAAATTACGTTCTGTTATGAATGTACGCATTTGACTATCCATTTTCTGCTCACGTTCAGTTAGCTCAAATTTTGCACGTTGTTCATATATGGCCACCTGGTCTTTATAGATATTAAGTCTAGTGGTCAAAGTGTCATCAGGGATAAACACTGTATTCTCATGCAACTCACAATTATTATCTACAATAGAAGATGCACTACTTGGTACAACAGACACGTCGTTGTGATTCACATATTGTTCATATGAAATTACATTACTGTTTCCCATATCAACAGTATCTGATTCAACAACATCTGTCTGTTGTACTTTGTTGGGAATCTTCTGTTCATCTACCACATTATGGGTGTCATAAAGCTTTAGTACCTCAGATATGATTGATGCATTGGAAGGACCAGCTTGTTGTGGTGATGAGCCTACAGAAGACAGATTAGCCATGAAGATGGTTTGAGCAGTGGGTTCATCATCAACATCTGAGTCAAAAGTATCGCAGTCATCAGCTTGGAAGATGTTGGGATCATTTAGTGCCAAGTCCTAAACTGGTTGATCATCCACATCAGCATCAAATGTATTCCCCCTATCACTAGCAAGAAACAATAACTCTTCTTCGTCCAAAGTTGCTCCATTCTCTTGAGTTTGCATCAACAACATCTTATCTTTGAAGTAGTCAGAGTTCTGTGAATGCTTTGGTTGAGTGCAGTTCCTTGCTATGTGTCCTAGTCCACCACAGTTGTAGCAATTGGGTTGCCTTCCCTGTCCCTGATTAGCATTCCCATCTCTGTTCTGTATATTACCCCGACCAATGTTCCTTTGATTCACATTCTGCCTTCCCTAAACATTCTGAACCAAAACCCTTCCATCCTCCACAGTTGCTTGATTACGTGGGTTTGATGAAGTTTGAAGTTGGTTGTTGGTTTGAGAGAGTGTTGCTCTGAAATATTGGACAATTAAGGAAACTTGGTTGGAGAGATTATCAATCATCTTGTCAGTATGCGAGTATCCTGAATCCAGTTGGGAGTTCACAGCAGATGGTGGGTGCAACGATGATTGGGCAAATGATGTCTGATTCTGTGATGAAAAGGGCTGGTGATAAACTTGATCAAGTGAGGATTGTTTGAACGGCTGAGCATTTGAGACAAATGCGAGAGGATCATTAGATGTTGTTGGATTGAGTTTTTCCCTCAGTTGAGGATCATAGACAACATGCTTTTCATGTTGTTGTAAGTAAGCATACAGCTGCTCATAGTTGGTCTGTCTCAATCCTTTGTTGAGCTTCACGGCTATAACAAATCTATCCGACTCGGGTGACATGTTGTTCACAAACTTAGAATTGAGCTGGATATTTGGCATTATCATCCTGATGATCCTCATGTCATTCACAAGCTTGTGAAATCTCACATAATAGTCAGTGATGTTTTCACCAGGATTCATCTTGAAATGCTCAAACTCATCATACAAATGAGATTCACGATCTTCTTTGGTCAGTTCAGATCCAACCAGAAGCATTTTGACATTGCCCCAAACAGCTTTGGCTTCAGTGTTGAAGTTGATAAGCTTGTAAACGTCTTTGGGAAGTCCTCAAATCACAATGTTAGAAGCTCTAATGTCTGTATCATAACGCTTCTTTTCCTCCTCATTAAGATCGTTGTAAGTACGTGGCCTGTCGATTCCAAAAGTGACAGTTCCATCCTCAACGGTAGTGACAGCATCTCTAGTGGTGCCCATTTGAAATGGTCCTTCATCAATGGATTTAAGAATGTTAAAACCATTCTCTTTTCCCAAGAAATAAATTCGTATTCTATGTGCCCATGATTCATAATCCGTCTTATCAAGCATAGGAGGGCGGGTATCGGACTCGGCAGCTTGGATGTCATCAGAAGAAGTGCTTGCCATGATGTAAACTTGCACGGGATTTTACAATTCAATGATTTAAACCGAGAAATAGATTCTTTCGCGAGATTTTACAAAAATCAAGAATAAACCGTGATTTGATTACTTGAATGTGTTATGATGAAAGTTTGGATTGATAATGATTGGTGATTGTTGGTAAGATTCGGTGAATTATGGTTGTTGTTAAGTTAACTTGTGATTAGGTTAGGTTGTCTTGGGTTTACTTACTGATTTGGACAAGGCACAATCAGGAGATCAACACAAAACTCAATGAAGAAGTTTGATCAAAAAGCAGTCAACTTATAAATCAAACCGCAGTCAGGATATGAAAAAACTCAGTGAGCCAAACCGCAGACGTCTAAAACACAACTATGTCAAACCTCACCACCTCAAAACGCAGCTTGAACCAAAACGCAGAGACAACAAACCGCAGATGAAGCAAACCGCAGTAGGGTCAAAACGCAGAACCTCAGTACCAAAACGAAGAATACCAAACCGCAGCTTCAACTAGACAAAACGAAAGACCAAACCTCAAGTACCAAACCGCAACCTGAGTTAGACAAACCGCAATAGAAGCAAAACGCAAGGTCAAGGTCAAATTGCAACACGTTAAAACGCAACCAGTCAAACCGCAATCAGTCAAACCGCAAAGGACAAAAAGGTCACTTTCTCTGCGTTTTGTCTTTTTCCTAATTTGGCTACAAACCAAACCGCAATCTCGAAATTCACCAAACCGCAATCTAGAACTTCCAAAACTGCCTCAAACCGCAAACAAGAATACTTTACCGAGAACCAAAACGCAGTGAAGAAAAATTCTTCAAACTTCCAAGAAAAACACCAACTGAGCCGTAGATTAGCAAGAAACGTTCCTAGTACTATTTGTGAACATGAAAGTAGTAAGTTTTAACAAATCTACCCACAAACACAGCTCAAATCTTGATTTGTCTCCTTTTTCTAGTCGGACCACAAAACAAAAAAGAAAACTACCAAGAACAAGCCACATATCCGTGAATATGCAATCACTCGAACCTAACCATGGCTCTTGATAACAATTGTAACATTTCAATAACACATAACACACTAAATGAATGATCTTTGGCCGAGCACTTTAGAGAGAGAAAGAGATGAGAGGTGGAAACTTCTAGTGAGAGAAAATGAACATGTATTAGGTTGAAAAGTATGAGAAGTTACAACCCTTCCCTTGTGTCGGAAGGGCTATTTATACACATACATGAGACGCCCTACTTGGGCTGTGGAGTGAGCTGACAGTGGGAAAAGACCCGACCCAACTCTACGAATGATAGGATATCTAAACTAAACTATTAAGCCTACCAGCTAATTAATGCTAATGAGTACTCGGGGTGACCGAGTCTTCATATAAATATTTATATTCCTAACACAATGCCTTTGCAGTGAAATCTTTATTCAAATGCTTTACAGTTAAACTAAACTCTATGAACTCACCAACCTTTGGTTGACACTTTTTAGCATGTTTATCTCAGGTTATAAAGCGATAGTGGATGCATGGATTCTAGAGTCAATTGCATACTTGGAGACTCATATCATTATCTTTTACCATTCGAAAACATCTTTGTAACTTTATACTTTGAATCTCTTGTTTAACTCTGATTTTAATAATTCGAATTGTAACATTTCAAAACGTCTCATTTAGAGGTCGTTTTCTATACCTTGATATATATTATGAAGTAATACCCCCCTTGTCTCTAGTGTTCCGCTGCGGTAACTTGGGGGTATTATAAATGATGTTTACTTTTGGTCATTTTATTATTTTATCACATGTGATATTACTCATATGTAGAATACCAGAATTAGTGTTACATTCTATTGCTTTATCACATGTGATATTACTCATATATAGAATAACAGAATTAGTGTCATATTACATTATTTTATCACATGAGATATTACTCTTAAGTAACTAAGAACGAAAATTTAAATACTCTTCATCTTCTTTACAGTGTTATATCACAAGAGATAAAATAAGTGTCACTTACAAATATCAAAATGAATAAAAAGAAAGCAAACTATGAAAATAAAAACTTGACGTATTCTCAAAATCAAACAAGTGTTGCATTAAATTAGCATTGTTTTTTAGTAAAATAAGAATTCACCTAAAGAGGCTTTAACCCTTTTATTTCTACTAACAATATAATATCACAAGTGATAGATAACATTAATTGCATTTTTAAAAAAAATATGTGCTTGTCCATTGCGATGAAAGGCACAAAAACCATCTTATAACTGAAAATTATAAAAATATTAGAAAACATATACGTGATAGTAATATATAAAAAATATACAGAGCAATGAAATATCTCCGGTGATATTAAAGGTTAAAAAGGTGTGATATTAGACATTAAATATTTTTATAAAATATCACAAGTGATACTAGACATTTAATATAATAGAGTTTAATAATAAGCATGAAATATTGGACATGTAATATAATAGATTTTAATAATAAGCATGAAATATTGGACATGTAATATAATAGAGTTTAATAATGTAATAGAGTTTAATAATAAGCATGAAAACGTATAAAACTGCCGAAAACGAACGAAAACGTAAAAGAATAGACGAAAACAGACCAAAACGTAAAAAAGCTGAAAACAGGACGAAAACGTATGAAAACGGATAAAAAGGGATGAAAACTGACGAAAACGTATGAAAACGTATGAAAACGTGAACGAAAACGTATGAAAATACGACGAAAACGTATAAAAATGAGACGAAAACGTCTAAAATGGACAAACTAAAAACACAGACGAAAACGTATGTAAACGGGCAAAAACGTCTGAAAATGGATGAAAACGTATATAAACGTATGAAAACGGACAAAAACGTATGAAAACGGACGAAAACGTCTTAAAACGGACGAAAACGTATAAAAACGGACAAAAATAGACAAAAACGTCTTAAAACAGACGAAAACGTAAAAAAAGGGAAAAAAACGTATGAAAACGGACCAAAACGTATGAAAGGACAAAAACGTCTGAAAACGGACGAAAATGTTTAAAAACGGATGAAAACGGACGAAAACGTAAAAAAAACAGATGTAGTCGTATGAAAACGGACAAAAACGTCTGAAAACGGACGAAAACGTATATAAACGTATGAAAACGGACAAAAACGTATGAAAATGGACGAAAACGTATAAAAACGGACAACAATAGACAAAAACGTCTTAAAACAGATGAAAACGTAAAAAAACGGATGAAAACGTATGAAAATAGACGAAAATGTATGGAAACAGACGAAAACGTATGAAAACGAAGAGAAAAAAAAACGTGAATTAAAAAAAAGAACGTGAATTAAAAAAAAACGTGAATTAAAGAAAAAAGACAAAAAAAAAAACAAAAAAGGTGAATAAATAAGAAAGACAAAAAGATAAGAAAAAAAACATTGACTTAGGTTGACAAATTAAATCTTAGGTTAGTTCCACTATTAGATCAAACTAGATGGATGGTGAGGATTTGTTCTTTGATATGCATGAATTTGTGGGTAAGCAAAATAAAGTGACTCTAGACGAACTTAGGATAAAAGAATTTCATCCACGAGAAACTTATATCGATGCAAATGTTGCAACGTGGATCACAAAAAGGCATTTAATTTCAAGGGTCGTTTTAACATTAGTTAAATCGTTTGTCTAGTATTCGTAGAGGTGGTGGTGACATTTTGATGTTTTGTATACTACGTATAGGGTAGGGTATATGATGTATGTCGTACGAGAAACTTATATCCATGCAAATGTAGCAACGTGGATCACAAAAAAGGCATTGAATATCACGGGTCGTTTAACATTAGTTAAATCGTTTGTCTGGTATTCGTAGAGGTGGTGGTGACATTTTGATGTTTTGCATATATGGTAGGGTATATGTATGTCGTATATAAGAGCAAGGTTGTATAAATTGGTTAACACATTTGTCTCTGGAGACAGAGGTCAAGGGTTCGATCCTCACTTTTTGCAAGGCCGGAGGTCCTTCTTTACCTTTGGTAGAACCGGAAACAGCCTCTCTACCTTAGGAAGGAGTAAGGCTGTCTACGTCTCAACCTCCCCCATAAACCGTGAAAAACGGTATTGTAATCATAACTCGTAAAAGACGGTATTGGGAGTTGTTTTTTTTTTTTTTCTTTTTTCTTTATATGTATGTCGTATATATTGGAATTATCTTTGATATAAACTAGGGTATATGGTGACATCATGATATTGTTTTCTTAAGTTTCATCTTTACCATCACTCTTACTCATTATTTAATATGCTTTCATTACACAATGATAGTCGTTGCAAATTGATGGATCGACCACTACATGAAAACTGTCATTTACTCATTTCACGACCGGTTGAGACATGTATAATTAACAACGCTAGACGCATTTTCTTGTCAGCAAAAATATGGTAGCGACTGCATCTCGCGACATATAAATTAAGTCGGCAAAGTATCACTAACATCTAACGCGTCGCCAAAAGTGGGTAAGGCATGTTCATATATCCATCAACTTTATAAACGTACTCAAGTTGATGATAGTTATTGACAATCATTTTTTTTTAATGGTCATATCTCTACTACTTATAATTAAAAAAATGTATGTTTATTTTTGAAATTTAATATGACTTAAAATTGAATAATATTAGTGGACTATTATATCTTGAGTTGAGATCTATATATATCTCATATTTGTCATAGATTCAAAGAAACAATCTTCGCTATTCATTTTAAATCTAAATTAATAAAAAACAAAATTTCACTTTTTTTTATAAAAAAAAACAATATATTTTGCAAACGGTAAATCTTCAAGCTACAAAAAATATATTATCGCGACGAGAATTAAATTATCTATCCATAGACATGCACTTCTCTATGCTTTCGACGAATTATTTTTTTTCAAAATTTTCGTCCAGAAAAATCACACGTGATTTGTAAAAATCACATGTGATTTGTAAAAATGAAATCACATGTGATTTTTAAAAATGACGTGTGATTTTTATGAATCACGTGTAATTTTTCTGGGCGAAAATTTTGAAAAAAAAAAAATTCATCGAAAGTATATAAAAGTGCATATCTATAGAAAGATAATTTAATTCTCGTCGCGATGGTATGATTTTTTTCGCGTAACGATTAATGGTTTGCGAGATATTTAACTTTTAAAAAAAAGGTGATTTTTTTTTTTTTTAATCAAAAAAATGAATGGACAGAATTGGTTCATTGGATCTATGACAAATATAAGATATATATTGAACTTTTGCCCTTATACCTTTAATAAAAAATGATAACAAAATATATACCTAATTAATATTTTAAATATTGTTTAATCTTTAAACTTTTATCTTTTTTTGTTTCTAACCTATATATTTTTTTTTTGTAATAACTACAAATTGATCCCGTAACTTTTGCATCAAGGGCAAATCAAAATAACGATTTCGCAGGTAAAAATAAATAAATAAAAAAGAAATGTGTGAATGGAGAATTTCCTACAATGACTCTTTGGTATCCTATGATTCATTTATTTATTTTTAACATAGTTATTGATGTTGACTATAAAACTCAGTTGATAGAATAGAAGCCGAAAATTTTATTTATTGTTGTAAACTAAGGGTGAGCAAATGGATCCAGAATCGAACCGAAACCGAGATTTAAACCGGAACTGACCCAATCTAACCGCGTTTTAGAACCGTGGTATTATACGTTACCACAAAAATAGTTGACGAAGAGAGAAACCAATAGTCAGGCTGGATCATATTATATTTGATCCAATAGGATAAAAGGTCTTAAATTTAAGTCCGAAAATAGTGTGTGATTTGTTGTTGGTTGTTAACTAGCTTAAAAATACTTCTTATAATGTATTTGAAACCTTATATCTTTAGAAGTTTTAAAAAATGAAGTTAACACACCTTGTATTATTAGTAATTACTAAAATAAAATTTAAAAATACACTAACTACACATTAAATTGGATGTTACAATAATAAATATAACTAATATAATGTATTTAATATGTTTATAGTTAAAAGTTAAAAAAAAGAAAAAAAAATGTTGCATATAATAATATGGCAAATTAATTCTTCACAATCTCACAACATAAACATAAAATCTTTATAAACTTTCATCCATTATAGAAACTTGTTAAACAATGTTCGCCTAAAAACGTAAAATCAAAAAATTGTTAAACAACATTCGCCTCCGAACCCGCTGCTTTGTGCGGGTACCATGCTACTTGTTGGTAAAGGTTTTGAGATTTTGGAAAATGGAGTTAACTAATCTTTTTCTCTTTACTTGTATCGGACGATTACCCAATAATAGTGGCGACATCAATTTTTGTGTGTTTGTATTTGTATTATTTTGTTGTATATATAGGTGTAAGTAAGAGCGGAGAAAATTATAGGTTAAATTAGAATTAAGTATTTAAATAATTATAAATTATATTATCTCTACTAACTATAAAACAAATTTAACTAATTTTGAAAACTTAATTTTTTCTTAAAAATGAGTAATGTGGATTCCCCAAGGTACCCTTTACTTATAATTAACTTAAGAAAACTTTGGAGCCAATATAAGGTTTAAACTTTGACTTAAAATCTCTTAAATGTAAAATTACAAATGAAAACTTTGGAGACAAGAATTGAGACCGGTTATAATACACGATTCTTTTTAATATTCAATAGTTTCCAAATAATTAGGCATAAACACAACTATATAAACTTCTTCTTACTCTTGCGGTAATTTATAGTTAAATTGAAAGTTGATGGAAATGAATAATAAAAAAAATGACGTTTGCGTGAGTATTCGTCTCGGGTTATACAGTTGCAACTTGTTCCATCAATTATCTTTTTTCTTAAAAAAAAAGCAAAAAATAAATAAATAAACGGCTGGATCAAAGGTTATACTAGAATCACAAGTTCGCAAGTATAATTATTTGTCGCTATACATCGTTGCTTTGCGCGGGTATTCATCTAATCTTTTTAAAAGTAAAGGTATGTTAATCGAACAACATTAGTTATTTTGTAAGTTTTCAAACGTGTCAGCAATTTTAATAGTGTATACTTTTAACTGTTATTATTGTCTACAAATAGAAAGTTAAAAAATACAACCATTAAGCCGTGTCATTAAAAATGATTTCAATCTTTATATTTTTAAAGCTTTTGGTTAAAAGTAAACATAAACAATTTTTATATACCCCGTTATAATCATGAAGTGCCACAAGCCTTTTGTATAAGCTTTTCGTATTAACACAAGCATAATTTCTCTCGCTACAAGCTGGTTTCTTCTACTTTCTATTATATCATTTTTCATGAATTCATAGCTAGAAAAGTATACCAAGTATGATGTTTAGTACCATTTGTGTCCTACTTTACTGCCAATCGTTTATTGTTTAATGTTTTTATTTATGCTTTTGATACATTTTATTTTAGGGAATTTTGATTGGGATAGTAGGGACGTGAGTAAATAGAAAAACGTGTGCATTGTTAGTTAGAGAAGATAGAATGTGTGTGATTGGTTTAAGAAAAGATAAAAAGTGAGAAATATGTGAATGAGAAAATTGCTACAATGACTCTTTGGTGTTTTCTCCCATTATTTTAACATAGTATTTATTATTTAATGTTGACTACTGATGACGTATAGTCCGTATTCGGGTCACGAACCCGACCCATACTCAGGTCCATCACGAATGGACTCAAGCCCATTACGAATGGGCTATCACAATAGCAGTTTGGGCTCACGATGGCCCAAACCCAAAACTATTTATGGTTTTGATATAGATATCCCTTATTTACGGATATATATCATATAACCGCCCGACACGGGATATGCTGAGGAGTGAAGGACACGAAACCAACTAGGGTTTCGTGTGTATATAAAGAGTCCTTCGACTCTCATTAAAGGTACGACTTACAAAACCCTAACTCTTCTACAAACCCTAAATCGATTACTTACTCTCACGCCGGAGGATAATCGTGGGAAACAATCCCACGATAAGCCTAACGGTGTCTTTTTGTTTTCTTAGTGCGCAGGTCTCGAGCATTAAGATCTGATTGGTACGGAATCAAGGAACGCCCAACTTTTGTATCAACAAGTGGCGCCATCCGTGGGACCCTACACTAAGAACTTTGCCAAGAACTAGAATGACGAAACATGGAAGTCACAAGAGTCCGCATGCGAAGAAAACGCATGACGACCTACTAGGAAAGAAGCAGCAAACTGACGCGGCCTCTAAGCAGGCCTCTGGGACAACCAGCACGCCTAGAAGCTTAGGAGCGCACTCAGATCTGGTCTTTCCTACGGTGGAATCACTTACCAGGACTACCCCCGCTATTACAACAAGTACTAGCGCGATAGAACTGGAGCGCACTCCTCTTGCCATGCCAGAGGTGAACTTCACTGAGCCTCCCAATGCGCCTATCCGAAACAAGGATCTTGTTTTGGAAACAGACTCCATCGCGCTAGAAGGAGTCACTCCTGAATTGGCGCCAAGTGATTTCGTATCTCAAAACTACGAAGCCTTGGCTGTGCTCATGCGAGAGGAGGCAAAGAAGAGGTCAAGCCAAAGTCTGCACGCCAGGCTCAACTTCGACCCTGAGTATGAAGCATCCCTACCGCTCTACCGAAAGGAAAAACGCGAGAGAGATAGCCGCAAATACCCAGTGTTTACCAGGATTGGAAGGAAGGTTGTGGATGATGAAACAGCCGACTTTCAGCATCTGGAGGAGCATGAAGATGGGGAACGGCGCGCCAATGTCCACGCTAGGCTTGGCAGTCGCAGGGTTCAGGATAGGCTTGGGCGACGGTGCTCCCCAAGTGAAAGCCCTTCAAGCTCTGATTCCGAGGATAGTCGGCGCAAGCGCCACAAAGGAGCAAGCTCAGATTCCGATGATAGTCGACGCAAGCGTCGCAAAAGAGTAAGCCCATCCTCAAGTGATTCCTCGGACAACGAGGACAAAGAAACTGGACACTGGAAATCAAGAGGAAAATACCGCGACCAGGAAGATGAAGACATGTCTTATTCCCTGGCGCCGTCAAAAAGTTGATGCGTTTACTAGGCGCATCAGCGATTTTTCGGAAAATAAGAGAAGGCGCATGCCTGCTAATGTCAAAACATATGATGGGACAGGTGACCCTGATGATCACCTAAAAATTTTCGAGTCAGCAGCTACTATCGAAAATTGGCCACAACCTGTGTGGTGCCATATGTTTAACTCTACATTAGTAGGGAACGCGCGCAATTGGTTCAATAAGCTTCCACGCAGAAGCATCGGTGGGTTTGAAGAGTTGCGAAAGGCGTTTCGTTTAAACTTTACTCAAAGGAAAAAGTGTGCCAAAAACCCTGTTGAGCTCGCTAGGGTAAAACAGCGACAAGGGGAATCCACAAGCGCTTTCATGGAGCGCTATAAGGACGAATGCATGCAAGTCAAAGCGTGCCCAGAGATACTAAAAATATCGGGTTTTATGAACGCAATCAATAACCCAGATTTGATAAAAAAGTTAAACGATAGGGTTCCCCACACCTTTGACGAACTTATGAAGCGCACGAGGTCCTTCGTCCAAGGAGAAGCAGCCGCTGCGGATAGCAAAAAAGGCTACTCGAACCATAGGTCACAAGAAGAGTCAAGGAGACAATCCAATGACCAGAGTGGCAATCGTAACAAAAGTTATCGCACCCAAGGAAGCGGAAGGGGAAACGATAAGTACACCCCACTAACAAAAACTCCAAAGGAGATATTCGCGACGGAAGGTGCGAACTTTCCAAGACCCCCACCTATGCGCACCCCGGAGGATCGGCGCGTAGGGAACGGATACTGCGAGTATCACGCACAGAAGGGCCATACCACTAATGAGTGTGTCCAGTTACGCCAGCTAATCGAGAAACTAGTGAAAGAAGGCAGATTGGACCACCTCGTTAAGAATATTAAGGAGGGGAAAGACAAGCAGAGAACCGGAGGCAAGAAAGAAGCGCCTAAGGAAAAAGCTGATACTATCTACATGATACAATCATGGCAGCGAAAGACTAGGCAAAAGGTGAGCCAGAAATTCTCTCATGGAAGCGAAATCTCCTTCCCCACCTTGACTGCGGACAACGCAGCGGCAGAACCACTTACCATTGAAATAAATGCGGGGGGTCACGACATCCACCGCATGTATGTCGATGGGGGCGCATCAGCGGATATAATGTATGAACATTGCTTCAAGAGATTGCGTCCTGAAATACAAAGACAGTTAAGTCCAGCCACGACTGCGCTTACTGGCTTTACAGGAGAAAAGATATGGCCTATGGGGCAACTGCGCCTACTAGTCGCTGTCGGTAATAAGGAACACTCCACGACAGCCTGGATGAACTTCATGGTGATCAAATCTCCTTCGCCATACAATGGCATTATTGGAAGGTCAGGAATCTCGGCGTTGCGCGCAGTACCATCCACAGCGCATGGGATGCTCAAATTCCCAGTAGAAGGCGGCATCGTCACCATTTACAACAACGCTGCGCCACCAGAAGAATGTAACACGATTACATGTGAGACGACGCACGTCCCAGAACAGAGCGCAGCGAAAGTTCCAAACTTGAAGGTCGCAATTCACCCCGATTACCCAGAGCAAGAAGTATCAATCGGAGGATCGCTGTCTGACAAAGGCAGAGCGGCCGTGTGCGCACTCTTACAGAGAAATCTAGATATCTTTGCCTGGGAACCAAAGCACATGACTAGTGTGCCACGCTCGATCGCAGAACACAAGCTAAAAATCCGACAAGGATATTCCCCAGTGCGGCAGAAAAAGCGCGGCCAAGCTCCAGAGCGCGCAAAAGCCATTCTGGAAGAAGTACACAAACTTGTGGATGCAGGAATCATGCGTGAAGTCTATTACCATGACTGGCTCTCTAATCCAGTCATGGTCAAGAAGGGTGATGGCAGTTGGCGGATGTGTGTAGATTTCACTGATCTCAACAAAGCATGTCCACAGGACTGCTATCCGCTGCCAGAGATAGACTGGAAGGTAGAATCTCTGTGTGGATATCCATTTAAATGTTTCTTAGACGCATACAAAGGATACCACCAAATCCAAATGGCCAAGGAAGACGAGGAAAAAACAGCTTTCCACACTAGCCAAGGGGTCTACTGTTACACAAAGATACCTTTTGGCCTGAAGAATGCAGGCGCCACCTACCAGCGATTGGTAGATAATGCATTTGAAAAGCAAGTGGGCCGCAACTTAGAAGTTTATGTAGATGATCTTGTCATAAAAAGCCACACTGAAGACGAAGTGGTGCGCGATATAGAAGAAACATTTAGAACGCTACGGGCGATCAACATGAAGCTAAATCCCAAGAAGTGCACTTTCGGTGCTACAGAAGGCATGTTCTTGGGATATCTGATAGAACCAGATGGCATTAAGCCATGCCCAGAAAAAATAGAGGCTGTCATCCAACTTCCTTCACCACGCACGCTGAAAGAAGTTCAGTCTCTAAATGGGAAACTAGCCGGTTTGAACAGGTTCCTGTCCAAATCAGCGGATAAGTCACTCCCTCTTTTTAAAACACTCAAGAAGTGTACAAAAAAGGGAGACTTCCGTTGGACTGCGGAAGCGGAAGAGGCTTTTACACAGCTTAAGCAACATATAGCAGCGCTTCCTAAGCTTGCCGCACCCCGACCAGGGGAAGAATTAATCGTTTACTTATCTGCGACTCATGGAGCAGTCAGCGCAGTACTACTGACAGAGAGGAACTCTGTACAAACACCGGTATACTTCGTAAGCAAAGCGCTCAAGAAGACAGAGATTAACTACAGCCCAATGGAAAAGTTGGTCTTAGCATTAGTGTTCGCCGCCAAAAGATTGCGCAGATACTTTCAAGCACATCCAATAGCGGTAATCACAGACCAACCAATCAAACAAGTTATCTCTAAACCTGACGCATCGGGGCGATTACAAAAATGGAGTGTGCTGCTAGGCGAATATAACATTTCCTATAGGCCACGCACTGCGGTCAAGGGCCAAATACTAGCAGATTTCATCATCGAAAAGCCAGACACCGATGTCGCATCTCCACAAAACAAGGTAGAACTACAAGAACCATGGATCTTATTCACGGATGGATCTTCATGCGTGGATGGGTCGGGCGCTGGCCTTATACTCACTAATCCAGAAGGAATGGAGTTCACTTACGCACTGCGTTTTGAATTCACAGCCACGAACAACGAGGCAGAATATGAGGCCCTAATCGCTGGATTGCGCATTGCAACTCGAATGGGTGTACGCAACCTAGAAGCAAACGTGGATTCTCGATTAGTAGCCAACCATGTGTTGGGAGAATACGTGGCTAAAGAGGACAACATGGTTCAATACCTTGAAAAGACAAAGTCACTAATTCAAAGTTTTGATAGGTTTACCATCAAACAAGTTCCTAGAAGGGAAAACAAAAAAGCAGACGCACTGAGCAAGATTGCATCTACAAGCTTTGCGCACCTGTCAAAACAAGTATTGGTGGAGATTCTAAAAAACAAGTCCATCTCGGAGATGAAGATATCTACGGTGATAGAAGAACAGGATCCTACATGGATGACCCCTATTATCGATTTTATAAACAAGGGCAAATTGCCCGAGGAGCAAAAAGACGCTCGACGGATACGGCGCACGGCGCAGAGGTTCGAACTTAGAGATGGTATCCTATATCGTCGCTCATTCCTACAACCATGGCTTCGGTGCGTTGGACCTCTTCAGGTAGATTACGTGCTCCGAGAGATCCACGCTGGTTCATGCAGTATGCATTCAGGACCACGGTCCGTCGTAGCACGCGCATTGCACTCAGGATACTACTGGCCTACTATGCACCGGGATGCGCGCGATGTGATAAGGAAATGCAATGACTGCCAAGTTCATAGACCCATCCCGCGCAGACCACAACAAGAGCTAACGCCTATTACTTCTCCATGGCCATTCTATAAATGGGGCATTGACATTGCGGGTCCCTTCCCTGTCGCAGCAGGAGGACTGAAATTCCTTATTGTGGCAATAGATTACTTTACTAAGTGGATTGAGGCAAAAGCAGTTGCGACAATCACAGGAAACCAAGTAAAACAATTTGTTTGGGAAAATATTGTATGCCGCTTTGGATTACCTGGGGAAATCGTTTCGGACAACGGAAAACAATTCCGTGATAACCCGTTCAAAGACTGGTGCGCGGAGTTAAATATCACACAACACTTCGCATCAGTTAAACACCCACAAACCAATGGTTTAGTTGAGCGCGCAAATCGCAGTTTAGGCGAAGGAATTAAAGCGCGCCTGGACAAACACAAAGGAAGATGGGTGGACGAATTATCGCATGTCTTATGGGTGCATCGCACGACGATCAAAGTTAGCAATGGAGACACTCCTTTTTCCCTTGTCTACGGGACAGAAGTTGTTATACCAGCTGAAATTGGGATGCCAACTATCCGCACTGCGAAAGTTAATGTCGCGGCCAATGACGACGAACGACGGATAGATTTGGACCTGCTGGAGGAAAGGCGCGAGTGCGCAGCCATACGAGAGGCAAAAACCAAGTCAAAGATGAAGGGATACTACGATGCTAAAGTTCGAAGCACCTCATTCAGACCTGGCGACTTTGTGTACCGCACTAATGACGCAAGCCACGCAGAAGACACAGGTAAACTTGGACCAAAGTGGGAAGGACCCTATGAGGTCATTGAAGCACTAGGACAAGGCGCGTACAAGCTGCGCGACATGGAAGGCCGTGAGCTACAACGCACATGGAATATCCGCAATCTCAAGAGATGCTATCTTTAGGAAAGGTTACGACCCACTGCATGGACACATACGCACTTTAGTAAGTGCCAAATAAATATCCGTGTATTTACATTCTTTGTTTCATTTAGACAAATGTTTTTTACCTTTTTACAAAAACTTGCAAGTATTAATAAAATGTTGCGGTTTCTAGCTAACTCCGTGACACACTTTACTTTATTGCTTACATATAATTTATGTCTCAATATTGTTTGTTATATTATCTTTTGCCTACATGGCGTGCATGCACTAATTAAAAACCCACGATGGTAAAAGGATGAGTAAACCTAATAAATGACTCGTTGAGTAAGAGGGTTGCAAACCCATCAACATCGGATCACGAATCCTTGTTAAACACCTTACTCTCAAGACGTTGGAGTAAGTTCGATGCGCATCTCACGACGGATGCGCAACTATGCATACTGTGCGCGTTTAACAAATTAGGAGTTAAGATAATTATCCCCTAAACATGGTATTCGCAGTACGCTGCAATCCATACACTTGTGCATCCCACGATGGATACACAACAACTTGTGCATTTCATATACAATTATGTTATACACAATAATGCCATACACGACTATGTCATAAATTTATACACGCTTATGTCACAAATCTCATACACGATTATGATACAAGTGATTATAAACTCTTTAAATGTGTTTATATAAACGGTTTGATTCTTAGACATCTTTCACGCAAAGAGAAAATAAACTAAGCACAATCATTATAACCACAATCAAATTTAGTACAATATGCGTACAATCGTATATTTCAAAACCAACACTTTATTATGGATTACGAATTCATACAAAGGATAGACTTAACATGCACATGTGCAACAAAAATGTTAATCTATTACAAAAAACTACCAAGACAAAAAAGATCTAAAGGCTACGAGTACGCTTGAGCCTAGAACTGCTAACACCACCTTGGGGCGAGACTGTCGGTACGCTGACAGGTACCCCATCAGACCTTGGGAGATGCGCAGCACCAACACCGCAGAGGATGGCCTTCCCCTTCACGCCCTGCTTCTTCGCCAACCTCATAGCATGAGCCTCTAAGGATTGCTTCAAGGGGATTTCCGTCTCAAGGGCAAATGGATCCTGGATGTTGCGAGGATGGACAAAAATAGGTACCTGCAGCTGTGACACGTCCGGCTTGAGGAAATACTCAGCCTCTTCCTCTGCGCCCTCCGCTGAATGCTTGGCCAAGGTCAACCCCTACATGATTACACTTATGGGGTAATCCTGGTCGCGCTCAAGTTGAGCGATATGAGGAAGATCCAGCAGCTTCATCTTCTCCATAGCCGCAACAAGCTCATCAAAAGCATTAGCATTGTAATTAGGCACTTGTGCGTCAGGCACCTTCAGCAGTCCACTCTCAGAGAGCTCCTCTACAGTTTGCGCCTTGCCACGTGCAAGCGCGCACTCCACAACCTCTCTAAAGGCCTCTCGCACCTCTTGGGACTCCAAAGTACCCATGGCAGCAAGGCGTAACCCATGGCTAATGAGCCATCTGCGCTCAGCAATGGTGGACACCAAATGAGGGTACAGCTCCTCATCATATTCGATGCTGAGCCTACGCAGCTTGCGCTCCTGGTTCTCCAGCAAACTCTCCACAGTCTTGCGGAAACCATCCATGTTCGAGATGAGTTTACCCTTGTTCAGCTCCATATATCTCAAGGCCCAAAGGCAGGAGGCCTTGTATTCTCTTGCTCCATTGCGCTCTTGAGTCAGCTCAGCCATGAGCAACATCTTCTCATCAGCAACTTTCTGGGCGTACACACCAGAAGCCCTCACTTCAGCCTGCGCTTCAGCCAATTGCGCCCTCAGAATGTCAATTTCTTTGTCCTTCTGCGCAACCAAGCTACCCTCACCACTATATTGAGTCTGTAGCCGCTCAACCAATGACGCCAACTCCTCTATAAGACGACCTGTTGGCGCATCTTCAGCAGACTTCTCCTCACCCACTGGACTCTTGGGCATAAACTCACCAGAACCAGCCTTGGGTGGTGAATTCTCAACTTGCGCACCCTCATCAATAACAGCCTCCAAACTGCGCGCAAGTAACAAAAAGTCAACAAATGACAACAATATCAACACGGAATAAAAGTCTAAAGACAAAAGTTTCAGTACTTACTTGAAGGGAGGAGTTCCAGAAGCATCCTTCTGCGATGCACCCTCCTCAGATGATTGCCTGACAGAGATAGCAGGGTGCTTACTTGAAGTACTTGCGCCATCATCACCAGATGATCTCTTGCGCTTTAACCTTTGGCTCTCCTCCTCTTCCTCAGACTCATCCATGGCACTCCCCGACGAGTCTATGTGTAATACCTCCACAGGGATCTGCGACCCAGAAGCGTGAACGCTACGCAGAGGAGTAGCCATAGTAACACCTGGGGGGATCTCCCCTGTCTCATCTGTCTCCTCTGGCTCTTCCTGCGCAATAACCATTGTGCGCCCTGCAGTAGCCTGTAGAATCGGCTCTTCGCCATCCCTCAAAGGGCGCACCCCTACAATCACTTGTTTTGGCTTCTCCAAGCGAACAATGCTAAATAGGTCCATTTCTGCGCAACAAGCAACAAACAAACACAAAACTAAGTTAGATAATTTACAAAGGGAGGAGCGCTTACAAATAATAATCGAAAAGGAAGGAAGGACGAGCACCCACCCCGGCTATTTTCATCCAAAAAAGTTGGCACCTCTTCTGGACTACCGAAGAAGTTGCGACTGATGCCCATGTGCACCAAAAACTCTTCTGGATACGCTTGTATCGGAATGCGGTTAGTATTTATCGTGTCCGCATCAGCCTCGTTATACAACCTGGGGTCTGGGCGCTCATCCTTCGGCAACGATTCTTTGGTATAAAACTCGAAATCCCATGGAAAGAAGGCACTATCTACCCAAAAGAACTTTTCCCTCCAGACCCTCAGCGCATCTAATTTATCCGTATAGCATTGCAATGTCCCGGCGCGCTTAGCAAAAGACACCCATCCATTCGACCACGTTGTGTGGTAGAACGCGCGGAATAGATGAACTGTGGGTTCAATCCCCAAAAGGCGACAATTTACTTCGAAATTAGTTATTTTTGCTGCACCTATGCAGTGCAGCTGAGAAATATGAAGGCGATAGTGATTGAGAATATCGCATAAAAATAGGGAAATGGGCGCACGTTGGTTCGCAAATTCGAAGAAACGTGTGTAAACCCCCACCTTCCCTTGAGGGAAGTTCGCGATGGACGCATTAGCAACCGGAACAACCGGGTGCAAAAAGCCAGGGATGTAATAATCAGAGGCGAATTGACGCAGATCGTCCTCAGATAAATCGGAGTGAATATCAGACAACTGCAGAACCATTATTCGAATTTAAAGAATTAAGAAGCACATGCGCTATTTACCTTAACTTCTTTTGATTTTTGACTGCTACTCGAAGGTTTAACAATGGTGTAATGTGATGATTTTTTACTGTGGTAGCCACAGAGAAATGACGGCTTCACTTTATATAGGGTACACATATTCGTGGATGTACGACATGTGTACCCCACTTGCTCTAATCGGACGGTTGGGAACTCAAAAGGTAAAGCACTTTTTCACCCACCACACACGATTTTCGAAGAAGATACTTGGACCAGGTTAACTCGCTACTTTTGGCGGGAAATACTTAAAACTTCCCCGCTACGCATCGAGGAATATATATATATATTTTTAAGTTGTTAGTCTAGTACCCGCAATCACGCATTGCGCACACTAGACTGGGGGGACATGATGACGTATAGTCCGTATTTGGGTCACGAACCCGACCCATACTCAGGTCCATCACGAATGGACTCAAGCCCATTACGAATGGGCTATCACAATAGCGGTTTGGGCTCACGATGGCCCAAACCCAAAGCTATTTATGGTTTTGATATAGATATCCCTTATTTACGGATATATATCATATAACCGCCCTACGCGGGATATGCTGAGGAGTGAAGGACACGAAACCAACTAGGGTTTCGTGTGTATATAAAGAGTCCTTCGACTCTCATTAAAGGTACGAATTACAAAACCCTAACTATTCTACAAACCCTAAATCGATTACTTACTCTCACGCCGGAGGATAATCGTGGGAAACAATCCCACGATAAGCCTAATGGTGTCTTTTTGTTTTTTTAGTGCGCAGGTCTCGAGCATTAAGATTATATTGGTACGGAATCAAGGAACGCCCAACTTTTGTATCAACAACTACAATTTGTTAACTTATTTCATACCAGATTTTAAATGAGAAACATGTGAATGAGAAAATTGCTACAACGACTCTTTGGTGTTTTCTCCATTATTTTAACATAGTATTTGATGTTGACTACAATTAAAGTTAACTTATGTCATACTAAGTTTTGTCCATTGGACGGGTTAGTTTAGTTATATATTATATATATATGTTGAAAAGTACATGTATTTTCGTTATATTAACTACAATTAACTTTATATATATTTTTATTGGAATGTTCAGTTTTTATAGCTCCATTAAGTAGTATTTAGGAGTGTTGAACATTTAAGAGTTGTTTTACACATTATGATTATAATTATAGTTACGTTATCAAACTTTTTTATAGACAGAAAAAACAACTAATACTGCTCACTGCTATTACTACTTTTGCCAAATAAAACTCTACATGTATTCCTTTATTGTTCTCATCGATATAAAACGCACAATTTATCAAAAAAGTACGATTATTACATGTGTTATTAAAAAGATTTAATCCGTATACCTTTATATTTTTAAAGCTTTTGGATCGACTCGAAATGAAAAAATGAGCAATTATTTTAATAGAACAAAAAGGGAGAAGTGGAAAATAAATTTAAGATGGAGAAGTAATCATAAAAGTTGTCCTCGTATACTTGTTAAAATCATGAAGTGTCACACAGTTTGGAAGTCATTCATACATACATTTTCTCTTGAGCTTTCATTTGCATCTTTAGAAATATTTATTTATCTATCTTCCTATAATATATAAGTTCATCATTTGTTTTACTAAACCTTCGCACAAAAATGATACCTATGCACTTTTAATGTTAACATGTGGATTTATGACCATTTAATCTAGAATAAATTACACGGATGGTCCTTGTGGTTGGCGTTGACTTTCACATATGGTCCATTGACTTTTTTTTTGCACTCTCGGTCCCTAACTCAGAAACTACTAACATAGATGGTCCCTTGACCAAACGTCCGTTTGGTCAAACCGTTAAGTTGGCTAATTGTGAGGGTATTTTCGTTCATCCCAAACCACAAGGACCATCTTTGTAATTTACTCTTATAAAAAACACACCACCACATGACCACACCACCACCAAATCCCCACCACACCACCATCAAATTGCCACCACACCACCATCTTTGTAATTCATCTGAATTAATGAATTATTGGTGCAATTCGTCTGGCCAAATCCCTTGACTTTTCATACCTTTGAACAGCAAAAACGCTTTATCATAAAGCTTTGCAATACCATACGCTTTGATCATGACATTATACTCTGTAACATCTTTCAATTTCCTTAATCTACATACATCTTAACAACTAAAGGAACAGACTGATTATCAATACACAAACCCGATCTTTCAATTTCCTTAATCACAGTATCCACTTCATGGAAATAATACTTGAAAATGGAAATAATACTACTCGCAGTTAAAAAAGTAACTCTGATTTCTCTGGGAATAAGTTTTAAACTAAGAAGATCAAAAATCAATAAAAGGTTCTATTATAGCATTCAGTATATAAAGATTCAAGACCACAAGCAACTATAGAAAAGGCGCATGTGCAAATGGGAAACCCAGACTATAGAAAAGGTTCTATTATAGCATTCATTTGTTCATCTCCAGACACAGATCCAAACAAAAGATCAATTTTTATTAACTTTGATGGTGAGTGTTTATAATCAACAAGCTCAGAACAAATATACAGTTGCAAAAGAGCAGCAAGTAACCCACCAAGAATCTGCCCACCAAAAAAAAAAAAAAAAAGCAAAAAAAAAAAAAAAAAAAAAAAAAAAAAAAAAAAAAAAAAAAAAAAAATCCCCAAATTTTCAATGAACATCAATCACAAAATCAAACCTTCTTTCACAAGTTGCTCTAAAAACATTGCTAATTCCCCCATTGATGGTCTTTCACACAGATCCAAACACCCCAGTATCAAACCTCAAAAAGTATATAAGTTCCACAAAATTTTGTTAATCATACTCATGTATGATTTACCATCAAGATTTACTTGTTTCTTGATTTAAATAACCCATCAAGATCCGCTTCTCATCTCACCCGGGTCATGGATCCGGATCAGGCTCACTTTTTCTATGTTCCGTTTTTTTCGTCTTTGAGTTTAGTGGCGAATCCGGTCAGGGGAGGTGGGGTAATGATGGAGGGAGGGTATAATGATGAGGAAATGCAGGAGAGTTTGGTAATGTGGTTGGAACAACATGGTGACTGGAAGAGGAATAATGGGAGGGATCATGTGTTTATTTGCTACAGTGAATGGACAAAAATACCCTCTCTTATTGCCCACGTGTTACAACTTAACGGTTTGACCAAACGGACGTTTGGTCAAGGGACCATCTGTGTTAGTAGTTTCTGAGTTAAGGACCGGGAGTGCAAAAAAAAAAGTCAAGGGACCATATATGAAAGTCAACGCCAACCACAAGAACCATCCGTGTAATTTACTCTTTAATCTAATTATAAATAAAACAATTAAATTTTGAGTAAACTACACCGTTGGTCCTTGTGGTTTGCGTTGACTGGCGGATATGGTCCTTTGACCAAAAAAATTGCGTCGGTGATCCTTAAGTCAGAAACGTTATGCACCGTTAGTCCCTCATTCCAAGTGGCCCCACAAACTGATACTAATGCCCGTTATCTATTGGAATTAAAAGGGCATTTATGTCAATTCACAACACAAACACAAAACACAAACTCAAACCCAGAATCCGGCCAACACCTCCGAACACAAACACAAAACACAAACTCAAACCCAGAACTTCAAACACAAAACTTCAAACACAAAACACAAACACAAAACACAAACCTAGAACTTCAAACCCAGAATCCGGCCAACACCAGAACTTCAAACTCAAACCCCATCATCATTCACCTGAAAGTACACATTGAGCCTATCCTATATTTGTGCGTTAAAAAATGACGCATTAGCCAACCTATATCGATCTGCTTATTATCTCTTATCCTTGCTTCATCAGTAGCGAAATCAATAAAACTTTTAAGAACTTTTTATTGCTTGTGTAGCTTTGTTGTTTAACCCGCAATACACCTTAACACCCTTTTTATCAGGACAACCTTCTGATAAACCCACACCATGAGTATTTGACACAGTTTTTAACAGACCTCCCTAACTTCCATACCAGCAAGTCATCATCATATTATGATATTTGATTTCATATCTTTATCATAACATCACAAGACCACAAGATACCTCAGTATTACAAACACATTTATAATCCCAAACACATCCGAATCAAACCCTTTTACCACCTTCGATGCTTCACTCCAAAAAGATTTGATGGTGTCGATAACCACCGCCGCCACAGCAACTGCATTCGTCGGTATTAATTTTTGGATGAAGTGTTGTATTTTGTTTTCATTTTGCGATGGTTAGATCGGGATTTGGTGGGTATTATGTTTAAGATTATCAGTCAACTAGATTTGTTGACAACCATCTTGGTTTTGATGGATTTGGTTAACTTCTATCTTGATTTGATGGTGATGATGATCTATTCTTGAGGTGTATGTGTGTTGGGTTTTGAGATTCTTGAGGTGTTTATGTGGTGTTAATGTGTCGAATATTTTTGAAAGGGATAATAACTGATTTTCATAATCAGTATGTTTTTTGTTTGGTGTTTAATCTTATTTGGATAAGATTTTGTGTTCTAGGATTTTTGGATCTGGGTTTTTTTTTGTGTGGTGGGATTTTGTGTTTGTGTTGTGAATTGACATAAATGCCCCTTTAATTCCAATAGATAACGGGCGTTAGTATCAGTTTGTGGGGCCACTTGGAATGAGGGACTAACGGTGCATAACGTTTCTGACTTAAGGACCACCGGCGCAATTTTTTTGGTCAAAGGACCATATCCGCCAGTCAACGCAAACCACAAGGACCAATGGTGTAGTTTACTCTTAAATTTTTTACATCAATATAAACTTGAACCCCAAAATTAATATATTTTAGCATAAATTGGTAATTTTACTAAAAAGAATTACTAGTAACTTTTTCTTGCATTTTAGGTCAATCAAATTACTAAGGCTGTGTTTGGTGACGCAGATTATGAGAGATTATGGGGGCTACATTTTTTTTTTCTTTTCATAAAATAATTTTTTGTCTATAAAGTAGGATTGTTTGCTGAACAACTTATGAAAGATTATAGTAAAAATAATCTCCAAAAATAAAAGCTCCTTGAACCAACTTATGAAAGATTATAGGGGCTACATTTCTTTTTCTCTCTCGTTTTTTTTTTTTTTTTTTTTTTTTTTTTTTTTTTTTTTTTTACAAAATAATCTTCAATTATGTCATTTTACACTTTTAATTTACAATTTCAGCTAGTTTGCCAAACATCACTAAAAAAAAAAAAAAAAAAAAAAAAAAAAAAAAAAAATCTATAATTTTTATCTTTTTCAGCATCAGCAACCGCACTAGCACCAGCACCAGCACCAGCACCAGCACAAGCACAAGCACCAGCACCAGCATCAGCACCAGCACCAACATCAGCATCAGCACCAGCAACAGCTATTGTTGCCAAACATACCCTCAAACATTTAACAAAGAAGCTATTAACTATTAACTTTATCAAATGGTAAATTGTTAAATATTAATAAAATATTCTTACATTTTATACAAATCAAACTAATAGGATACAATAATCTATAAAAAATTCTTCATCTAAATAGTAACAAGTATGATTACTTTTTTAAAGTATCTTTTGTCATGACTACGCACTTAAACAACACTTTACTATATGTGATTTACCTTTTATCGCTGTCTAAATGTCTTACTCATGTATGCTTTTTTCATTGTTTAACATGTATGATCGTGCTTGTAATTGAGATATCAAGATTGATTACAATGAATATCTATATATATCTTATTCTTTTTTAAATAACTCTTTTCAAATTTTCGTTCTAAAATGAACGAGCTTTTTCCTTTTGGTCAATTGAAAGGCAAAAGCTCATTTAATTTGATACAAAGATAGTAGTATTCGAATACGTGTTGATTAGCCTCTGACACCACCATCTTTGTTCCCAAGCTTCCCAAACAAGTAATTGTACGCATCATTTGCAGCCCTATTCAATGCAACCATACTTTACAGTCCCAACCAACTCATTGTCTATGTAAAGTTCAAACTCTCTCGTTTGACTCCACATAATACATGTCAGGCTTTAGGCTTCAACCCGTTCTTAAAATAGTACCCTTGTAAAATAACTCGACATCTAGCTTTGTGTCAGAAATATTGTGTAAGCGACGTGTAAAGGTTTTCTCCGCTGGTTAAAGGAGCTTGTTGATTAGTGAAGAAAAACTCTCGAGTTGGAGATTCAGGGAGTGGAGTAGGGCAAGGAAAAAGAGTCCTTGTAGACCGAACCACTATAAACAATCGTGTTGTGGTTTGATCATTTCTTTCTTTACTTGCATATTATTTATTGTTTGTTATTTACATTAGTTGAATTCACATGACATACTCAAAGAAAATAAATTTTAAAACGGTAAAACTATTCAACCCCCCTTCTAGTTTTTCACAAAAGGGATGCAATGCTTCCATTGATTTTTATTTGGAACCATTGTTGGTGGAATCAAATTGTGACGATCCAATCAAACACCGTGTAAGTAACCGGATTATGAAGATTGAGAGCATCGAAAGGCATGCCAAACAATGGATTGATGCCGACATGCTAGTTTTTGACACATACACATGGTGGCTAGATCCTAATAGTGCAAATGCTAAAAAATGCATCGAAATTGACACTTTTTATCATTGTATGGTGCCAACTTTTTTTCGTCTCATTGTATCCATAAACTTTTGATTTCGTGTCATTGTGGGTACTATGTCCACCTTGTCATATGCCAGCGTGTCCATTGTGACACCTAAGCTGCTAGCGTGTCAAGGCAAAATAATTTTTTTTCATGGTATGCATCGAACTTGACATTTTTTGTTATTGTATGTATCCACGTCAGCTAAACGTCGCATCATTAGTCCTTTATACTAACGACCGTTAGTAAATAACTTACAATTCCGTTTTCCTACGTTTTCATCCATTTTCATACGTTTTCGTCTATTTTTTTACGTTGTCGTCTATTTTACATGTTTTCGTCCGTTTTTTTATGTTTCCATCCGTTTTTATACGTTTTCTTACGTTTTTACACGTTTTCGTCCGTTTTTACACGTTTTTGTCCGTTTTCATCCATTTTTATATGTTTTTGTCTGTTTTTGTATGTTTTCGTCCGTTTTTACACGTTTTTTATCCTTTTTATACGTTTTCGCCCATTTTCATCCATTTTATACATTTTTCTATGTTTTTGTCCGTTTTTACACGTTTTTCGTCCGTTTTTATACGCTTTCGTTCTTTTTATTAGTTTTATGGACATTATTTTAGTAGTCGTATGTTAGGATCGAACTCGAGATCACGGGATTGCACACATTACGTATGAGAACTAAAGATTAATAATTAAATGTAAAATGTTATATTTGATTATTAAATATCACAAAATAAATAACGGACGTTAGTATTTAACGGAAGTGACTAACGGTCGTTAAGTAAAATAAGAAAAGGGACTAGGATGTAATTAGTAGCCAAGAAGATTTCGGATCCTTCCTAATTACAATGGGCCGATTAGATTTTAGGGTTTGGATTCCTAATCCAACTCTAACTTGGGCTCTAAGTTACATAGCCTATATAAACAAACCTTGGGTTCTAGTTTTGGTACCTCTTGTGCATTATACTAAACCATAAAGTTTTCTCCCTTTTTTTGTCAATAGTCGATCGGTTCTAACCCCCTAAAAGAGTCGACCAATTTTTTGTTAAAGAAAAAATTGTTTTGGTTTTATTTTGTGATCAATAACTTGCATTAATTTAGTTTGGTTTAGTACGTGTGTACAAGAACGTGATTCTTATACACTATTGTAACAATCTTGGATTGAATTGCAAAACCGGTAAGGGGAATTCCTATAATCCTATAAACCCTAATTAGGGTTCATAATCCATATTGCTCAAGGTTGATTCTTGTTCTTGCTAGAATCATCAAGGTACGTTCACTTTAATATTCAGTTTAATTATTTATGTGTTATATGTATCCTTCGCTTCCGCTACGTGTTCTTTGATGTTAATTATTTATATATATGATAGTCATGATTATATAATTCAACAGTGGCATCAAGAGCGGTTATAACATGTAATTAATTACCGAAATCACATAAAAAACAAATCTTGTTTGGTTTTTACATGTAGTAGATTTAGGGTTTAATTTTTCCAACTCAAACCCTAAAATTTTTTATGGATCGATTTAAATTTTTTTTAGGGGTTTGTGTTTGGTTAATTAATTTGATTAGAAACCCTAGGTTTATACATGTTTATGTGTAGTAAAGTGATCTTGTGTGCAATATACTAATTGTTAGGTAGAATCCATGCAAACGTGCATGTTTGGCATGGATTCATGAATGATTTATTTGTTTTCACATGTAAGTTAATTAATAGATGTTGAATTGGGGAAGACTCAAATTAATTAAGTAATCAATTATGTGCAACGTGGTATATATTTATTAGGACTTACGCAACCAACTTGTTTGGTGTATTTGGTCCATTGGTACCATTAGCTCGAAAACCAATGGGAGTCTTAATTAAATATATACATATTAAAACCTAGATTGATTATTAATAGGCTATTGAATTAGTTTGCATGTGGCTACATGTTTACATAATTAATTGTTAAGTTATGTGTATTATTATTTAGTTTTTTTATTTTAAAATTACTTGTTTTTTGTTTAATTGTTCGACATGTTTAAGCAAAAATGGTATTTTTTTAATAAAAAGTAAACGGACTAAATAATGGTGAAACGTAGGTAATAAATTATGAATCTTGCAAAGTCTTATGTGCCGATAGTGGTTCGCTTCGCACGGTAATTTGCTCCCAGGCGAGACTAGCAAGATTATACTTTATTACATAATTTTTAAGAGTAAAGTCATAAACTTTTGATTGATTGTTGAGTTTCGTACCAATAGTTTGAACAGCTTCCCCAGTTGTGACAAACTATAAGAGGAGTATAAGGAGGCTTGACATTAAATTGTCTTCCGAAAGAGACGCGTTTTTAATTAGCCTTTGGGCGGATGTTTGTCTCTCCGCTCCTTTGTGTGTCAAATTGGAGCTACCAAGTAAGACTATTTTTATGTACAAAATCAACTTAAGGGTGAATTGACCTCAATTTCATGCGCCACTTTTGTGGTAATTATCCGAATAACTTGAGTCTTTTGACTCATGCAGTAGTAGGATATAGTGGACGATAATTAGTGGTAATTCTTTAAATGGTGAACCCAATACCTCAATTAAAACTTTGTTGATTGAAATCTTAGCTTAAAAATTGGTAAAAAGGTTTTGGAAAATATTGTGATACGAAGATGTATGCATACTTCTTCGTACATATTTTGATTGTCATATCAAAATTTATTACCCTTTAAAATTAAGTCAATGCCATCTAGTTAAAGAACACTTGAAGTTGTTATTTAGTCATGTGAGAGCTTGGACTAAATTTCAATGGAAAGGTAAATTGTATACTCTCATTACTAGCAAATCAACTGATGTGATGGGATTATGGTGATTTGCAGTTTTTTAATTAGACGACTTAAATTGAGTTAAGTGAGAGCTTGGACTCAAGGCATAAGATGGGGATAAAACATGCTTATATTGGAAATTGTTTGCGAATATAAATCCCATTGATCTAGGAATTGGAAAATTGTTTGTCAATTATTGTACGACAGATTACCTTATTATATACTTTTATTACTAGCAGATCAACTGATGTAATGAAACTATGATAATTTGGATCATAGTTTTCAAGAAAGTACTATAGTTATATGAATATTTCCTTGGGTATTTTATTTTCTTGAAAAATTGTATTATCGGAAATACTAAAATTGAATTCTGTAAATTATTTTAATGTATTAATGCAACATTAAACCGTAAATGTGGGATATTCTTTTATTAGTAAATTGATCTACACCCATAGGGGTTTTTGGCTAGAGTCAATTTTACTAAAAGGATAACATAGTCTCCTTTCCATGAGAGAAGCGTGAGACTTAATCATATTCTTTTTCATGAATGAGAAAGATATCATAGGAAAATTAGAATTGTCTAAATTCTAAATACATAATTCATAGCAAACTTTAATAGTTAAGATTATTGCACATTTTATGAGTTATTCATTTAGAAGCTAGACTTATTACCGCAAAATGGTAAAAGACAAACTAGTATATTTTATCTAGTTGTTTTGTTTTAACCATTTAAAGGTGCTACATACCATTGTGAGGATGGTAGACCTATTAAGGAAGAAATTGCATCCAGAATTTTTTTTTCAAGTTAATTGCATTGATGGATAGTCAATCATTTACAAAGTAGAATACATCCTTTTAGTGCCTAAGTAATTGTTGCGTATGAGTTTTCTCAAAGGTGTAGGAAAGTAAATCGCACACTATTTGTTTTTACTGGTTAAGAAACACTTATAATGTTGTCAAATCCAGTGGGAGCATAGTGCTGTAATTACTGAATAATGAATTAATGTAATGATCTGTAATTCAGTGGGAGCTACAAGCTTTGTTATCTTGGTAGTAGCCCAGATTATCTTTAGAATGTCTTGAGATAATTACTTTTCAATAGTAGACACTTATGTTTTTAAGGATAGTCATGTACGTTTCCTTACTAGACAATGTGGTTCTATATCTACTAATTATGATAATATCTATGACACAATCATATTGATCACATAAACAAACGAGTGACGTGTTGTTTATCTGATACATGATGTTGTTCCATGCACAAGTGGGAGAAATCTTTATTGTGTGCAAGGTACAACACATAGGAATATGATTTAAAGGATTCTCTTGACTGCAAGGTAAGAGACTAACGTTCTAATGTGACTTATTCACATTTGATTAATATAACCAAGAGAAGTAATAAATTAACTTGAAATTACTATTGAAACCAAGAGATGGTGTTCATAATTACTTTAGTTAAACATGTTTATGTTTCATTGTAAAGATATAAACATGAAGTCTTTTAATTGTTACAAGACTTATAATAAAGTAAGACGTTAACTTGTTATGTTTTTTAATTAAGACATATACAAGAAGTCATTGAGTTGATCAATGATTTATAACGTATAATGGGATTATAACAGTTTATGTCTTCTTGTTAAGACATGGACATGAAGTGACTTGCTCAAAAAGTTCTTATGTTATATAGCATGCAATTGGCTTGAAAATTCTATTATACCATTAAGTTGACTTAGTTGGTGAATAGATAAGCCAAACGAAATATATTGATCTTACATATTGTAAGATTGTCTTACAATATTAATCCTAATGAAATACATAATGTTTACGGTATGTTCAGTTAGGAAAATCAAACTCTTGTTATATTGTTTGATTAAAGATAACTATATCTTCTATTCTTTCAAAAGTTATCAATGTTAGAAAATTGAGTATGGATTGAATATACTCAATAAGACTCCAACCTAGAAGTTTAATAAGGCATCATTTTGTTATGGAATGTGATGAATCACATTAAGTCTTAAAATTGAGGTTCTGAATTTGTTAAACAACTTATGAAGTAGGATATTAACAAACTAATGAACTGTCAAATGTGTATTTGTAATGTCCCAAAAGAGAACAATTTAGTGTTGTTCTACTTGCTAAGTATTTATAGATAGTCTATAAATTTCAAAAAGCAAGTGGAAGGTTTTTTCTTGAAAAGATAAAATTACAAGATACATAATCTTCTAAAATACACTAGTGAAAATCATGATGAGGCTAAACATGTAAATGATAGACCTCAAGATGATGGAATTCTCATTCATAGATCTGCAAGCATATCTCAGATATTTGATTAATATGTTGAGGATTATATTATGATGCATTACCAAATATTGAATTGGGTAAATTACTCATACTATGAATGTTAAAGATGCTGTCCATAAAGATAATCAATTTTTGGAATATTGGTTTATCTTAATTCTTAATAGTTAGACTGGAGAATGAAGATGAGTTTCTTCAAACATAAGGTAACCCTAGTGGTTTCAATCTTTGTGGAGAAATCATATGGACAATATTGTACATATTTTAATGCATGACAAGATTATTAATCATACTTAAGCAATTAACTATGATTGAATATACTTTTTTAAGCGCATTAAATATACAAAGATGGTAATTGTTATATTTATTTTCATGAATATGAAATTTAACAATGGAATATCAAAACTCTTTCTTGAGTGATTACTTGAGTGAGGACGGTAAGTAATCAAAAGGATTTTTGAATTCATAATAATCTTTGGAAGTGTACATAGTGCAATAATTCATGAATGAATTAATGTATGCATCTAGGAGATAATTCTTATGTTTAAATATTAAATTCATATTTTGAATTGATAATTAAAATAAGATAATTCATAAGTATTCCTGAAAGCTAGTGCGAGTATTATGTTTACTTTCTTAAATTATATATGTTGGATAACATATAGGAAGTAACATTCCATATAAGTTAAATGTTAAGACTTTATTTGGAATGAAACTTCATATAAAAGATTTAGGAAGAAAAAGATATAACCTTGAAATGTGTGTTTATTATTATAAACATATGCGGTAAATAAATCTAGTAGAACATGATATATTATTTAGAATGTCTAAATAAATACATATCTTTTAAATAAGATAGAACATGAATGAAATCTAAGTATGACTCGAAGATTTTTCATGAACATCATGTTACATAAACGAATTGTTATAAGATGTTATGACAATGTTGATATCTAATTAAGAGTTATTAGATAACTAGTGTAATGAATATTCTAATGGAATATGTTTGGATATAGAATTACATCCTCAGCCTGGAACAGCTTCCAAATTCTATATAGGAACAAATTGTCAATTGTTGTGATAATTGTCATAGCCAACAAACTTGAAAGTTTGAAAGGCATCAAACATTATACAGTGGATATTAAAGTTTACGGAATTTTAAAGAGCATATTGCTGTTTGCATAAAATGATGCTAATGAAATTGAGATGACACTCAATACTAGTCATGGTAGGATTTCATCCTTGTTAATGGCCATGTGTACTAGTTATGCTTTACTTAAAGTATAGTTGCATTATACATTAAAAGAATAAGAATACTTGAAACTTTAAAATTGTTTGAAAGTTTAAGAATTAATAATTGGTGATTGAGAATGTCACACACTTTATGAAATATTATGTGGCATTATCAAAATTATTTGAATGCACACATACAAGAACTTCACCAGATGAATTTTTGAAATAAGTATTCTCAAAATTCTGATAGATCAAGGTTGGTTGATTTATGTCTTGTCAACAAGTATGATTGTCATAGCTTGAGACATAATTCATCAACTAGAATTTTCATGCATTGATCTATGTAGTATTTGGATAAAGGACGTTAAGCATTTATTATTTGTAATGAATTTAAGTACTTGGTACGTTTATTTTCATTAATAATAAATTGTGTCCTATATTTGCATGTTTAATCCGTGAATAACTTATGTTATTCTAAATCGTCCGTTGTCAATTAATGATATGGGAATATCATTAAATTAAGACAAATCTGAGTTTTAGTATAATATACTTGAAAGTATATTGATGCGTTGTCATACCAAAATCACATGATATTCAATGAATTGAATATAGGACTTATCCCAAATAACATGATGTTACTTTATGGATGTTGTTATTAAAGTAAATCATGAATAGTTATCCTCAGACTTGAGATACCAGATAACTGTTATGAATGTAGTGCATTCTGTGGAACAATTTAACGCTATGCGTAACTGGTAGTCATAAGGATTGTTTTCGAAATTGTTGCAAAGTTCATAGGTTATGCTTGTAGTAAATATAGAATTTGTTCCTTCAAATTTATTTTGAAGTTTAATACTGCTGGGCCCCTCCTAGGGTTGACAAGATGTTTGTGTGCGCACGCCCAATATCTCCCCTGAATATGTTCAGAAGATTTGGTAATCTTGCGTAATCATAAACAACGAGAAACAAAATTTAGAATAAAGATAATATCCATACCTTTATTTGATGTAGTATTAGTAACAAAAGGATAATAATAATGATGAATCTGTTAGCATTTAATTTAAAGTGATGGTCATTTGCCTTTTATTAGCTTTGTAGTGTGTCGAGTACAAGTCAATAGGATAGTTTACAGTGTTGGGCTTTTTATCTAAAATATATGTAAGCATGTATTGTCTAAATGTCTAATGTATAGCCCATGAGCCAAAAGCCCAACCGAAAGCCCATCAAAAGGACCTAGGGCGTCACCTAGGAGTCTATAAATACACACTCTCACCACCATTTCATGTGTGCCTTAAGTAGTGTATAGGTGAGAGTGTGTGTGTGTTCTCTAAGCTTTTGTTTGTTTTCTTTCTTTGCAAGCTAATAAACATTTGGTAATATTAATACATACGATCCACATATTACTCTTTCTATCTCTAGTTCTTGTTGTGTACCATTCGAATAGTATAGCATAGTTTAGTGTGTGATAAAGGTTGGATCATAGTTTTACAAGTGGTATCATCACGCCAAACATCGAAATAGGATTTAGTTGTGTTCGGTTTTTATCAAGGTATACAAAAGTTGCGTCTTTTATTCATAAAAACGTGTACTTTTGTGTTTTATCTTTGGTTTAAGCGAGTTTTATGGTTAAAGGTTGAAGCTTGTCAAGTTTTTACGTGTATTTAAGAAGTAGTTGGTTGTTTTTCATTTGAATCCTAGCGTAACAAAGTTGAATCTGCTCGTTAAGAAGAAAAAGTTTTAATCTTTGTGTCAAAAAATTGGTACTATAATATATCGGTGACAAAAGGTTTGATCTTTATAAGGTTTACGTGTTTTTTGGAGTATTTTGATCGAGAAAAAGTGCTACAAAGTTTGTTTGTGACACGTTTGGAGCTTCTTCGACTTGGAACTTTATCAATTTCTTGTATAGGAAGTTTGATAAAAAAGTAAGCTTATGGCAATCTTGTATGAGATTTGTGATAAAAAGGGGTTTATCGCAAAGTTTGATTCTTGTGGTTTATCATAAAGTTTGGCTCTTGTGGTTTATGTTAGGAATTAAGATTTAAGCAGTTAGTACGGTTCAGTATAGAGGTTAGTGCTGCTGATAAGTTTGAAGACAAACTGACAGTACAAAGTCAGTTAGTATGGTTGAAGAAGAAGTTAATACGGTTTATAACTTTGTAAAAGATAATTATAGAAAAGATTTTGTGTATATTTTCTAGAATTAGAATGATAGTTATCTTGTACAGGAATCCTTGGTCTATAAAAGGATTGCCTAGGTATAAGGTTATAGATGATTAGAAAATTACGATTTGTTTTGGTTAAGATTCAAGGTTTAAACCCTAGTACTATCTAAGAGTACTCGTATTATTTATAATAATATTGAATCGTTGAAGTACATTGCGTTCTTGTTTACAGTTTCATTGATAACATACGTACAAAATCTTCTAAGTGCTTGGTAGTAAATTCCGCGTGCTACTAAGTAATATTCAAAGTATCCTCAACACAAATTCGTGTGTTTAGATCCGGTCAAGTGGTATCAGAGACAGGTTACTGATACTTTGATTTAGAAGATCCAGGAAAAGCATTCGAGAAGATGGACATGGATACACCTCAGACAACTAACATTGCTGCAAAGCTTCCAATGCTTAAACCCAATGAGTTCGACATGTGGAGACTAAGGATCGAGCAGTTCTTCCAAGTACAAGATTATACTCTCTGGGAGATTATTGAGGATGGGAATTCGTTCAAACCTACAACTACTACAACAGTTGTTGAAGGTAAGACTGAGACAAAGCTGCAGACCAAGCCTGTAACTAATGAAGAAAAGGCACAACACAAGAATGACATGAAGGCGAGAAGTTTGCTACTACTGACCATTCCCAATGATCAGTTGTTGAACTTTAGCAAGTTTAAGTGTGCTAAGACTCTCTTTGAAGCCATTGTTGCAAGGTATGGTGGGAATGAAGCCACCAAGAAATCTCAGAAAACTCTCCTAAAGCAACAATTTGAAAACTTTTCTGCTACGAGCAATGAGTCACTAGATCACATGTTTAATAGACTTCAGAAACTAGTGAGTCAACTTGCTGTTCTAGGAATTGAGATACCCCAGGAAGATCTCATCTCAAAGTTCCTGAGGAGTCTACCATCAGAATGAGCTATGCATGTGGTAGTCTGGAAGAACAAGCCAGATGTTGATTCCATGGATCTGATGGATCTCTATAGCAACTTCAAAATATTAGAACATGATGTGAAGAAGTCTGCTGGATCAAGCTCAAGCTCTGGGAATGTGGCTTTTATGTCAACTCCTAGTATCTCAAGTCAAGCAGATGATGTGGCAGTTGCTGGAGTAGTTGGTACTGCTAGTGCTAATATTAGTACGGCTAATACCTCAAGCAGTACTAGTGGACTTCTAGATGAGAATACCTATTTTGCTTTCCTCACTACACAGCACAATGGTACTATGCTGTCTCATGGAGATCTTCAAGAGATAGATGAAAATGATATTGAAGAGATGGATATCAAGTGGCAACTCTCTCTTCTCAGCTTGAGAGCTAGAAGATTCTTGAAGAAGACTGGCAAGAAAATTATCATCAACAGCAATGATGTGGCTGGATATGATGAGGGAAAGATTGAGTGCTATAACTATCACAAGATGGGTCACTTCTCTAGGGAATGCAGGAAACCAAGACAGCAGGATTCAAGGAACAAGGGTCATGAAAGCAAATCAAGAGTTGTGGAAGTTACTGATTCAAGCTCAAAAGCCATGGTTGCCATTGATGGCTTAGGGTTTGACTGGAGTTACATTGCTGAGGAGGAAGCAGCTTCAACAGAAATTGCACTTATGGCTTTCTCTGATTCTGAGGTACAAGTTTCTAAGTGTTCAAAATCTTGTGATGCATTAAAAGAACTAGAAACTCTTAGGAAAAGATATGATGAACAAAGGTTAGAACTTAATCAGACCAGTTTTAACTTAGCAAATCATAAAAGAGCTTTAGGTGTACTAGAAGATCAGATAGTTCACTATAAGGAAAATGAGTCTACCTTTAGTGATACTGTTGCAATACTTAAGAGAGACTTAATGCTTAAAGATGATGAAATTAGTGTGTTAAAACTTGAGCTGGATCAGGTTAAGATAGCTAATCAGAACATTCAAATGACTGTTGACACATTAGAATTTGCAACTAAAGGTGTCAGTAGGATAACTGAGTGTCAAATATTAAACAAAGCTAAGTCATACCTAGGGTACAAATCAGTTCCACCTCCCTATAAAGGAATTCCAACACCCCCAGGCATAGACTTAGAACACACAGGATTCCCTGAATTTCAATTTCCTGAGCTTAAGTATGGTCCTCAACCTACAAAGGAAGTAGATGATAAACCTGTGTATAAGAGTGCAAGTGATGCCTCACTTTATGAGGATAAGGTGTCCTCATCTAAGGATTCAGATGCTCCAACCATTAAGGAATGGATTTCTGATGATGAGGATGATCAGGCTGTGGTGGAGCCTGTCAGTGTTAAGATAGAAGAACCAAATGTTCCAAAGATGGTGAAACCTGAGACTGTTAGGCCTAGAGCAAATGCAAAACCTTTTAGACCAACAATTAGCTATGCAGAAATGTATAGAACCACAAACAAGCCCAGAGGTAACCAAAGGAATTGGAACAACCTCAAATCTCACCAATTAGGGGATGATTTTGTCTGCAATAGGAAAGCTTGTTACACTTGTGGTAGCTTTGACCATCTTGCAGCTTTTTGTGATAAATGGGTAAGAGGGTATACAAACCAAAGTATGAGCCTAGAAAGACCTCAACCTCTTCCTTGGAATGATAGAATGATACCCAGATCAGTTCTTTTAAGGTCTGGCCTTAGAAAAATTCAAACTGTTAAACCTGCAGTTCAAACTGTCAGACCTATTAGACCTGTTCACCCAAGACCAACAGTTCAAAAGGGTATAACAGTGTTTAAACCAGCACAACAAACTGAAAAAAGAACCTATTATCATAGAGTAGTGGTGAAAAACCAAGTTTGAAAACCCAAAGTCACAACTACAAAGCCAGCAGTTCCTACTGCTAGCAGAGTAGTTAGTATTGGTGTAAGTAACAACACTACTAAGAGACATATAGGTACTAGAGTAAGTGCATCAGCATGTTGGGTATGGAGACCTATTAAACCCAATGGTGCTAAGGTTGTGTTAAAAAGAATGAATTATGTTGATGCTAGAGGAAAGCCTAAGTCTGTAATGGCTTGAGTGCCACAAGGAAATTAGTTTTTCTTGTTATGTGCAATGTTAGTCATATGCTTGTATCTTGTTTCTTTGTTTTTGGATTAACAATTGCAGGATTGGAGGTACAGTACCAAGGAATTTCTAGCACATTATGTTTTGGACTGAATGATGTTCTGGAGTTCAGTGTGTGATCTTTGCACACAACAAATGGTTATTGGTTCACCATGTCTAACCCACAAAAGAACCAACTAGTCCAGAGCAGACAGTTTCTGGTAAAGACTACTCAAATCCGTTAATTGTTGACAATTTACCAAAAATTGTATGGTTATCAGCTCACCATATCTAACTGTGAAGAGTTGGCTAGTCCAAAGCAAACGGCTATTGGTAAAGATTAATCAAATCCGTTGATAGCTGATAGTTTGCTAAAAACTATGTTTGAGCAATGATGTTTTAATCCTTTCTATAAGTTTATACAACTCAACAAATTTTTTTTAGCAGTTTGTACGTTTAGTGCAAACTTAGTACGGCTCAACTAGCCATTGTAAAAATCTGTTAGTAATAAATTTTATAGCCGTTGGGGTAAAATCATTATTCTTAGAGTACTTATAGGGATTTTTCTTGAAGATAATTATCTTTTTACCATAAATTTATTTATTCTATTTCCAAAGATAATTTATCTCATACGCAAAATTCGCTAAGCCCTAACAGTATCTACACAAACTCAATTGGCTATCAAAATCCTTCAATTAACCTCATTCGAATAACTTTCTAATCTTCTCATTCACAAAGGAATCATTGAAAATGGCTGAATTGGTTTTCGTAAAGACTCACAACTAGGTTGCTTTTCTAAGGAAAACAGAGGAGGGAGATGGACCTCGATTTCATGAAATTGTGGACTTTCTCAACAACTCTCATATCAGGTATGCTTTAACCGTCTCTCCTACTCTTTATGTCTCTCACATCACATAGTTCTGGCAGAATTCTACTGTCTTGACTAGTGAAAATGGAGACTTAGAAATTCACTCCACAGTGGATGGCATTAACTTTGTTGTTACCGAATCTGCACTTAGGAGACATCTTAAGTTGCAAGACTCAGATGGTATCATCACTATGCTAAACACTGAAATTTTTCAAGAACTTGCCAGAATGGGGTATGACACATCCAATCAAAAACTCACTTTTCAAAAAGGATGTTTCTCCCCACAATGGAGATTTTTGATACATACTCTCCTACACTGCTTAAGTCCCAAAAAGACAGCATGGGAGCAATTCAGTAGCAATATTGCTATTGCTCTTATTTGTCTGTCAACAAACAAGGTCTTTAATTTTTCAAAATTTATTTTTGAGAGTATGGCATCAAATGTTCACAGCAAAACCAAGTTTCTAATGTACCCAAGATTTGTTCAAACTCTTTTGAATAAAAAGAAGAATTTGCTTACAAAACCATCAGAAACTTTTGCTACTCCTAGCCTTCAATCAAAAGTTTTTCAAAACATGGCTATGGCTAGTAGGCTTTTCAATGGAGTAGTAGTCCCATTGTTTCCTGAAATGCTTCAAACTGAAGTGGGTGAAGGTTCAGTACAACCAACTGATCCCCATCACACATCCACTACAGCTCCTGAAAGAATTCAACCACCCCAAATTCACACAACTTATAGGAGAAGGACCACACATAGTCTAACTAGAGTGGCTACCAGATCCTTGCCCCATGATTCACCTCTTCTAGCAGGTCACACAGCTAGAAGTGATGAGGGTAGCTCTTCACAAAATGAATTGATGGCATTATGTACCAAGTTAGAAAACAAAGTTGAAGCTTTGGAGGAGGAGCTTAAGACCACCAAGGAGGAGCTCAAAGCCCACAAGGAGAACTTTGATAAGGTCTACAACAGATTGACCTTAAGGGTGAAGAAGCTGGAAGAACAGTTAAAGAAGAAAAGGGCAAAGGTAGTATTCGATTCTTCTGATAGTGATGATTCAGACACCTCAGATGATTCAGATGGTAATGATGGTGATTCTTCCAAAAAGGGGAGGAAAACAGATAAAGGCAAGAGGGATGAATCTGAAGCTCAGGGGAGGCATGAACAAGGAACAAGTGATCAATTTGATACTAATGCTGCAGATATGGAAGTAGAGGAACAGACTCATGAAGCTGAGAAAGAAACAGTTCTGACTGGTGACATAAATCAAGAAGCAGTTCATATGGCTGAGACAGTTGAAACTGCTGAGACAGAGTTTGAAACAGTTCCTACGGTTAGTTCATTTTCAGGTACTGATGAGGAAGAATATCAAAGAAAAAGAACTGATAAAGGAAAGAAGCCAATGGCACCAGAAGAAGCTGAACAAGAAGCTGAAAAGATCAAGAAGGTAAAGCCAAGAACTCAAGGACAAATAGAATTTGATGTAGAGGTAGCAAGAAAGCTTCTAGAAAAGGATTTAGCTGATGAACAAGCTCAGATAGCTCAAGATGCAGAATTAGCAAGGAAGTTGGCTGCAGATGATGTAAGAAACATAGCTGAATTCATGGAGAGAACAAGATCTGAAGATGTTGATCAAGAAGTCTTCAATGAACAATTACAATATCTGTTAGATTATGATTTGATTGTAAGAGCTTAAGCAATGATGATTCTTAGAGATGAAGATCTAAGTGAAGAAGAAAAGTAAGAGAAACTTAAAGAATTCATCTTGTGAAAGAATAAAGAAGTTACTTGGAATGACTTAATGCAGAGAATTAGAGATAGGCAAAAGCATGGTTACAAGACAAAGATGCCTACCAAGAAAGAACAAGTCAGTTTTATGAAGCATTATTTGAAGAACCAAGCAAATTACAAGATGAGTGATTTCATTGGAAAGACAGATGCTGAGATAGAAAACAAGTTCTATGAGACCTATGCAAGACTGAATACTTCAATCAAGAAGGATGCCACAAAGAGAAAGAAAAGAGAACCAGAAGTTCTAAAATCTGATGTTACAAAGAAGTCAAAGTCTGGAGAAGAAAGATTATCTGATGAGCAAATTAAGAGTATGATAGTGATAGTTCCAGAATCTACATACATCAAACCATTACAAGTAAAACATCCTATTATTGACTGGGAAGTTTTCACAGATGGAAGAATGAAGGGATGGAAGATAATAAGACTTGGTGGTATTACTGAAAGGTATAGTTTGTTTGAAGATTTACTCAAAGGTTTTGATAGAGAATATCTTAATCAGATGTGGAGCTTAGTAAAAGAGAAGTTCAAAGTTCAAGACCCTATTGAAGACAAAGATAAAGAGTTATGGGTGCAGCTGAAGAGGATTTATGAACCAGATGGTGGAGAATCAATGTGGAGATTTCAAGCACAAGTCAAGGATTTCACTTGGAGATTATTTGAAACATGTGGAGTGCATAGAGTGTCTACCAAGGATGGAATAGAGATTCATATGCTGGTTGAAAAAGATTATCCACTCAGACTAGGTGTTTTAACAACTATGGTATCTGTAATGCTCAAGGCTAATGAAGAATTTGAAATGGCTGATTTGTTAGTAACTAAGATATTCAACCTTGCACAAGAAGTGAAAGCTAGATCTAAGAGGATTACTTGATAGTGTTTGGAAGAATCCCCCTCATAAAGAAGATAAAACTTAATGTGAAGAAACTTAGTGATTTGGAGAAATCATAAGTTTAGGGGAGGATTGTTAGGTATTAAGCTTTAAGCAGTTAGTATGGTTCAGTATAGAGGTTAGTACTGCTGATAAGTTTGAAGACAAACTGATAGTACAAAGTCAGTTAGTACGGTTGAAGAAGAAGTTAGTACGGTTTATAACTTTGTAAAAGATAATTATAGAAAAGATTTTGTGTATATCTTCTAGAATTAGAATGATAGTTATCTTGTACAGGAATCCTTGGTCTATAAAAGGATTGCCTAGGTTTACGGTTATAGATGATTAGAAAATTACGATTATTGTTTTGGTTAAGATTCAAGGTGTAAACCCTAGTACTATCTAAGAGTACTCGTGTTATTTATAATAATATTGAATCGTTGAAGTACATTGCATTCTTGTTTACTGTTTCATTGGTAACATACGTACAAAATCTTCTAAGTGCTTGGTAGTAAATTTCGCGTGCTACTAAAAGTATCCTCAACACAAATTCGTGTGTTTAGATCCGGTCAGTTTATCGCAAAGTTTGGCTCTTGTGGTTTATCGCAAAGTTTGGTTCTTGTGGTTTATCGCAAACCTGATTGGCAGTTGATCGCAATTCTAGCAAAGGTCAACCTTATCGCAATTGTTGGTCAATACTATCGCAATTCTTAGTCAGACTTATCGCAATTGTGGAGGTCAATATCATCGCAATTCTGAGTCAGACTTATCGCAATTCTCACTTTGGGACTCTATCGCAATTGTCACAAGGAAACCTATCGCAATTGTACATTTGATACTCTATCGCAATTGTTATAAATTTGTGGCAACTTACATAACTTATCTAACTTTGATTAGTACTTAATTTCTACAACATCGAACGTGAACTCGGTATTCTCTCGCTTGTATAAGTGTGATGAATACTCTGACATGGATTATATCTTCTAATTTGTATAAATTAGATAGATTTTTATATAAATTGCAAATTTATATAAATTGCATATTTCTATATAAATTGAAATTTTGCCAAAATTTGTATAAATTTTGTCTAAATTAAGATTTCTATAGAAATTGTGGTTTTATCTAAATTGTAATTTACATAACTTTGTCAAATTTGTGAACTTTTGATCTTGTCGAAATTATAGTCGTGTCGAATTTAGTTACTTTATCTAAATTGCTACGTTTATCTAAATTGTCATAGGTTATCTAAATTGTAAGTAACTTCAAACGATCTTCAGCAAAGGACCAAGTCTTCACAACAACAACTGAACCTTCAACAACCACAACTCCTATTTTGTTGCAACGATCCTGCATCAACTTTATCATACAAAACATCATCAATGGCAACTCAACAAGACATTCATGCATCTGGTGCAGAAAACCGTCCTCCAATGCTTGAAAATGGTGGTTATCTTCCATGGACAAGTCGTATGATTCGATATATCAAAACCAAACCTAATGAACAAGGTAGACTCCTGCTCAACTCCATCCAGAAAGGACCATTCAAGCCTCGTCAGATTCAAGAAGCTGGAGATCCAAATGCAACACCTCCAGTTCCACCATACTTTCATGATAAAAAAGAAGAGGAATACACAGCAGATGATTGGAAGCAAATTGAAGCTGATGACTTAGCAGTGCACTTAATTCAACTTGGTTTACCACGTGAGATCTTTGCTGCTGTTGATAGTTGTGAAATTGCTTATGATTTGTGGGAATGAGTTAGAAGGTTTTGTCATGACACAGAAATTGGACAACAAGATGTTGAAAGCAAGCTTCTAACTGAATGCGAGAAGTTCACATCCACTACAGCTGAACCAATTGAATCTTACTACACCAGGTTTTGCACCTTAATGAACGAGCTCATAAGAAACAAGTTGACACCAAAATCAATTGTTCAAAACATCAAGTTCATCAACAATCTACCAGAAGAATGGGGACGATTTGTCATGATTGTTAACCAAACAAAGAACCTTCATGAGGTGATCTATGATCAGCTCTATAACTTTCTAAAGCAAAACTAGGCAGAGGCGAATGAAGTCAGGTAAGAAAAACTAGCTAAGCAACATGATCCTCTTGCATTGATTTCTCAAACACCAACACCTGTAACAGTGAATACACAACCATCATCATCTTCCACTCAGAACTATATGCAACAACAATATGTTCCAGAAACCGTTGTCATTCCACAACAACAACAAGTCATTCTACAACAACAACCATAATTCCAAGAACCAGAATTTACTGATAATGATGAAACTCTTGCTGCTATGACACAAGCATTTGCTCTACTATCAAAGGCATTACAAGGACGCTATTCCACACCTATCAACAACAACCAAAGAATTTCATTGAACACTCGCAACAGGCAGATTGCACAGCCGAGTTTCAACATGGGTCAACAAGGACAAATGGTAGAAGGGTATGGGAATCAGCAGGGATATGCTCCTCGATATCAGATGGGTAACCAAAATGCAGGGCAGTATGTTGGAAATCAGATGGGTCAGTATGCAGGGAATCTGATGGGTCAAGTTGTTGGAAATCAGAGGGGTCAGAATGTTGGGAATCAGTTTGGGAATGTTGCTGCTCCAGTTGCTGGGAATATTGGAAATGTGAATCAGGGGAATTTGCTAAAGTGTTTCAACTGTCAAGGAATTGTTCACATGGCAAGGAACTGTCCCACCAAGCCGAAAAACAAAGATCTTGAGTATCTACAGAAAGCAGTGCTTTTGGCTCAAAAAGAAAAGGCAGGGTTACAGTTGAATGCAGAAGAACATGACTTTATGGCTCTTATGGATGATATGGAAGACCTTGAGGACATCGATGCCAACTGCATTTTCATGGCAAATCTTCAGGAGGCTAAGTATGACACAGATTTTGAAGCACCTCCTGCTTATGATATCAATGCAGTCTCTGAGGTATCACCATATGCTACATATCACAATAACGAAATATTTGATATGTCACCTTAAACTGAAAAGCATCATGCGACTCTAACACTCACTTATGATACATACATGGACACGCCCAGTTGTAGGAATATTAATTTGGCAACTCCAGATATGGATCCTAATGGAGGCTTTGAGTCACAGCATACTGAGAATGATTAGGAAACACGTATGTTATTTGAATCATTATTGAATAACTGTAGTATTGAAATTAAAAAAGTCAAAAAGGTCAATCGCGATGTAAAGGCCGCGAATGAAAAATTGACCGCTGAGCTTGAGAGATATAAGGTGAATGAACAAGCTGTTGAATTTAATAACAAACGAAAGTCAGAATTAGAAAAAGGTTATAGAGATTCTGTTTTAAGAGAAAAACATTTGCAAATCAAATATGACACACTCGATGTTAATTTGAACATGAAAATTAAATCCTTAAACACAGAAATTTCAGAATTAACCAACCAACTTTCTAAACAAAAATCAACTTGTTCTGATCTTGAAAGAGAAAAGAAAGAGTTGAATGCAAGGTTTTCAAAATGTGAAAATGATCTTCTTGATGAAATCATTGAGAAACAAGAAACCATTAAAAAGTTGGAAGAGTTGCTTGTAAAAACGGGTCATTCTGCTCAAACTATCAATATGCTAATTAAAGATCCAAACCCGATTTTACATACAATGAAGAAAATGGCTATCGGTTGTGAAAACCCTTATCATCTCAAGAAAGCTCAGAAAGAACATAATGTGTTATATAATGGTAATGTGATATTTGCTAAACATGATCCTCCCGAGGTTCGGGATTCTTATGAAACGATTGAGCTAGCCGAAGAGAGTAGAAACAAAATGAGACAAATAAACCTAGAAATCAAACCAATTTATTATGACAAACTTAACAAACTTTCTGGAGTTCATCTTGTTCAAAAACAAACACCAGTGGTTTTCAAAAAATCAGTTGTTTTGTCAAAACCAAAAGTTCTTTCTAGAAATCTTTCTAGCATCGAACAAATGTCCTCTAGTAACCCTTTTAACACAAGTGATGCTAGACGATATTTGGATGATCTTAAAAAGAGGGTTGAAACGCTTCAAATGATTGTGGCATCCAAAACAAATATTAGTATCAACAACTGGCATTCAAGTTTTCATAATGAAATGAAAAAGGTGTTTGAAACAGAAATTACTACTCCATTAATTGCAATTCATGCGAGAGTACTTAATGTTGAAAATGCTCTTTTAAAAGAAACAGCCGACTTTGTCAAGGACCACAAATCCCTGGTAATGGAAGCTAATGAAAACATTGAACACATCAAAGTTTTGGAAAGACACAATGACACTCTCTTCGAAGTAGATCTGCCGACTGATATTATGTCCATAATTTACCAAACATATTCTGTAGAAGATGATGAAAGACTCCGAGCTGAGACTTCTAAAGTTGTTTTAAAATATGAAAATACACTTGCTAAGCTTGAAAAAGAAAATGTTACATATTTTAATGATGCGTGGTTTTGCGACCTTACAACAGGTTTTACCTCTCGAGGGATCTCAAGAGGCTTGCAATCCCCACCAGGCAGTGTACCTGACCGATGTAGTATAGTTGCAAGTACCGGGGGATTGATCGTTCTCTAGGGGAATAGTGTCGTTAGGATTGAAAAACTACTCTAATGGGTCTAAGGGTGAGGGAAGATTCTTTTTTTGTATTTTTATATTTTATGAAAAGCAAGTAAAATCTCTGGTTTAAAGGAGTGGGCGGAATTAGTTGCTAATCAACTAACCCAAAAGCTACTAATTAAACTAATGTACAGGAAAGTAAACTAGGGTTCTACAAGGGAAGTGAAGCATGTCTACCTATGATATGTTACTCCTTGCTAGCTATCCAATTCTACCTATTGAATTGTCACACCTTGTTTTAATTGACGGGTTGTATTCCTTAATACCAATCGTGGGGGTGTGTACGATCTTCCCCAACTCTATAAGCTCCTACTTCACTCCTATGTCGAGCCGGCTAAGAAGCTCCTAAAATGGGATCACTAGAATTCGCTTATGCATTAAATACAACCAATTAACCTTAGTACACCTTGGTTCATGTTTCTTAAGACGTTCAAGCAAGTTACCGTATAGGAGGTTAACCAGTTTTCTTAAGCCTAACATCGATATCATCCAATCATACAAGAGACGATAGGAAACAAGAATTATAAGCTAAACCAATTAGATCTATTGAAGTTGTCACGCCCTAATTGATGGAGATGGACACACACATCAACAAGAAATCAATAAGATCTAATTAGTTATACACAAGTTTCGCACAATCATAGGTAAACACTAGGTGATTTAGTAAAACATAATCAATGAAGAACAAGCAACAATAATAATGGAAGACATAATTAAGATAGAATCAACACACCATTACAAGCTGTTTATGGAATGATTAAGACCTTCTAAGTTGCTGGAAAAACACCTACCTAAACGCTAGAATCGGACTTAGGGTTTAGGGCTTACAAAAAGTGAAGTTATGATGTTGTATTTATATTCAATATTTCTGTCGGCAAGGCTTGACGGCGTCAGCTCGTACAAGTGACGGCATCAACTTCCCATTTTCACCAAATTGTAGACCTTTTCGTCCTCTTCGCGTTTCCTTTTGAATCAACCAAATCCGAGTTCGTATGAAGATTTTATGGCCAAAACAGTGACAGCTACTCCGCGCGTAAGTTGTGATTGTCTTGATCAGCATGTGACGGTTTTACTAGGGTTTCTTCTTGTGCAAGTTGTCATTCTGACGTCGTCACTCAATGGCTTCTGACGTCGTCAGGTTGAGTCCTGACGCCGTCACTTCGCCGCGGTTAGGGTTTCTTGATGGCCTTCTTGACGCCGTCCCCCTTTAATCTTCCAAAATCCTCTCTGGCTTATCAAGGATTGACGGCGTCACACTGGGGCTTGACGCCGTCACAGGTACTATTCTAGCAGATTTAGAGACTTTTTCGTTTTCTTCACTTTTTTGCTCCAAAAACGTCCAAAATGCTTCCTTTTCCAAATTTCATCTCCAAAGTACCTAAAATGACAAAAGGAACGATTTAGGGCAATATTTGATCAAATAAATACGATTTAGGGCTTAAATGACCCCCGAAAAGCGGTACACTTTTCGCCTCATCATTTAAACAACTTGATCGGAAAAAGGAAGAATGCAAGTATGACAAATTGTCGTATGAGCGTGCTTAAAAAAACTTGAAAGAGCAAAATGATCTTTTGAAGTCTCAGCTGGAAAGTCAAAAAGGGAAGGGTGAGGAAACTAAGTTTGAAAAACCATTGACTTCGGCTAAACCTAAAATGTCAATTTCTTAAAGTGTTCCGAAAGCTGATGTGATAATTGATTTGACAAAACCAGTCACTCCAACACCCTTTCCAAAAGAAAGTGAAAAAGCAAAATGTGCTGATAAAGGGAAAGCAGTTGTCGAAACATCAAATGTGATAGCACCTGGTCTTTATAGGATTAGTACCACTACTACGTCTACCTCTACATCTCAAACATATAGGGCGATAGACAAGAGCATTAAAGATAATCCAAAAGAGACTAGGAATGCTAAAACTAATTCAAAAGACAACAAGATAAATCCTAATGTGTGTGCCTTACTTTCTACAGGAGTAGAAAGTACCTCTAGGAGCAGCAGACTACAGCCTAAGAGCAATACAAGGAACAATAGAGTCTCGCCTGCCTCTAAGAGTGACAGCAAGAATAAAACGGAAGAAGTAGAAGAACACCCTAGGAATTTATCGCTTTCGAATAAGAAACATATGTCATCTGGATGTAATGTTAAGAGTACTATTTCAAGTGCATGTAATGACGCTGTTTATTTAATGTGCAAGAAATCGTTATCTAAAAATGCTTATGATGATATTGTTTCTAATAATGTGAATGTGAATGCAATGCCTGAACAGAAAAATGTTCCTCCAGGAACTAGTGCTAAGACTAGATATATTCAAAGACTTATTACAAAATCTAGGACAACCACTAGTAGAATTTTGCCTAGGAACTATCTTAAGTTGTGCGTATGGATACCAACGGGTAGAGAATTCACTCTAGTAAATGGTAAATTAAAGGCTCCAAAAGAACCAGTAAAAACCGTCTATGAATGTGATTCGCTTGTTACCCCTAACCCCATGGAACCAAATGATAAACGGTTTCCAAATGCACAATCTTCTGTTATTGGCAGGTTATCGAAATATGTCTTTGGATCATCGAATCGGGTTGCTCCAAGCACATGACCGGAAATCTGAAGCTTCTGATCAACTTTGTATGTAAGTTCATGGGAACTGTTCGGTTTGGAAATGATCATGTAGCAGCTATTCTGGGTTATGGAGATCTTTAGTTTGGGAACTACTTAATCACTCAGGTTTACTATGTCGAAGGGTTGGGACACAACCTGTTTTCAGTCAGACAGTTTTGCGATGCAGATTTAGAGGTTGCATTTAGGAGAAACACTTGCTTCGTCAGGAACTTGATTGGAGATGATCTCTTAACCGGAAATCGCGGCACCAATCTTTATGCTATTGACATAAATCAAATGGCATCTTCATCACCAATTTGTCTCATGACAAGAGCTTGCCAAAAAAAAGTCCTGGTTGTAGCATAGACGTTTATCCCATCTCAACTTTGACACCTTAACCAAGTTAGCCAAATACAACATCGTCAACGGTCTCCCTAAGTTCAAATACACCAAAGATCACTTATGTCCATCCTGTGAGCAAGGCAAAATCAAAAGGGCAACATATAAACCTAAAATCGTACTCAGTTCGGTGGATAAGTTACATTTGATGCATATAGACTTATGTGGCCCAATGAGAGTTGAAAGTATCAATGGGAAGAAGTATATTCTTGTTATTGTCGATGACTATTCAAGATATACATGGGTAAAGTTTTTAAGGTCAAAAGATGAAGCACCAGGCATCATCATCACCTTTCTGAAGTGAATTCAAGTCCTACTTCAAGCTCCAGTAAGGATCGTAAGAATAGATAATGGCACAAAATTCACTAACCAGGAGTTAAGAACATATTTTGAAGATACTGGAATAACTCACCAAACATCAGTTGTTAGAACTCCACAGCAGAACGGGGTAGTTGAAAGAAGAAATTGAACTCTTGTGGAAGCTGCTCGCACGATGCTGATTTATTCTAGTGCAACGTTATTCTTATGGGCTGATGCTGTTGCTACTGCATGTTTTACTCATAACCGATCCCTAATCCATCCAAGATTCAATAAAACTCCATATGAGCTAGTGAACAACAGAAAACCCGACATCTCTTACCTTCATGTATTTGGCGCTTTGTGCTATCCTACGAACGACAGAGAAGATCTGGGTAAGCTGAAAGCTAAGGGTGATATTGGAATCTTCATTGGTTATTCAGAAAACTCGAGGGCATTCAGGGTGTATAACAGGAGAACTAAGAGGATTATGGAGACGATGAATGTGAAGTTTGATGAGATTTCACAAATGGCATCTGAGATACTCGCTCTAGAACCCGCGCTTAACCTGATGGCTTCTAATCATACCAGATTAGTACCCGCACCAAACAGTTAGACTTCTGGACATATTAGTTCAGGACTCGTACCCCAAGGAGCTCAGTCAACTAACACTGAAAAACCTACAAATCAAGAACTGGAAAATTTCTTCGAGTTTATGTATGATGAATACTATGGTGGAGCTTCGACAAATGCATCACAACAACTTTCCGCTGCACCCGCTCAACAACATCAACCACCACCACCACTGTAAGATGCATCAACAACAATCGAAGCTGACGCACCAACTCCCTCAACGTCATCAACATCTACTCCAGCAACTCCAGTAATTGAAATTGTTCTACCAACACTTGATGAGCAAAACCCCAATACACCACTTCAAGAAGAACCAAACCAAAACAATGCTGTGTTAGAAGAAGAAGTGTTCGAAAACCCAGTTGCAATGGATTTTGCTGAATTATCTTCAAGGTTACATGAGCCAACTAACACACATTTGTTAAACCCAAGGTACCCTTCTACGTTACAGTAGACAAAAGACCATCCAATAGAACAAGTAATTGGTGAACCTTCACGGCCAGTACAGACGAGGAAACAGATAGCCACCGATTCCGATATGTGCATCTATGTTTGCTCAGTGAGCTTAAAAGAGCCAAAGAACATTCGGGAGGCGATGGCAGATAATGCTTGGATTGAAGCGATGCAGGAAGAACTTCTCCAATATCAATTACATGACACTTGGGATTTAGTGCCAAGACCAATTGACAAACTTGTCATTGATCATAAGTGGTTATGGAAGAAAAAAAAGGATGAAGAATTGACTGTAATTCGGAACAAAACTCGTCTCGTGGCTAAGGGATTCAGACAGGAAGAAGGGATATATTTCGATGAGTCATTCATGCCAGTTGCAAGACTTGAGGCAGTCAGGATATTCTTAGCATATGAAGCTCACAAAAACATCACGGTCTATCAGATGGATATCAAGACAATATTCTTGAATGGAACTCTGAAAGAAGAAGTGTACGTGAGTCAGCCAGACGGATTCGTTGACAAAGATCATCACGACTACGTCTACAAGCTCAAGAAAGCTATTTATGGTTTGAAACAAGCACCAAGGGCGCGATATGATGATTTATCATCTTTCTTGCTGATGAAGCGAAAAGTGTACTGCTTTTAGGGGGTCATTTAGGCCCTAAATCGTATTTATTTGATCAAATATTGCCCTAAATCATTCCTTTTGTCATTTTAGGTACTTTGGAGAAGAAATCTGGAAAAGGAAGCATTTTGGACATTTTTGGAGCATAAAAGTGAAGAAAACGACAAAGTATCCAAAGCTGCTGGAAAAGTACACTTGACGGCGTCAAGGATTGCTCCTGACGGCGTCATGGCTTGGCAAAAGAGGTGGATATGACAAAATACATATGACGCGCCAGAGAGTTTTGCAATGGAAAGTCCGACGGCGTCACCCTTTAAGGTGATCAAGGCCATCACGGTTTAAGTTAAAGAGAGACGGCGTCAAGCACATTTCTGACGGCGTCAACACTTGATAGGCCAGAGTGGATTTTGGAGGATTAAAGAGGGACGGCGTCAAGAAGGCCATCAAGAAACCCTAAACGCGGCGAGGTGACGGCGTCGAGTCCTACAACGTGACGCCATCAGCCACTAACTCTATATATAGTTTTGCAATTTTTATTCATTGTGTGCAACTTTGTAAGGAGAAACCCTAAGACGAATTTCTGCCATTTTTAAGGGTTTTTATACCCTTGGATCTCCCATGTTTAATTAAAGATAAGTAATCACTTAATCAATCAATATGTCTATGTGTTGTTTGATTATATCTTGTTCTTGTCTTTTAATTAACATGCTAGGCTAGATTTATCTTGTGTTTGCTTAGATCTAATGAAACCTAACTATTGATTATTAGTTGTTAGTGTGTTATTAATTGTATTGGATGATTGTTTATCGATGTTAGGCTTAAGAAAACTGGCTAACCTCCTATACGGTAATTTGCTTGAACGTCTTAAGAAACATGAACCAATGCGTACTAGGTTTATATGGTTGTATTTAATGCATGAGCGAATTCTAGTGATCCCATGTTAGGAGCTTCTTAGCCGGCTCGACATAGGAGTGAAGTAGGAGCTTGTAGAGTTGGGAAAGTACGTACGCCACCCCACGATTGGTATTAAGGAATACACCCGTCATCCACGCAATTAATACACACTAATCAACCGGTAAAAGATAGTTAGGGAGTAAGGAAATCTAAGTAAACACATTTCTCCCCATATAAGTTCCACAACCTTTTCATTTTCAGTTATTTTATTTTATTTGCAATTGTAGTTATTTGGGTTAGTTGACTAGCAACTAATTCCGCCCACTCCTTCAAACCCGAGATTTTACTTGCCTTTATAAAAAATATAAAAATACAAAAAGAATCTTCCCTCACCCTTAGACCTATTAGAGTAGTTTTTCAATCCTAACGACACTATTCCCCTAGAGAACGATCAATCCCCCGGTACTTGCCACTTCACTATACTACATCGGTCAGGTACACTGCCTAGTGGGGATTGCAAGCTTCTCGAGATCCCTCGAGAGGTAAAACCTGTTGTAAGGTCGCAAAACTACGCATCACTTGCTGCAAAATAATTTCACCAAAGGAACAATTGACCCGACCTTGTTTACAAGAAAATTCAAAGATGACATTTTGATTGTTCAGATTTATGTGGACGACATAATCTTTGGGTCCACTAATCCGAAACATTCAAAACATTTTGAATATCTCATGAAAAGCAAATTTGAAATGTCCATGATGGGGGAATTAAAATTCTTTCTTGGTTTAGAAATTCATCAAACCCCACGTGGTATTTTTATAAATCAAGCTAAATATACAATTGAGATTTTGAAAAAACATGGAATGGAAAATTGTGACTCTGTTGGTACTCCAAGTCACTTCACCAAAAATAGGAGCTGATTTTTATGGGAAGCCCATGGATCCGAAGAAATATCAGAGCATGATTGGTTCTCTCATGTACTTAACTGCTAGTCGACCCGATATACATTTTCCTTATTAGCACGGTTTCAGGCAAGGCCTACCGAACTGCACCTCCAAGAGGTTTAACGAATCTTTCGGTACCTACGGAGAACCATTAAAATGGGACTTTGGTATCCGAAGGATTCCGAGTTTAAACTAATAGCCTTTTCAGATGCGGACCATGTCGGTTGTCAAGTTACAGCAAAAAGTACATCAGGTGGAGCACAATTTTTGGGAGAAAAGATAGTAGGCTGGTCATCAAGGAAACAAGACTGCAAGACGTTATCAACCGCAGAAGCCGAGTATGTGTCTCTATCTGCGTGTTGTGCCTAAGTTCTTTGGATGAGGACACAGCTCACAGATTATGGCTTTACTTTCGATCGCATACCTATGTATTGTGATTCGAAAAGTGCCATAGCCATTTCGTGCAATCCAGTACAACACTCGAAGACCAAGCATATTAGAGTCCGTTATCACTTCATAAAGGAACACGTCGAAGAGGGTACTGTTGAATTATTTTTCGTGAAGACTAAATACCAACTCGCCGATCTATTTACTAAAGCTCTTCCAAAAGAGAGGTTTGACAAATTAGTTCAAAAAATTGGCATGCGAAGCCTAACTCCCGAAGAGTTAGAAAGTCTTCTTGAATCTTCTTGAATTTTATCTCAAAAAGCTTCGCATGTAAATATTTTTTTCAAAAAACAAAATACAAAATTTGAAAAACCATCAAAAACAGAATACAAAAATAGAAAATTTCAAAAATACAAAAACAATATAAAATCAAAAAAACCAAAAATATTCTTCTCACGACATGTCTCTCGTATAATCGATATTCTGTACGTATCTAGAAATGTCATTCAACAATGATACGGACATGTACAGATGCTTGAGGGAGAGTTCATTTAAATATTTTCTAAAACATGTCGTTTCTCAAAATTTTCTTCACAATGGCTTTCGTATACTTCAGTACGAAACACGGGCTACAATGATGACTTCTGATTATTTTAGATCAGGAATCGTATTGTTAATGGCAAAATAAAACAACCCTTGAGCACATGATCAAGATTTTTCAAAAGATTTCTCAAAATTATGTGCTCAAGATTTTTCAAAAAAAGAACTCCCTCTACACCCTTAAAAATAATTTAAACTCAAAAGTTTAAAAATATGCTTTATTTAAGGGGGAGTATAACATGAAAAACAAAATGTTCCAAAATCATGCTCAAATCCGTCTCTCTCTCCAAAAAGTTTTCATTTAATCAATTGATATCAAAAATATCACTGCATGCTATTTTTGAGTGGGAGAAGACGTGATTAAAATGTGATAAAAATGTTTAAAGATCGTGGATTGTATCTCAATAAGAGCTAGACTCAGATCTGAACCCTCGAATTGACGAAAAATAAATGTCAGTAATCGAAAAGACTTGTCCAGGATGGGTAATAATTTCAAGCTAGTCTAATTAGTGATGTAAACGTGTCTCGCAAAGGACTTGTTTGAGTAGAATGTACTAATTTGAGAGATAATCCTTTGAATATGACCGGGACGGGTAATAATTTCATGCTAGTCCAACTAGTGATGTAAACGTGTCTCGCAATGGTCAAGTTCATTGAAAATCGATCAATTCAAAAATGTGCGAACTCTACCCAATATGTGCAAATTTATCTTAAAAATGCATGAGCACATGTGAAGGGGGAGTATTTCAGAAAATGCAAAACTCTCGAAGTTTTAACTAAATGTGTTTTACTCATAAACACTTTGAGAGATTTTTACAAAGGGTTTTATGGAAAGTGATCAACAAATCTAGGATAATCATGGAGTAATAAGGTGATTATGGTTAGGTTTATGTCCTATGATCCGCCTGAGCTGGAGGGATCTACCCAAGGACAATTCCAATAGATTAGAATTAGAAGTCCTTAGGAAATATTGAAAAAAAGGAGTAAATGAGAAATGGAAAGAAGGGGTTGAAGAATTAAAAAGAAAAGTTAAATGAAAGGGTGAAAAGAAATATCCCTCCATGAAAACTTAGGGCAGAAACCGGGTCAATACATCTGCTATCGGTTATCACAAGTTGATACTGATATTGAAGACAAGACGTCATGGACCCAGTGACGCGCTGCACCACCCCTCCTAGCCACTCAAATATCTATTAAAAGATATTTGTTTCATTTCACACGGAGAACACTGCATAATCTATCGGCCTCTCATTCCGAGATGTGTTGATATTTGTTTCATTTCTCACGCGCTGCACCACCCCTCCTAGCCACTCAGATATCTCTTAAAAGGTGGCACTCTGCTCCATACCTCTGACTACTAAAACCAAAACGCACATTATTGAGTCTAGAGCCATGAGATTCATTAAAAGATCTCTTAGGAACACTTCCATTATAATAAACCTGTGTTCACCAAAAAGGACACAAGGTGTACAAGAGTCTTAATGAGATCTACGGATCTTGCCTTACATCATGATGGTTACGTGCTTCAAATGGTCTACAGTCATGGGGTGATCTCCAGCGACTCACTGAATCGTGGGTGCAATTCGGTGTGTTTGTGTAAGCTCTTTCGGGGGTATCCGATTCAGAACGGCCTTGGTTAAGATTAGAGAAAGTTTTCACACTATGCTGTTAACAATCTTGAAATCTGAACCTGTAAGCGCTGGATGATTTATTGCTAACTGTTTTATGCAGGTACTGACAAAAGTCCATTCACCATCATCATATGTCTCAACATCCATACCTCCACATGCTCACACTTATAAAGATCATCCTCAACAAAGTTCTAAGTGAAAAGTTCAAGACCAAAAGATCAAGTGAAAGACAAAGTCAAGAAGCTAATCAAGACGTCAAGAACAAGTTCATGTATCAAGTGAGGAAAGCATAAGTATGAAGTCCAAGATGTATGAGTATGTTGGAGGACACGACGCTATAAACACAAGAAGATGTTGACCAAGGCAAAGACCACCAAAAGACGATTACTTTGTAGATCACATAGCATGAAGGAGCGATGAATGAAGACTATTCTACCTCGACACACAAAGTTTAAGACGATGAAGACAAAAGACCAAATCACTGGGAGCGTCATTGAAATGACCATCCCTTAAGGGGAGATTGTTAGCATTTAATTTAAAGTGATGATCATTTGCCTTTTATTAGCTTTGTAGTGTGTCGAGTATAAGTCAATAGGATAGTTTACAGTGTTAGGCTTTTGGTCTAAAATATATATAAGCATGTATTGTCTAAATGTCTAATGTATAGCCCATGAGCCAAAAGCCCAACCGAAAGCCCATCAAAGGACCTAGGGCGTCACCTAGGAGTCTATAAATACACTCTCACCACCATTTCATGTGTGCCTCAAGTAGTGTATAGGTGAGAGTGTGTGTGTGTTCTAAAAGATTTTGTTTGTTTTCTTTCTTTGCAAGCTAATAAACATTTGGTAATATTAATACATACGATCCACATATCACTCTTTCTATCTCTAGTTCTTGTTGTGTACCATTCGAATAATATAGCATAGTTTAGTGAATGATAAAGGTTAGATCATAGTTTTACAGAATCATTAAAAGGTTTTTTCAGGAGACCTTACTCGAGTTGTACTAGAGGCATCGGCGTGTTGTAAGACGCTAACCGATGTGATTACACTATTAAAATATATCCAAGTGGGAGTTGTTATTTTTATGGACATTATTTTAGTAGTCGTATATTAGGATCGAACTCGAGATCACGGAATTGTACACATTACGTATGGGAACTAAAGATTAATAATTAAATGTAAAATGTTATATTTGATTATTAAATATCACAAAATAAATAACGGACGTTAGTATTTAACAGAAGTGACTAACGGTCGTTAAGTAAAATAAAGAAAGGGACTAGGATGTAATTAGTAGCCAAGAAGATTCCGGATCCTTACTAATTACAATGGGCCGATCGGATTTTAGGGTTTGGATTCCTAATCCAACTCTAACTTGGGCTCTAAGTTACATAGCCTATATATAAACAAACCTTGGGTTCTAGTTTTTGGTACCTTTTGTGCATTATACTAAACCCTAAAGTTTTCTCCCTTTTCTTGTAAATAGTCGATCGGTTCTAACCCCATAAAAGAGTCGACCGATTTTTTGTTAAAGAAAAAATTGTTTTGGTTTTATTTTGTGATCAATAACTTGCATTACTTTAGTTTGGTTTAGTACGTGTGTACAAGAACGTGATTCTCACACAATATTGTAAGAATCTTGGATTGAATTGCAAAACCGGTAAGGGGCAATTCCTATAATCCTATAAACCCTAATTAGGGTTCATAATCCATATTGCTCAAGGTTGATTCTTGTTCTTGCTAGAATCATTAAGGTACGTTCACTTTAATATTCGGTTTAATTATTTATGTGTTATATGTATCATTCGCTTCCGCTATGTGTTCTTTGATGTTAATTATTTATATATATGATAGTCATGATTATATAATTCAACACTTTTTTATACGTTTTTGTTTGTTTTTACACGTTTTCGTCGGTTTTTACACATTTATGTCGGTTTTTACACGTTATACGTTTTCGTCCGTTTTCTTACATGTTTTCTTACACGTTTTCTTAAACATTTTCGTTCGTTTTCTTACGTTTTCGTCATTTTTTACACGTTATACGTTTTCGTCGGTTTTTAAACGTTATACGTTTTCGTCTGTTTTCTTACACGTTTTAGTCCGTTTTCTTACGTTTTCGTCGGTTTTTACACGTTATACGTTTTCGTCGGTTTTTACGCGTTATACGTTTCCGTCCATTTTTTTTCATTTCGTCCGTTTTCTTACGTTTTCATCCGTTTTTACACGTTTTTGTCCGTTGTTATTCGTTTTCATCCGTTTTTACACATTTTCAATCATTTTTATACGTTTTCGCCCGTTTTCGTCCATTTTTTTTGCGTTTTCATACGGACGAAAATGTATAAAAATGGACCAAAATGTGCGAAAATGTATAGAAAAAGACAAAAACATGTAAAAACTGATGAAAACGTAAGAAAACGGAAGAAATGAGAAAAAACGGACGAAAACGTGTAAAAACGTAAGAAAACGTGTAAAAACGGATGGAAACGTGTAAAAACGGACAAAAAAGTGTAAAAACTTACGAAATGAAAAAAAAACGGACGAAAACGCGTAAAAACGTAAGAAACATGTAAAAACGGACGAAAACGTGTATAAGCGGATGAAAACGTGTAAAAAAGGACAAAAACATGTAAAAACTGACGAAAACGTAAAAAAACGGACGAAATGAAAAAAAACGGACAAAAACGTGAAAAAACGTAAGAAAACCTATAAAAACGGATGAAAACGTAAGAAAGCGTATAAAATCGGACGAAAACATGTAAAAACAGACGACAACGTAAAAAAACGGACGAAAACGTATGAAAATAGATTAAAACGTAGGAAGCAGAATTGTAAGTTATTTACTAACGGCCGTTAGTTTAAAGGACTAATGATGCGATGTTTAGCTGACGTGGATACATACAATAACAAAAAATGTCAAATTCGATGCATATAATGAAAAAAAAAATTAGTTGGCCTTGACACGCTGGCAGCTTAGGTGTTACAATGGACACGCTGGCATATGACAAGGTGGGCATAGTACCCTGTAACACCCCCAATTTCGGTTAGCAACAGCGGAAGACTTAATTGGGTGTTACGTAGAGGATCTTTCGTCATAATCATAGAAAACGACTTTAAAAGACATTTTAAGTTTATCATTCAAAATATAAGCGTTTAGAATACAAAGATGTTTCATAGTCAAACATGTTTATTTAAATTTGAATGATAAAACATTTATTTAAACCACCCATATAGGTTATAATGCCCACTCCGTTGCCTTGAGTTCCAGTCCTTAGTTACCTGAGATAACATGCTAAAAGTCAACAAAAGTTGAGTGATGTTCATAGGTTTAAGTTTAACAGTTTGAACACAAGTATAAGTGTTAATTGCATCGAATTACAATTAAACAAGTTAAAATCAAGTTATTATTGCATTAAGCTCATGACACGCAACGCTTAACGGGCATCAAATATGATGTAAAGTATAAAGGCCCTCGTGATGGGTATTTGCCAATAACCCATAAGTTTGTTCAAATAAAGTGCGCCTGGGTGGCTCATCCTAGCAGACCCAAACGGGGATTGTCAGTCCCTAATAGATCTATTCACAATTATTTACGTTCACTCGCAAGTGATTAAGGTTCATGATTGAGGGACTTTTGGCAATAGCTACTTAAGCAATAATAATAACTGTCATAGCATACGAAAAGTTTGTGTTCAGGTTTTGTAGCATGTATCTCCCCACAAAAGATTTAAAAGTTAAAGTGTGGGCTATGAACTCACCTTGTAGTACAGTAGTGGCAGTAATATCGTTATTCAAACGATGAAAAGAAAACGGCTTCCACACACGACCTATATAGTATATGACAAGTTTTAGTGGTTTGATAGTCTAAGTTTGGTTTATCGCGAATCATAACGTTTAAGGTTTTATTGATTTGTTTGCCACATTAAATGTGCACGTTTAAATGATCAAGTTATATATAAAGTATAATGGTGTATATAAAAATATAGGATTGTGTATATATAAAAAGAATATATAGAGTTATATATATATATATATGGATATATATAACATTTTGGAAGCGAGCTCGTTTGTTGGAGTGTAATGTTAGAAAAAAGGGATCGTTGTTTTATAAATCAAAGTTGGTTGACGATAAGTTAGATTTCTATGTTTAATGATTTCGTTAATTTGTTACGTATATATATTTATAAGTTATAAAATTACGTATATAGAATTATTAGAAAAATTAAATATCGCTAAACATATTTGGTTCGGGTTTTGAGTTTGTGAAAATATTACCACAAGTATAAATTAGAAATACCCTTTAGGTTTTTACAAAATTACACCTTTGGCCCTAACGGTATAACATTTGCACCGTTAGTCCTCGGTTAAGTTTTTATTACACTTTAGGTCCAAAACATTTAATATTTACATGTTATACCCAAAAGTTCCTAGATTTACAGTTTTCATCGCAAGGTTACTAAAATGACAGCTTTTACCAAAAGTTTCCAATTTTGACAACTTTAGTCCCTCGGTTAGCAATTCTTTGCAAATCGAGTCCAAAGTTTATAAAAATCAAAGTTTATTATTTTTATTTCATACTAAGTTTAAAAATAACTTTTGTAACTTATACGAACAGCTTATTTTGTTAAGAGCTTATTTTTCAGCTTATGGGCTTCTAATCGAGTTACTAATGTGGCCCATTAAGGTTTTACGATTTGATGGGCTTAGAGGGGAGTTGGGCCTGGTTACGGGCTTGTTTGATGGTTATATTTTCATTTTGAGTGAGCTTATTCGATCAGCTTATTTGAAAAGCTTATAATTAACTTAGTGGGCTTATTAGCCCAAACCGCTAATATTTAGTTTGTGTAAGATAGAGTTTGGTCGATTACTATAGGTTTAGTATAGTTCGAATTTAGTTTTTATAGGTCGAATGAAATACATGGTTTGTTAGTTTGGTTGCTCGTCTATTAGGTCAAGTTAAAAAATATACGAGTTGCATGTCGAGTTAAAGAAATATAAGGCCAAAGCTAAGTGACTTAGATTGTCGAGAACAGTTTTAAGAACTTAAAAATATTCTAAGTGTTTTTATAGAATTCGAAGGTTGTCAAGGTGACATGCAAACGTGTGATGTTTATGATGTATACGCTTATATAGTGTTCGAATGACCTTTGCTCTTGATAGTTAGCATAGCAAATATTTAAGATGTTGTTTTACTTACGTGTGTCGTTAATATGAATAACAAAATATTGTATCGAAGCAAAGCATGATACGCGATAGAAATGAAATTAATAAAATGAAAATGGGTTGAGACGTGCTTACTTCTCCTCGATGGTGGGGCGTATCACTATGATGAGACGGAGTTAGGACGAAAGAAAAGTGTAGCTCGACTCTCTACGTACCAAAGGTATAGGAAACAAGTATAACGTGGCCTTTAGCTTGATTCGAACACCTCTAATTCGTGTCAAAGTTATCCGACCATTTTGCTTGCAAAGGACCTAGGTTTTATTTGAAGTGTGGTTTAATGTTTGTGTAGTTGCATGGTTTGTGTCATGCATGGTTTATATAGGAGGTTTAGGGCGTATACATGCAAGCATACTCGGTCCAAAATGGGATAATGATGAGTAGTTGGAGTGTCAAAGTGTCGAAAATGATGAGGGGCATAATGTATGAATCGTCCTTGTGGCAGTTCGAACAAAAAGAGAGCAAACAAAAGGAAATTATGAGATTTGTCTTGACTCTATTGGTTGCATTAAAATGTCAATGGATTCTTAACGTGAATGTCTCTACATTTGGAGAATAGCTTGAGTGTGCTAGTAACCCAAATGATGGCTCTTTTGATGCCATTAGTCGGCGGTAAACATCAAGAAGAAAGGACAAAGGCAAGTTTCCAAGTATTGGTTTTTAGTTGTGTTATGTTCGGTAATTTCATGCATACTTTAGACGTGATCTATAATAAGTAGAGGGTTCGTTCGATAGCTTATATACCTAATAAGAGTTTATTCGAATTATTGGTTGGCCAGAATATTGGTGGTGTCGAGTTATGTGTTGTAAAAGAATCGACTAGGCCAAAAATATAAAATTTAGGTTGTGTTGATCATGTGTTGAGTGCGTTGAGTTTGGAGTTATTTTAGGCGAGTATATGTCCGAGTTAGAGTGAGACGTTGGTTTCCCTCGATTCTTAGCTAAGTCGAGAATGGAGTCGGGTAGAATATTAATATCATTGTTAAGTTAATTTGTTTGTATAAATGTCAAAGTGTTCGGTAGATAAGCAGCTAAACCGAATATTTTACAATCAACTTTGGGCTTTGTTTTTGGTTGTTGGGCTCGTTGGTGGATTGGGCCGAGAAAGAAAAAGAAATGGAAATAATAGGGTTCGTTTGGCTTGTTTGGTTTGTAGCGAGATTGGGCCGAGGCCCAGTGAGTTTAACGGTTCATTAGGGGTTCAATATATTTACTGAGTGTTCGTGATAATTTTTGTGAGCTCGGGAATGTATTTGGTCACATTCGATTAATTGTCGAAACGTATATATATATATATATATATAGACATTAAGTATTAAACGTTAATGTTTTAAATAATTCGCGATTTTTAGACTATCAAGGCTCGTGTGTAAGCATCGTTTCTAGGTAATCGGTAGTCACAAGTATCGTTGTGATTTAAATAGTGTAGCATAAATAACAAAAGAAATTTTGTTACTAGTAGAAAGGGTTATTAAATAACGTAATGATTTATTAGCATCTACTATTCATAGGGGAAAATTACGGGAGGTTACAGTACCTACCACTTACACTGAATTCCGTCCCGGAATTCCAGTCTAAGATAGGTAATAGAAGTGTCTACGAGAATAGGTGTGGGTATTTGGCTCGAATTTGGTCTTCGCGTTCCCAAGTATATTCCGGTCCTCGTTTAGAGTTCCATCGGACTTTGACAATGGGAATGCGGTTCTGTTTTAGTCGTTTGACCTCTCTGTCCATGATCTCCACGGGTTCTTCTGTAAAGACGAGTTTGTCGTCGAGTCGAATCTCTTTCAAAGGAATTATAAGAGATTCATCTGACAAACATTTCTTAAGGTTTGATACGTGAAAGGTGTCGTGAACTCGACTAAGTTCCTCGGGAAGTTCGAGTTTATAAGCCACTGGTCCTATCCTCTCTAGGATCTTGAATGGACCAATGTATCTCGGGTTAAGTTTTCCACATTTTCCGAAACGTACCATTCCTTTCCAAGGAGATACTTTCAACATGACCTTGTCTCCAATCTGGAATTCTAGAGGTTTTCTCCTCACATTGGCATAGCTCTTTTGTCTATCTCTTGCCGCTTGCAGTCGTTGCTTAATCCTGACTATCTTTTCTGTCGTCTCATGAATGAGATCGGGTCCGGTAAGTTGTATATCTCCAACTTCGGTCCAACAAACAGGCGATCTGCACTTTCGACCGTAGAGTGCTTCGAATGGTGCTGCCTTAATGCTGGCGTGGTAACTGTTGTTGTAGGAGAACTTAGCTAGAGGTAAGTGTTTGTCCCAACCTTTTCCGAAGTCAATAACACATGCTCGGAGCATATCTTCTAAGGTTTGGATTGTCCTCTCGCTTTGTCCATCGGTTTGTGGATGATAGGCAGTGCTCATATCCAATTTGGTTCCCAAGGCTTTTTGCAAAGACTTCCAAAAATGAGATGTGAAACGACTGTCACGATCTGAGATGATTGAGATCGGCACTCCATGTCGCGAAACTATTTCTTTTAGATATAGCGTTGCGAGTGTGTCCATCTCGTCAGTTTCTTTGATTGCTAAGAAGTGAGCGGATTTTGTGAGACGATCAACGATGACCCAAATGGTGTCAAGTCCAGTTGATGTCTTAGGAAGCTTAGTGATAAAGTCCATTGTAATACGTTCCCATTTCCATACAGGAATTTCGGGTTGTATGAGTAATCCGGACGGCTTTTGATATTCCGCTTTTACTCTTGAACAAGTCAAACATTTTCCGACATACTCGGCTATGTCAGCCTTCATGTTTGGCCACCAGTAAAGCTTCTTGAGATCTTGGTACATCTTGTCAGAACCTAGATGAATGGAGTACTTGGATTTATGAGACTCATTCATAATGAGATCACGTATACCTCCGTATAGAGGAATCCAACTTATTTCTTTGAAACAGAGCATCCCGTCTGCTCTCTGCACAAAGCCATTCTTATTTTCTGGCATACCATGAATCTTTTCACTAGGTCGGTTCTCTTCCTTAAGAGCTTCGGATTGAGCGGTGAGTATTTGTGAGGGCAGGGGTGAACGAATGGTTATTCCTAACGATTTGACTCTAAGAGGTTTCAGTCGTTCCTTTCGACTTAATGCATCTGCCACAACGTTGGCTTTTCCTGGGTGATAACGGATTTCACAATCATAATCGCTGAGTAACTCTAACCAGCGACGTTGTCTCATGTTTAGATCTTTATGATCTAAGATGTGCTGAAGACTTTTGTGGTCGGTGAATACCGTGCACTTGGTACCATACAGGTAATGTCTCCATAACTTAAGGGCGAATACTACTGCTCCTAACTCTAAATCATGAGTCGTGTAGTTTACTTCACGTGGTTTGAGTTGTCGCGAAGCATAAGCTATCACTTGGTACCATACATGTAATGTCTCCATAACTTAAGAGGCTTACAACCCCACCAGGCTGTGTACCTGACCGATGTAGTATAGTGTAGTGGTAAGTACGGGGGATTGATCGTTCTCCACAGGGAATAGTGTTCGTTAGGTATGAAAAATTACTCTAATAGGTCTAAGGGTGAGAGAAGATTCTTTTTTATGTTTTTATATTTTTTTATGAAAGCAAGTAAAATCTCGGGTTTGAAAGAGTGGGCGGAATTAGTTGCTAGTCAACTAACCCAAATTACTACGAATGCAAATAAAATAAATTAACAAAAATGAAAATGTTGGTGAAAACTTATGTGGAGGGAAATGTGTTTACTTAGATTTCCTTACTCCCTAACTATCTTTTACCGGTTGATTAGTGTGTATTAGTCGCGTGGATGACGGGTGTATTCCTTAATACCATTCGTGGGGTGGCGTACGTACTTCTCCAACTCTACAAGCTCCTACTTCACTCCTATGTCGAGCCGGCTAGGAAGCTCCTAACATGGGATCACTAGAATTCGCTTGTGCATTAAATACAACCATAAAAACCTTTAGTACGCATTGGTTCATGTTTCTTAAGACGTTCAAGCAAGTTACCGAATAGGAAGTTAGCCAGTTTTCTTAAGCCTAACATAGATGAACAATCATCCAATACAACTAACAACACACTAATAACCAATAATCAATAGCTAGGTTTCATTAGATCTAAGCAAACACAAGATAAATCTAGCCTAACATGTTAAACAAAAGACAAGAATAAGATAGAATCAAACAACACATAGACATATTGAATGATTAATTGATAACTTATCTTCAATGTAACATGGAAGATCTCAAGGCAAAAAGCCTTGAAAGAGCTGCCAAATTCGTCCTAGGGTTTTCACACACAAAGTTCCCCAATAAGTTCCACACTAATGACAAAAAATTAGAAAACTATATATAGACTTTTGGATCTGACGGCGTCACGTTATGGAGTGTGACGCCGTCACCTCGCCGCTTTTAGGGTTCTCGGATGACCTTCTTGACGCCGTCCCCCTTTAGCTCTCCAAAATCCGTTCTGGCTTATCAAGGCTTGACGCCGTCAGACTATGAACGTGACGCCGTCCCTCTTTGAATTATAACGTGACGACCATGATCAGATTAAAGCGTGACGCCGTCAGAATTTCCATGCAATTTCTCTGGCTTATCATGAGTAAATTTCACATCCACCACTTTTGCCAAGGCATGACGCCGTCCAGGGTTAAATATGACGCCGTCAAAGGTAACTTTCAGCCGATTTTTGAGACTTTGCCGTTTTCTTCACTTTTATGCTCCAAAAACGTCCAAAATGCCTCCTTTTCCAGATTTCTTCTCAAAAGTACCTAAAATGACAAAAGGAACGATTTAGGGCAATATTTGATCAAATAAATACGATTTAGGGCTTAAATGACCCCTTAAAAGCGGTACACTTTTCGCTTCATCAAATACCCTTACACTTGAGATTTGCTTGTCCTCAAGCAAATGCGCTTTTATTCTAATCAAAATACAAGTTAGGGGTCATTTAATGCTAACATAAAAGTAATTACAACAAATATTCGTTCCACTTTAATCATAATAAGCACGGAGATTACAAACTAGCACCTCACAAGTAGTGTTTAGATACTCACATCTCTCAAGTGTCATCAAAATAAATCTCATAAATGAAAACGGATAATATCTCTCACTACCTGTCATAGCAAATAGATTACCATAGGCTTGGGAAAGGATAAAAAACCTCCTCCACTAGGCGTAAGCACCTAAGATAAACTATCAAAGAGGGCTTTTAAATGGGTTATAATGTTAGGTGTAGGGAAAAGGAAAACACGGTTTTGTTGGATAAAGGATATTTTACTGGTGGCGAGTTAAAGATCTTGATCAATTACATGTACTATACAATGTTGCTAAGCCAAGACTCGACTCAATCTTAAGCTAATGAAAGAAAATAACGAAAAAATAAAATAAACATAAAATAAACGGGATGGTAGTCCGTATGTTTTTTCTACTTTTCTTTTTCTCATTTTTTTTTGTATTTTTCTTGATTTTTTTGATTTTTTTTTTTTTTTTTTTTTTTTTTTTTTTTTTTTTGCATACACTTTTGCCCTACCATCCAAAATAATAATCATAGGGGCATTGCATTCCCTTACACTTGAACTTTTACATAACTTTACAAATAACTATTCTAATGACTCGAATTAAGATAATTGAAAAACTTGGAGTACTTTTAAAATATTTAGCACATATGGGGTAATAATGATGTTCTTCCCCATTACTCCATTACACTAGTACTTTACCCATGAGTCCCAATCGTCCCAAAACAATATGTACAAGGATATGACTCGACTTAGCAACCATGTAATCAATTAGATAATTAACTTGGGTTTAAACAAATGTTGTAACAATAATGCACTAAAATGAGTGCATACAAGGTAGGCTAAGGCGATTTGGGTGTACATTTAGTGGGGTGTAACAAATTCTCTTTAAGTAAAATGCTTAAAGGTCGAAACGAAAAGATAGGCTCTGAGGGGTGTACTAGGGGTATCGTGTACTAAAAATGAGTACAACGCAAAGGGTGTGGGAGAATTACTTGACCAATGTAGCCAATGTAATTATAACAAAAACACAGGTGTAAAACAATGGGTTAATCCTAATGCCTCTTATCATGTAGTAAATCTAACTACACGAATGTAGTCTCACTTGTGGCCTCGGAATGGTCCTAACGCAAGTTCTAGAATCTAAGTGCTACCGGTACACACATCATAGCATAAATGCTTTTCCTACCAATTCTAGGGGCGAACCTCACATATTTGGGGGTGGAAAATTTTTTAGTGGTACGGTTTTTGTGCTAGTCATATAACTCCTATCCGTGAGACGCTCATTAAGATCAAAGTTTCACTCCTATATGTTGTAAAAAATTTTAAATTTGGCACTAAAATTACCCTAACAGGTATTTCTCTCAGTTTTATTACACATCTACTATTAAACAAACAAAAATCAAGCGTAAGAGCATTCTCTAAAATCGTACTTTTACCCCCCCCCCCCCCCTTACACTTAAGATGAACATTGTCCCCAATGTTCAAATAACAAGATGTAAAAGCAAAAAGTAAAAGATTGAAATCAAATACTCCCCTGATTCGCTCGGTGGATAATGAAGTTACACGGTTAGATCTTCCTCCAAGGTAATGTAGAAGCTCCATGACTAATGCATCGCCAAAAGCTTGATTCAAAAACATTTCCTTGTCCAAAATAACCTGTTAAACCTGAGAAAACAAACACGAAAACCTGCATAACATCGGCGGGATAAAATCTATATATAAGGATATAATGCTTGTGGAATGATAATTTTGCAGATTCCTGGAGATTATAAGTTAGAGATTTAATAAAAACTTTTTATGAAAACAAAACTTTCAAAAATTTTCAGAAAATTAAACCTGACGCCGTCAGGTTGTAATTCCTGACGCCGTCAGATATGATCTGACAGAATTCTCATGTTACGTTTCCAGAAATTTTTTGGAAAAACCTATACCTTACTTCCTGGAATTCCTGCAAAACATCATTATGACTCGATACAAGCATTTGACTCAAACAAATACTAATATGCATGTTAATTTATTATTATTACGATTCATGTTCATTTGTGTTCTAATAAACCGATTTAGATTTCCCTTACACTTATCTTTTGCAAAATACCTTTATATGTAGTTAAGACGAAGTTAAAAACAAAATAAAGCATTTTCACAATTTATATTTGAGACATGAACAGTAAACAAAAAGAATAAGAAATGCATACGGAAACAAATAAAATTAAATAAACAAACAATCAAACAAATAAAGCAAATAAAGCTTGGGTTGCCTCCCAAGAAGCGCTTGTTTTTGTTCGAGTCATGAGCCTGACTCTACCCTTATTTAATGGATAAAGGAGAGGTTTTCCCTACACTTAGGATTAAGTGCGGGTGATAGTAGCGATACACACCAGCTCGGTAGGAGTATGCCACGTGAGGAAAGAGTGGTGGATGAATTATATGCTCAAAGGGGTGTGCTCCTTTCATCATAACCTTACCTAGTTCACTTTGGTCAATGGGTGAATTAAAGTTTTCTCCTAAAAAGGGATCATCTTCTATCAACTTCGAGAGATTCCTAGTTGGGAATCCATCTTGACCTAATAAACCCGGTTTAAACCCATAGTGTTTCTTGTGATCTATCATGAATGGGTGATGTAAGTATGTAAGGTCATGGTTCACTCCTATATTAGCTTCCACTCCACATGGCCTAGAGTCTACTACCTTAATCTTAACATTACCCGGACTACATGGTTTGATGGGTGGATCGGGACCTTTTTTAATTCCTAAATTCACATCTAAAGATGGAAGATTAGGTAACGGTTTTGGTTGAGGCTCCGGTTCATCAAAACTAGGAACTTCCATAGAACTAAAAGAAAGGTTATGATCACTAAAAGCATTCAAACCTATTTCTTCTAGTTGTGTTTGGTCCAAGGGCTCTACCTCTATTGGGGTTCCTATAGTCTCTTCTACATCTTCCGGGTAAGTAAAGGGTGGTGTGTATGCCTCAGACAATGGTGGGACTTGTGGGGTACTTGGTGGGCTTGGGTTCTCTACAATATCCTCCATCACATTAAGATCACCAATGTGTTCATCTTGTATTATGGTAGGGCCTAACCATGACATGCACTTAGGTACCTCAACTCTACCCACCTCATTCCTAAACAAACCTTCCGATTGATTTATCCAAATACCAAATAGGTCTAAGCTTGCATTTTCTGGGTCACATGTTCCACTTCTTTTTTGGGCGAGAATCTCAAAGATTTCCCATGCCTCTTCATCACCATAATCCCACATTTTCCCATCTTCCATATTTTCAATCTCCTGCTGGGTTTGGCGGTCGATACGAGTGTAAAAGATTTGAAGTGGAAACAATAAGTCAAGACCATGATGAAAGACCTTTTTTAATAAGTATTTGAAACGAGTCCATGTATCGGAAAAAGATTCACCATTATGTCGACGGAACATAAAGATGTCATTTTGGAGTGGAAGGGGTAGATTATGTAGTGGATTCACGTTCTCCATAATGGTGAACGGAAGAGTCAATGGAAATTTCTTTTACGAACAAAGACACAAAGAAAAAGATAGACTAAAGAAAATCCTAGAAAATAAATAAAAATCTCATAAAAGGATCTATATAGACCTAAAATAAATTCACTAAACAAACTAATTCCCGTCAGCGGGCCAAAAATGATGGTGTTTTGCACCTTACAACAGTTTTACTCTCGAGGGACCCTCAAGAGCTTACAACCCACAGCAGTTGTACTGCCCGATGTAGTATAGTGTAGGAGTACACAGTTTTACCTCTCAAGGGATTAGTGTTCTCCACAGGTATGAAATTACTCTGATAGGTTAAGGTGAGGAAGTATCAGGGGATTGATCGTTCTCCACAGGGAATAGTGTTCGTTAGGTATGAAAAATTACTCTAATAGGTCTAAGGGTGAGAGAAGATTCTTTTTTATGTTTTTATATTTTTTTATGAAAGCAAGTAAAATCTCGGGTTTGAAAGAGTGGGCGGAATTAGTTGCTAGTCAACTAACCCAAATTACTACGAATGCAAATAAAATAAATTAACAAAAATGAAAATGTTGGTGAAAACTTATGTGGAGGGAAATGTGTTTACTTAGATTTCCTTACTCCCTAACTATCTTTTACCGGTTGATTAGTGTGTATTAGTCGCGTGGATGACGGGTGTATTCCTTAATACCATTCGTGGGGTGGCGTACGTACTTCCCCAACTCTACACAAGCTCCTACTTCACTCCTATGTCGAGCCGGCTAGGAAGCTCCTAACATGGGATCACTAGAATTCGCTTGTGCATTAAATACAACCATAAAAACCTTTAGTACGCATTGGTTCATGTTTCTTAAGACGTTCAAGCAAGTTACCGAATAGGAAGTTAGCCAGTTTTCTTAAGCCTAACATAGATGAACAATCATCCAATACAACTAACAACACACTAATAACCAATAATCAATAGCTAGGTTTCATTAGATCTAAGCAAACACAAGATAAATCTAGCCTAACATGTTAAACAAAAGACAAGAATAAGATAGAATCAAACAACACATAGACATATTGAATGATTAATTGATAACTTATCTTCAATGTAACATGGAAGATCTCAAGGCAAAAAGCCTTGAAAGAGCTGCCAAATTCGTCCTAGGGTTTTCACACACAAAGTTCCCCAATAAGTTCCACACTAATGACAAAAAATTAGAAAACTATATATAGACTTTTGGATCTGACGGCGTCACGTTATGGAGTGTGACGCCGTCAGCTCGCCGCTTTTAGGATTCTCGGATGCCCTTCTTGACGCCGTCCCCCTTTAGCTCTCCAAAATCTGTTCTGGCTTATCAAGGCTTGACGCCGTCAGACTATGAACGTGACACCGTCCCTCTTTGAATTATAACGTGACGACCTTGATCAGATTAAAGCGTGACGCCGTCAGAATTTCCATGCAATTTCTCTGGCTTATCATGAGTAAATTTCACATCCACCACTTTTGCCAAGGCATGACGCCGTCCAGGGTTAAATATGACGCCGTCAAAGGTAACTTTCAGCCGATTTTTGAGACTTTGCCGTTTTCTTCACTTTTATGCTCCAAAAACGTCCAAAATGCCTCCTTTTCCAGATTTCTTCTCAAAAGTACCTAAAATGACAAAAGGAACGATTTAGGGCAATATTTGATCAAATAAATACGATTTAGGGCTTAAATGACCCCTTAAAAGCGGTACACTTTTCGCTTCATCAGTAACGATTCTTTACAGTGAGTTTGTTCAATTCCCGATAATCAATACACATTCGGAAAGATCCGTCCTTCTTCTTAACGAATAGAACCGGAGCTCCCCAAGGTGATGAGCTGGGTCGGATAAATCCTTTATCAGACAATTCTCTCAATTGTTCTGATAATTCCTTCATTTCAGACGGCGCTAACCTATAAGGTGCTTTCGCCACAGGTGCCGCTCCAGGCACAAGTTCAATCTGGAATTCTACTTGACGTGGAGGTGGAAGACCGGGTAGATCTTCGGGGAATACTTCTGGAAATTCTTTAACGATCGGAACGTCTTCAACTCGTTTATCTTTTGATTTGTTTTCAGTTACATGAACCATGAATGCTTGACATCCTTCATTCATATATTTCACAAATCTGATATGTGAGATGATACCGTATCGCGTTTTATTATTGTCACCTTGGACAATAAGAGTTTCACCATTACATGGAATATGCACGGTTTTCTCGTCACAGAGTATTCTAGCGCGGTGTTTGGATAACCAATCCATACCAATGACTACGTCAAAACTACCGAGCTGAATGGGCATGAGGTCGATGGGAAAAGGGTTGTCTTGTAGGATTATGGTACAACCACGAATTACGGAGTTGGTGTCAATTAGGTTTCCGTCCGCCATTTCAATTTCAAAAGTGGCGTTTAGTTTGGAAGGGGTAATGTTGAGCAAATAAGTAAACGTAGTTGACACAAAACTTCTATCTGCTCCGGAATCAAATAATACTCTAGCACTATGTTGATTGAGTAAGAACGTACCCGTGACGACGTCAGAGTTCAGTGGGGCATCTTCCTCTTTCAACACATATGCTCTTCCTCGAGCGTTATTTGGCTGACCGTTTCCTTTCGGACAGTGGCTCTTGAAGTGACCTACTTCTCCGCATGAGTAGCAAGTCGGAGTTACAGGTTGTAGGTTGCTACCAGTAGCAGGATTCCTGCAATCCTTTGTCTGATGGCCCACCTTCTGGCATTTCAGACATTTGATTGAGCAAGGTCCGCTGTGGTGTAGTTTGCATCTGTTGCACTGGGATTTCTGACCTTGGTATCCCTTGCCTTCAGTAGCAGCATAAGCCTTGGCGGTTTCTTGTCTTTGGTTTTGATGATGGTGACGATTGTTTCGGTTTTGATGGTACGGGTTATTGTTCCTATGGTTGAAGTTGTTGTTGCGGTGGTTATTGTTATTATGGTGGTGAGTGGTTCTTTTGTCGTCGAGCTTCCTCTTGAGCTCATTGTTGTACTTGACCTCTCGGTCCAGTAGCTTTTGGGCAAGTTCCATAGCTGCCTCTAGAGTTGACGGATTTGATGAAGTGACATTTCCTTCAATACTACGGGGAAGTCCTTCGATATACTTTTCCAGTTCTTTTTCGAAAGTTGGTACAACAGTAGGGCATAATATTTTAAGCTCTTGGAATCTCCTGTTGTATGTTTTAAGATCAATTCCTTTTACTACTAGTAGATGGAATTCATCCTCCAATTTTCTTAGTTCAGAACGGGGACAATATTTCTTTAGCATCTTGGTTTTAAACTCAGTCCAAGTGAGCTGATAGGCTGCCGTCATTCCCATGGCTTTGACTGTAGCATTCCACCATGACAAAGCATCTTGCATGAGAGTTCCAGTAGCGAAAGTGACTTTGTTCTCCTCGGTACAACCGCTTCTCTGGAAAACAGTTTCAGATCGTTCGAACCAGTGAGCAAGTTCAGTCACTCCTTCAGTACCTTTGTAGAAAGTTGGTTGACAACTTATGAAATCCTTGTAGGTACACTTGCGGTTTGCAGCAGTTACACTTTCTCCTGTCGGTAGACTAGTGCCACTGTTGCGTGCATTTGTTGCCGCCTGTTCTGTCAAGACTGCATTTACACCGTCAGCGATTGCTTTTCGGATAGCTTCTGGAGTCATAGTAGGCGTAGCAGTTGAAGTTTCATGATTTGCGGCGGAGGTTGCTTTCCTTGTACGTACCATAGTTCTATCAATATTGCAAAAGCATATTTTAGAATCTCATATTGATTACGTTAGGTTAGGCTACTTTGGGAGGTAATTGAATATGGATTATAATAATATAATTTTAACCCTAACAATTGAGTTTAATAATTCTGGTTTATCTCTGTAGGTACAGCAAATATCATATCATAAATTCATTCATAATATGTCTGAATCAATTCACAACACACATGAGAACATAAATGATTGAATTGCACTGTATGAACCAAAATTTCGCGAGACAATACATGGAAAATCATAACGCATATGCAAGAAACACCCATGGAATACATAAATCAACATCAATATAATACATCCACACAACATAGGATTAATAACTTGTTCGATTTGTTTTACAAAACATAAAGATACAAGATTATTTATTAATACAACATTGGTAGGCTAAGACATCTCTTAGTTATATTGACACGTCTCTGATCTATGGTCCTCCTGGTGCACCATCTAAGCGGCGCTGAAGATCTGCAATTGCTGCCATCAAGGTCTTCACGGTCTGGTCTCGAGCTCTTTCTCTAGCCTGGGAATCCTCAACCATAAGTCTAAGAATCAGAACCTCAGAGCTAACTCGTTCAAGCTCAGAGTCTAATGTCTCAATCACTGTCTGCATCGAAGTAGTGGCCTCTCCTAGTATAGAAATAGTCTCAATAGCTTCTTCTAAACTAGTACCTACTCGATCAAAGACTGCCTCCATCGCCAACTGACCAATCACAAGATTTTCCACTTCTTCCCCAAGTGCGTCAATCTGCTCTAGTGGTAAGTCATCAAGAATCTCTGCAATGTCATCCAGACGATCCTCATGTCTGACTAATCTGGCTGCCAATAGAGGTATGGTGTGATGGATGGGTTCTCCGGTAACCGGAAGAATCCTCGAAGTAGCTGTAGCCGAACTCTCTCCTAGTTCCATGGCTCTTGGTGCTCCTTCCTGGGATCTCCAGTGACGGATGATAGGTAGCAAGTAAGACCATCGGCGTGCATCGACCCTCCTGTGGGTCCCGGTGCGAACTGTAGTCTCATCTCTAACCTGGGCATAGGGGTCTGATAATGATGGAACCAAGCGGTATGCTCTCTCATGAGGTGGTAGAGGTTCACTGAGAGTAGCTGAGGGTGGAGAAGCAAGGGGTGGAATAGAAGAGGGTAATGGAACAGTGGTGGTCTGGTGATAGAAAATAGTAGGTGGTAGAGCTGAAGATAGTGGTGTAAGCGGTGGTGTCCTGGTATGCTCAGGAACTGGGGGCGGTGATGTTACAGGAGTCGTAGTTGGTATGAGTGGGACTGGTGGTGGTACGATCGGTGTTGGTGGTGTGCGTACCCGTTTTCGGGGAGTGTGTTTGCGAACAAAACCTTCTCCGGGGCGTCGGTAAAGTTGGTCAAAGGGTTCGGGTTCGTACGGCTGGAGTTGTCGTACTCGTCCATGCCGGCGAATCGGGTCAGGTGATGGTATGGGTGATACTGGAGGGGAAATCTCCAAGTCGGATGCCGGTAGAAATTGCTGGCTTTCCATGTACCGGTCAGTAGCAGGTGACATTGGAATAGCTGTCGTAGCAAAGTCTGAGGTAAATGGCATAGGATCCTCATTCTCTGAATCAGATGATACAGCGATGGGATGGGGTTTTGAAGACATAGTACTGTAATAATCCCGAATAGTAAATGTATGCTATTAACATAATCATAACTATGTTAAACTTTATTAAGAACTCGTATAGTAAGCAACATCCTAAAATGCTGGAAGTGTGTAGGCACGGAGGGCATAAGGTGGTTTACAATGGTCCGTTTTTAAAATGTAGTTATAGTCCAGTGTTTAAAATACATCTGGTTCTCTATAACCATGAGCTCTGATGCCAATCTGTAACACCCCCAATTTCGGTTAGCAACAGCGGAAGACTTAATTGGGTGTTACGTAGAGGATCTTTCGTCATAATCATAGAAAACGACTTTAAAAGACGTTTTAAGTTTATCATTCAAAATATAAGCGTTTAGAATACAAAGATGTTTCATAGTCAAACATGTTTATTTAAATTTGAATGATAAAACATTTATTTAAACCACCCATACAGGGTTATAATGCCCACTCCGTTGCCTTGAGTTCCAGTCCTTAGTTACCTGAGATAACATGCTAAAAGTCAACAAAAGTTGAGTGATGTTCATAGGTTTAAGTTTAACAGTTTGAACACAAGTATAAGTGTTAATTGCATCGAATTACAATTAAACAAGTTAAAATCAAGTTATTATTGCATTAAGCTCATGACACACAACGCTTAACGGGCATCAAATATGATGTAAAGTATAAAGGCCCTCGTGATGGGTATTTGCCAATAACCCATAAGTTTGTTCAAATAAAGTGCGCCTGGGTGGCTCATCCTAGCAGACCTAAACGGGGATTGTCAGTCCCTAATAGATCTATTCACAATTATTTAAGTTCACTTGTAAGTGATTAAGGTTCATGATTGAGGGACTTTTGGCAATAGCTACTTAAGCAATAATAATAACTGTCATAGCATACAAAAAGTTTGTGTTCAGGTTTTGTAGCATGTATCTCCCCACAAAAGATTTAAAAGTTAAAGTGTGGGCTATGAACTCACCTTGTAGTACAGTAGTGGCAGTAGTATCGTTATTCAAACGATGAAAAGAAAACGGCTTCCACACACGACCTATATAGTATATGACAAGTTTTAGTGGTTTGATAGTCTAAGTTTGGTTTATCGCGAATCATAACGTTTAAGGTTTTATTGATTTGTTTGCCACATTAAATGTGCACGTTTAAATGATCAAGTTATATATAAAGTATAATGGTGTATATAAAAATATAGGATTATGTATATATAAAAAGAATATATAGAGTTATATATATATATGGATATATATAACATTTTGGAAGCGAGCTCGTTTGTTGGAGTGTAATGGTTGACAAAAGGGATCGTTGTTTTATAAATCAAAGTTGGTTGACGATAAGTTAGATTTCTATGTTTAATGATTTCGTTAATTTGTTACGTATATATATTTATAAGTTATAAAATTACGTATATAGAATTATTAGAAAAATTAAATATCGCTAAACATATTTGGTTCGGGTTTTGAGTTTGTGAAAATATTACCACAAGTATAAATTAGAAATACCCTTTAGGTTTTTACAAAATTACACCTTTGGCCCTAACGGTATAACATTTGCACCGTTAGTCCTCGGTTAAGTTTTTATTACACTTTAGGTCCAAAACATTTAATATTTACATGTTATACCCAAAAGTTCCTAGATTTACAGTTTTCATCGTAAGGTTACTAAAATGACAGCTTTTACCAAAAGTTTCCAATTTTGACAACTTTAGTCCCTCGGTTAGCAATTCTTTGCAAATCGAGTCCAAAGTTTATAAAAATCAAAGTTTATTATTTTTATTTCATACTAAGTTTAAAAATAACTTTTGTAACTTATACGAACAGCTTATTTTGTTAAGAGCTTATTTTTCAGCTTATGGGCTTCTAATCGAGTTACTAATGTGGCCCATTAAGGTTTTACGATTTGATGGGCTTAGAGGGGAGTTGGGCCTGGTTACGGGCTTGTTTGATGGTTATATTTTCATTTTGAGTGAGCTTATTCGATCAGCTTATTTGAAAAGCTTATAATTAACTTAGTGGGCTTATTAGCCCAAACCGCTAATATTTAGTTTGTGTAAGATAGAGTTTGGTCGATTACTATAGGTTTAGTATAATTCGAATTTAGTTTTTATAGGTCGAATGAAATACATGGTTTGTTAGTTTGGTTGCTCGTCTATTAGGTCAAGTTATAAAATATACGAGTTGCATGTCGAGTTAAAGAAATATAAGGCCAAAGCTAAGTGACTTAGATTGTCGAAAACAGTTTTAAGAACTTAAAAATATTCTAAGTGTTTTTATAGAATTCGAAGGTTGTCAAGGTGACATGCAAACGTGTGATGTTTATGATGTATACGCTTATATAGTGTTCGAATGACCTTTGCTCTTGATAGTTAGCATAGCAAATATTTAAGATGTTGTTTTACTTACGTGTGTCGTTAATATGAATAACAAAATATTGTATCGAAGCAAAGCATGATACGCGATAGAAATGAAATTAATAAAATGAAAATGGGTTGAGACGTGCTTACTTCTCCTCGATGGTGGGGCGTATAACTATGATGAGACGGAGTTAGGACGAAAGAAAAGTGTAGCTCGACTCTCTACGTACCAAAGGTATAGGAAACAAGTATAACGTGGCCTTTAGCTTGATTCGAACACCTCTAATTCGTGTCAAAGTTATCCGACCATTTTGCTTGCAAAGGACCTAGGTTTTATTTGAAGTGTGGTTTAATGTTTGTGTAGTTGCATGGTTTGTGTCATGCATGGTTGATATAGGATGTTTAGGGTGTATACATGCAAGCATACTCGGTCCAAAATGGGATAATGATGAGTAGTTGGAGTGTCAAAGTGTCGAAAATGATGAGGGGCATAATGTATGAATCGTCCTTGTGGCAGTTCGAACAAAAAGAGAGCAAACAAAAGGAAATTATGAGATTTGTCTTGACTCTATTGGTTGCATTAAAATGTCAATGGATTCTTAACGTGAATGTCTCTACATTTGGAGAATAGCTTGAGTGTGCTAGTAACCCAAATGATGGCTCTTTTGATGCCATTAGTCGGCGGTAAACATCAAGAAGAAAGGACAAAGGCAAGTTTCCAAGTATTGGTTTTTAGTTGTGTTATGTTCGGTAATTTCATGCATACTTTAGACGTGATCTATAATAAGTAGAGGGTTCGTTCGATAGCTTATATACCTAATAAGAGTTCATTCGAATTATTGGTTGGCCAGAATATTGGTGGTGCCGAGTTATGTGTTGTAAAAGAATCGACTAGGCCAAAAATATAAAATTTAGGTTGTGTTGATCATGTGTTGAGTGCGTTGAGTTTGGAGTTATTTTAGGCGAGTATATGTCCGAGTTAGAGTGAGACGTTGGTTTCCCTCGATTCTTAGCTAAGTCGAGAATGGAGTCGGGTAGAATATTGATATCGTTGTTAAGTTAATTTGTTTGTATAAATGTCAAAGTGTTCGGTAGATAAGCGGCTAAACCGAATATTTTTACAATCAACTTTGGGCTTTGTTTTTGGTTGTTGGGCTCGTTGGTGGATTGGGCCGAGAAAGAAAAAGAAATGGAAATAATAGGGTTCGTTTGGCTTGTTTGGTTTGTAGCGAGATTGGGCCGAGGCCCAGTGAGTTTAACGGTTCATTAGGGGTCCAATATATTTACTGAGTGTTCGTGATAATTTTTGTGAGCTTGGGAATGTATTTGGTCACATTCGATTAATTGTCGAAACGTATATATATATATATATATATATATATATATATATATATATATATATATATATATTGTCGATATATATATATATATATATAGACATTAAGTATTAAATGTTAATGTTTTAAATAATTCGCGATTTTTAGACTATCAAGGCTCGTGTGTAAGCATCGTTTTAGGAAATCGGTAGTCACAAGTATCGTTGTGATTTAAATAGTGTAGCATAAATAACAAAAGAAATTTTGTTACTAGTAGAAAGGGTTATTAAATAACGTAATGATTTATTAATCATTTATTAGCATCTACTATTCATAGGGGAAAATTACGGGAGGTTACATACCCACAATGACACGTACTCAAAAGTTTATGCATACAATGAGACGAAAGAAAGTAGGCACCATACAATGATAAAAAGTGTCAAGTTATATGCATTTTTTTAGGATTTGCTCGATCCTAATATGACACTCTTTTAAGTATATCTTTAATCCTAAATATTTTACCAAACAATGTGTTATTGTTGCTATAAGTTTGTAGATATTGACATTAGAAGTTTTTTATTTAGGTGGGGATCGTTTTATAACCCTAATAGAACTCTCATCGAGTCAGGAATGGTAAGACGTTATGAAATGCCACTAAAAACATGGTCTAGTTGGCTAGACAATTACATAAATCGTACAAAGACTAGAATGTTCTTTACAAGCCTCTCGCCGCAACATCAAATGTATGCATTCGTTTTAAGTTTAACACTCCCCTATTAATCTTTGGTTTCTAGTTGTAACTTTGTGTCTTCCTATGTGGTCGTTTTTAGGGGCGAGGATTGAGGGAAAGGCATTGGAGAAAACTATTTAAATGAGACTGAGCCAATAATCAAAAAAAGATATTGGGGAAATGCAACACGTACGGGACTAATGAGAACAGTTGAATCCGTTGTACAAGATCTCCGAAAGAAAAGCTTCAAGATTGAAATTTTGAATATAACACAACTTTCACAATATCGTAAAGATGGACACCCTACGGTTTACAAAAGACATTGGGTTCCTCCAACTGAATCAGAATTGGCTAACCTTGTGGAATCTGCAGATTGTATACATTGGTGTCTTCCTGGAATTCCTGATGTTTGGAATGAGCTTCTTTTGGGTAAAGGGGATATCCTTGGTAAAATTTATTATTAAAAAAATATAATTAATATTTAATTACATAGGATGTGGGTGAATCTCACTTCTAAACCCGTTACAAAGACGGAAACAAATGCACCAAATGTGATTCAAACCAAAACTAACGTAAGAAAGACAAAATCTTATGAACAACTATTATAAGGACAAGAAATAAATCTAATGTTTAAACTGACCACGGAGATTTATATCCATCACATCACGAAACGCTTTTTTCGGAGTTAAACCTTGAAGGTCATAAGTGTCATATAGATCATAATCCTCATCCTCATGTAAACTAGTATCATATGCACCTCCGCTAGTCATGAAACGAGAGGTCTCATCATAAACTGTCCTTTACTCATTTAGCATCACTCTTACTCGATTGTTTAATATGCTTTCATTACTCAATGATAGTTGTTGCAAATTGATGGATCGACCACTACATGAAAACTGTCCTTTACTCATTTAGCGACCGGTTGAGACATGCATAATTAACAACGCTAGAAGCATTCTTGTAGGAAAAAATATTGTAGCGACTGCACCTCACGAAGTATAAATTAAGTTGGCAAAGTATCACTGACATCTAACGCGTCGCACAAAGTGGCATAAAGCATGTTCATATATTCATCAACTTTGTAAAAAATCCAACAGTTAACTTTAGGGTCGATATATAGAGGCAACCTTTAAGGACATATTACATATAAATTAGTTAGTAAACGTACTCAAGTTGATGATAGCTATTGACAATCATTTTGTTTAATGAACATATCTCTGCTACTAAAGAGTGTATGTTAAATTTATAAAATTTAAAATAATTTAAAATTGAGTAATGTGAGTTAACTATTATACGTCCAATTAATATTTTTAATATTGTTTAATATTTAAACTTTTATCTTTTTTGTTTCTAACCTATAGATTTTTTCTCGCAATTACAACAAATTGTACTAATAAGTTTTGCATCAAGGGTCAAACTAGAATCACGATTTCACAGGTATAATTATTTGCCGCTATACACTATTGTTTTGCGCGGATATTTGTCTAGTTTAATTAAATTTGCTTCATTGTAATCCTTGTAATATTTTTCTTAGATTGCGTTTCTCCCTAGCTCCTTGCAAGTATTTTATATAAAATGGCGTTAAAAATAAAAGAAGAAAAAAAAAAAAAAAAAAAAAAAAAAAAAAAAAAAAAAAGCTACTCCGTAGTATATATGATGAGTGACTATTGGTGAAATTTTAATTGAATTGAAATGCAAATAGTTTTAGACAAACTTTACGATGTAAAACAAACAATTTTTTTGGCTTAATACCTACACATAAACTAACAAAAAGGACACATGTGTGGAGTGTGTTACATTGCTAAAAACCTTTAAAAAAAACCAAGAATGAATGGTGTGTATAAAAAAGACGAACAATTTTTTGTGTTGTAATGCTTATTACACTAGTACACAAACTATTTTTTACAACGCCTTATTTGAAACGGTTGATATATTTCACCGCTTTTAATAATACGAAAGCATTATTTATAACGGTTATGTAGCAAATCGTTGTAAATAATTAATTAAATAAAACGGTTGGTGTTGTGTGTACATTATTTAGAACGGTATATAGCAACCGTAATAAAAAACATATGGAATTTGGATTATTTAGAACGGTGTATCGCGCATTCCGTAACAAAATATATGAAAAAATTTCAAAAGTTTTTCACTTCAATGAGCGGGAATTTTCCCACCCTTTCTCTTTTCACCTTTATTCTCTCTATATATTAAACTCGTCACTTTTTCTTTCTCTTTGTTATATTGTATTTCTTTCTCTTTGTTTATACCTAAAACAACTAACTCGAGTTTTCCATATGTTTCATGTTTTGCAGATCTTCAAACAACACATCTTCAAATGAGCGGGAATTTTACCTTTGTCATTTGGGTAAATATGGAATTATGAAGTTTCATTTTGGTATATATATGAAATTTTCCCTTTTTTTATTGTATCTCATATGTTGTAGATTTACTTTTTTTTTTTCATTTAGTTATATTGATTAAATCTTCTTTTCACTTTTCTCTACTGCAGGACGTGTATTTGATATACAACTATATTGATTAAATGTGTCGGTCAACAAGAGAATAAGAAACTTTTGCTAAAAAAATGAAAGAAAAAAAAAAGAATGAGAAACCACGAATAAAAAAGAGAATGAGAAACCACCGATAATTTACTCTCGGATGGCAAGATTCTTAAAATGCATAAGGATTACTAGATTTATGACAAAAAATAATAACATCAATAAAAAATACTTGTACACTAGTACAATCGAGACCACCGGCGACGACTATTTTTCAACGGTGCCGACGTCATGACGTCGGCAGCATACCTTCTCGACGTCAGGTCGTCGGCACGAATAGTCGACAGAGCCACGTCGGCAACGTTCGTGCCGACGAATAACGCCGACGACATAGCGGGACCCACATGATTTTCGGTCAAACGTTTGTTTTTGCTCGACAATTTGTTACCGACGCCGAGTCGTCGGTAACATAATAAATATTTAATAACTTAATTAGATTAAATAATTAAAGTCAACGAAAGTCAAATATTAACGTAAACCACACCGACGACTATTCGTCGGTACGGTATGAAAAGTCAAACAAAGTCAAGAGCATTGCAAATTGTGCCGACGCCCCTTCGTCGGTAAGGTTTAGAATGTAAACATTTTTCATTATTTTAGAGACGACATGGCGTCGGTATTGAAGTTTTATTGCAGCTGCAGTGCAGCCTGCGCAGCTGCACTACCCAGATTTTTGCCGCAAAAATGTGCAGCAAAAATCTGCCAATTCCACTTTCAACCTGCTCTTATAAACCACATTCCAATACGGCCATAAACAACGGCTATAAAGTTTATAACGGCTTAAACGGCTATATATAACCACTAAACACTTAATAGACTTTACAAAACGGCCATAAACTTTACAAAACGGCCATAAACATTATAACACCCTCAAAATACATCATAAAGTTTACAAAATGGGTGTTATAATCGCTAAACCTAGCTACTATATGTACAAATGTTGCAATATCCTAAGTGTTCAAAGATAATAAGATTGGGGTCGTCAAAAATATAGTTCCAGAGACAAAACAACACAAAATAATACCTCTACATGTCCAGCCCATCGTCGTCATCATCATCCCTCCCGCTCCTAGAGCCACTCGCGCTGCTAGAGCTACTCGCGCCGCCTAAGCCACTCGGGAGAGCGCCTGAGCCGCTCCCTCCCGCGCCGCTCCCACTGCAGCCTCCAGCGTCAGCTCGAGAACCAATCTGGGTAAGAAACGAGTCCCAGTCTGGGTTCCTCGAGATATAACGTGTCAAAAGCTCGAGCCTCTTCTCATTTTTCCTGGCTTTCTTCTTCTCTTTTTTCCTCTCTTTCTCAGCTTCAGCCAGACTCTTTTTAAATTCATCAATCTGCCCCGTAGCTTCAGCAAGCTTCCCTTTAAGCTCGGACGTACCTATAAACGAAATAATCAAAATTTAAAAACGGTCATTTCAATACATATATAAGATGCGTCATTTAATATTATCCAACTGTACATACCTGGTGGAGCTGGAGGCGGCATGTCTACCCGTGGCCTCTTCAAGTAGGGAACCACCTTGCCGACGCCGGGTATATGACCACGCTGCTTTCCCCCGATCACCCGAGCAAATATATCCTCCTCCGTGAGGCACGGCTCGTCTGCCGGCATATCAGATCTAGGCTGCCTCAGCCGGACCATCTCTTCCTGTGTAGTTGAAAAAAAATGAGAAAATTAATATATTAGTCGGGTTAATTACTAGATTATGTTTCAATAAATCACTAAGTGCGTGTTTGGAAAAAAATAAATAAATAAATAAATAAAAAACGATACTTACAAACCGAGCTCTAGCCTCCTCCTGCAACCATGCACCATTCTTGAAGTGGGTGTCAAGATATGTATCGAACATGGACGGATACTGGTGGTCCTGGCTCCTCTCAAACTGTATAAATATATACACATGCATATATATTTTACTTGGTATAAATAATTTTAATTAATATATTATTAAAATTAAATAATCTTATAAAAATAAAATGTGTCTTACATATTCGTGTCGAGATGCCGCAAATGACTTCGAACCGTGGCGGCTGAGAATCGTGTTCTTCTTTCGATTCTCTTTGTTCACAGCCGATCTTTTCTGGGCCGCCTCCGACATGTACAAATCGACATACTTGTTCCACTCAGACATCTCCAAGCTCGGAGGAGGATTTCTTCTTATCTCTTCCACTCTATCAGCCCCACCCTTTTTTGTAAAATAATGAAGTTTCATATCATATTTATTGTCTCGGTATCGACCAGCGAAATACGATGTGAGCGCCGAGCGAATGGTATCCCAGTCTGGTCTGCTCCTGTGGCGCTCCAAATCGAACATAAGCTGCAATCAAATATAGTTAAAATTAATATAAAGTTATAAATAAATAAACAAATTTTAATAAATGTACACATTCAAATAATTAAATATAGAGATATAAATAAATAAACAAATTTAAATAAATATGCACATTTAAATAAATAAACACGATAACATAACAATATATATAAAAGGAAAATGAAATAACTGACCCCGAGCTGTGGAAGGAAGTCAGCCGTCTTCTCCGGCTCTATATCGTACCAGGAGGCATAGGAGAGCGGCAGCCGCCGAATGAGCTCGCCGACATAATTGCTAAACCATGCCGCGTGCTGGCCCACATTACCTCTGTCTCGGCTGTCTCAGCTCTCGACTCTCGCTCTCGGCTGTCTTGGTGGAGCTGTGGTGGTGTCGGAGGTGGAGCTGCGGTGTCGGCTGTATAAAATAAATAAAGAAAATAAAACAAAATTAACAAAAAACAAAATTAACAAACATTAACACTAAGATTAAACAAAATTAACAATAAACAAAATTAACAAAAACCAAAATTAACAAAAATCAAAAATACCTGTTTTGTAGATCGAAGAAGAAGAAGTGGGGAAGAAGAAGAATTAAACAAATGAGGGGTTGAGGAGTGAATTAAACATGAGAGGAGGAGGAGGTGGAGGAGGTGGAGCTGTGGTGGAGCTGCGGTGGAGCTGCTCGTGTAGTTGTGGTGGAGCTGTGGTGGAGCTGCGGTGGTGTCGGAGGTGGAGCTGTGGTGTCGGAGGAGGTGGGTGAAGTGATGGTGGAGCTGTGGTAGTGGTGGAGTAGTGGTAGTGGTGTCGGAGCTGTGGTAATCGCCGGTGGTCGTCTTCAATAATTGAGATAAAAGTTATACGTTTTTTTTTTCTAAGTGTGGACCAGATCTAGTTTTGTTAAAACTTTTAATGTTACCGACGTCATGTCGTCGGTAAGGTTATAGAAATTTGTCGTTTCTAGTTTGGCGGGACGAATAAAAAATTGGCGAAAATTTTGGCGGTTATATTACCGACGTCATGTCGTCGGTAATATTATAAATACTTTTATAAAATTATAAAAAATAGTTTTATAAATTTTTTATTTATTATAAATACTTTTATAAAATTAAAAAAAAATCAGGAAAATAAATTATCAACCATGCAACTTTAGGATCTTTATATTAAGAAACCCTAAAATCAAGAAAACCACCTTACATCATTTAGATAAGTTAAGATTGTGGCCCTTGATGTGTACCTCCTGAATGTCATAGACTACAGCGACTTATGCCCCATTCTTGTACAAGGATAATAAACGGTCGTGACTATAAGAATGCATGGCATGTACGTATCGTTCATCATGAAAATAGTTTTGGTTCTACACGAGATGTTTAAATAACGAGCCGAGATGTTATGGTTTTACACAAGATGATTAACGAACGAGCCGAGATGTTATGGTTATACACGAGATGTTTAACGAACGAGCCGAGATGTTATGTTTTTACACGAGATGATTAACGAACGAGCCGAGATGTTATGGTTATACACGAGATGTTTAACGAACGAGCCGAGATGTTATGGTTATACACGAGATGTTTAACGAACGAGCCGAGATGTTATGGTTATACACGAGATGTTTAACGAACGAGCCGAGATGTTATGGTTATACACGAGATGTTTAACGAACGAGCCGAGATGTTATGGTTTTACACGAGATGTTTAACGAACGAGCCGAGATGTTATGGTTATACACGAGATGTTTAACGAACGAGCCGAGATGTTATGTTTTTACACGAGATGATTAACGAACGAGCCGAGATGTTATGGTTATACACGAGATGTTTAACGAACGAGCCGAGATGTTATGGTTATACACGAGATGTTTAACGAACGAGCCGAGATGTTATGGTTATACGCGAGATGTTTAACGAACGAGCCGAGATGTTATGGTTATACACGAGATGTTTAACGAACGAGCCGAGATGTTATGTTTTTACACGAGATGATTAACGAACGAGCCGAGATGTTATGGTTATACACGAGATGTTTAACGAACGAGCCGAGATGTTATGGTTATACACGAGATGTTTAACGAACGAGCCGAGATGTTATGGTTATACACGAGATGTTTAACGAACGAGCCGAGATGTTATGGTTTTACACGAGATGTTTAACGAACGAGCCGAGATGTTATGGTTATACACGAGATGTTTAACGAACGAGCCGAGATGTTATGGTTTTACACGAGATGATTAACGAACGAGCCGAGATGTTATGGTTATACACGAGATGTTTAACGAACGAGCCGAGATGTTATGGTTATACACGAGATGTTTAACGAACGAGCCGAGATGTTATGGTTTTACACGAGATGTTTAACGAACGAGCCGAGATGTTATGGTTTTACACGAGATGATTAACGAACGAGCCGAGATGTTATGGTTATACACGAGATGTTTAACGAACGAGCCGAGATGTTATGGTTATACACGAGATGTTTAACGAACGAGCCGAGATGTTATGGTTTTACACGAGATGATTAACGAACGAGCCGAGATGTTATGGTTTTACACGAGATGATTAACGAACGAGCCGAGATGTTATGGTTATACACGAGATGTTTAACGAACGAGCCGAGATGTTATGGTTATACACGAGATGTTTAACGAACGAGCCGAGATGTTATGGTTATACACGAGATGTTTAACGAACGAGCCGAGATGTTATGGTTTTACACGAGATGATTAACGAACGAGCCGAGATGTTATGGTTATACACGAGATGTTTAACGAACGAGCCGAGATGTTATGGTTATACACGAGATGTTTAACGAACGAGCCGAGATGTTATGGTTATACACGAGATGATTAACGAACGAGCCGAGATGTTATGGTTATACACGAGATGTTTAACGAACGAGCCCTTTCGTCGGTACCGTTTGCAATACACGAGATGTTATGGCGCCAAAACTTCCCTCCAAAAGATCTATTTTTTTTTTACTATATATAATAGTTAGCAGATCTGCTCTTAACCACACAAACACATTATACACTCTCAAATCCTCACAACCACAAACACACACTGTTATCATGGTGAAGATGGCGGAATTTGAAGCTTTTGTTTGTCCTTGTGGACGAGGAGACATAATTCTGCGACAATCGCATCGACCTCACTCCCGTGGTAAACAATACTATGCGTGTCCTTTATCCAAGGTTAACAATTACATATTTTTTTGTGTGTTATTTAAATAATTTGGTTAGTTGTTAAAAATTATAGTTTTTACTCTTTAACAGGGTGGGACAAAGGAGTATGGATGCGATTTTTTTTTATGGAAGGATGAACGACTAGCCAAAATGACCGCTTCTGTTGGAGCTTCAACGCCTCCAACTCATTCCGCAAGACCATCCACAACTCCAACTCGATACACTGCAGGACCTTCAACATCAAGTCCTGGAAATACAGAGTGCTCAAACTGCATCAAACTGAATCACCAGATAATGGTACTCAATAAAATGCTAGAAGTGTATATGCATCCAAACAAACACACAACTGATTCAGCTGCCTTACTTCACGACCTTTATAATGACATGGTAGGTGATATGGGAAATCTTCGTATGTAGGTTGTTGTTGTTGCTGTTATTGTTGTTGTTGCTGCTGTTATTGTCGTTGTCGTTGTTTGTTGTGTTATTGTTGTTGTTTAATAAAATGTTGTTGTTGTTGTGAAAACTGATGTCGAACGTGCTTTATATTTTTAATTTGTACGCTTTAATGTTGGAGGCGTTGTGAAAACTTAAGTATCCATCAAGATTCAACCATAAGGGGTCGTTTGGTTTATGATGTCCAAACAGGGCCGTTTGGTTTATGTTGTTTTCTTAACAACAGCCCACAAGAGCCGTTTGGTTTATGCTGTCCAAACAGGGGTGTTTGGGATTGCTTATTTCCTGCACCAAAAGGGTGTTTTGGTTTATGACCTTATTTGAAGAAACAACATCACAATTAACAAACACGAATGCACACATTTTATTTAAAACACGCAAGAGTTCTCAAACGAAAAACTCGACAACCAAACAAAACAACTCAAACTAAACAACTCGACAACCAAACGAAACAACTCAAACTAAACAACTCAAACTAAACAACTCGACAACCAAACGAAACAGATCAAACGAAACGACCCGTTTATTTTTTTTTGCGGCTACTTCCCGCTTTGCTGGAACTCGCACCATCTTTTCCTTTCCTTGCTCTCATTTCCTTGATACGTGCAAACGTAGCTTCGAGATTTGTAACTCTATTTTCCAGATTACCAAATTCGGTGTTGAGGTCCAACGTGCTTTCAGCTTCATCGTCACCTCCAACAGCAGCAGCTTGAGCTTCAGCAGCACGTTGAGCTTCAGCAGCATCTAGCTCTTCCAAATACTCTCTATAGTACGGCTTTCTCCTCAACCATTCTAGAATCTTGTCCCTCTGCCACGGTGCACAGTTCTCATAAGAACCATATTCATCAAAAATTTCCCAGCCCCAATGAAGTATAATTTCATTATACAGGAGCTCGTGTGATAAAGCCTTCGACCATTCCTGTTCCGGCGTTAAACCATCCATTGTTATGTGTGAGAATTTACGTGTTTTGTGATAACTTTATTATATGATATATATATATAAGTAAAAAATTGGCGGGGTGGAGGGAAATTTTGGCGGGAAATATCACAGACGACCTGTCGTCGGTATAGTAAAGGCGGGAAAAACCCCGCCCAATTATTCGCTATTATTCACAAGAGGGATAAGTCAAAAAAATTTGGCTTAAATAGGTGCCGACGTCATGTCGTCGGCGTCATTAAACTAAAGGCAAAACAACCATTAATCATCCGCTAATCCCGCGCTAATCACAATTATTTTTTTGGTTTATACCATGCCGACGACATGACGTCGACATGGTTTTGGCGGTCAAATTCCCGCCCAGGTTTTCACCAAGTCAAACATTAGAATTATGGTACCGACGAAACGTCGTCGGCATAATAAGGATATAAAAATTCAACGCAGCCTTGGCTGGGTCAAGCCAAATTTTTGTCTTTTAGCGGATGGTGCCGACGACATTGTGTCGTCGGCGTGGTACTCGTCGCCCGTGCTATGTTTTCTTGTAGTGGTACGCCTAAAAATATAATAAAGATCTTTAAATATTATTCTTTTTTGGAATCTTATTAATTAGAACGGTGCTTAAGAATTGTTACAAAAAATATAGTGCTTGAGAATTGTTAAAAAAATATAGTTATTTAGAACGGTTGAAAACCGTGGTAAAAAAGTAAGCTTATTATTTAGTACCCTCTATTATACTACGGTTCAAAACCGTTTTAAAAAACCTTATTTAACCGTTTTAATAAATACTTTCTCTACTAGTGTTAGGCAATGGATTGTAATGACAATACAATGAAACCTAGAAACCTTAATAGACCCGAACTCATAGACAAGCTCGGGCCTTATAATCCATTGCCTAATAATGCTTAGTTATAAGCAATACAAACTTAAATTATAGGAGTCGTTTTCATGTCTTTTGTACCATTGTTTACTCGCTGGCAGTTTCTGTTGATCGAAAAATGTAAGCCAAGAGAAGTTCATTCCATATATCAGGAACTCCGGGAAGGCACCAATGTGTACAATCTGAAGAACGTTGTGGGTTCTTTATTTGTTCATCGGTTAAGGGACGCCACAGCCTTCGATGGACTGTAGGGTGTGCATCTTTTCTGGCTTGTGTTAGTTGTGTTATATTGATGAATTGGACATTTTTCCCTTTGGCTTTCAATTTTTCCAACGATGACTCCAATATTCTTAGCATTTTTAGATCCGTTCCGCTCTCCCAAAATCCTTCTTTCATTACTGGCTCTTTCTCTTTATAACATGATCCGTCCCTCTTGCCTCCCCAATCTGTAGCCCTGTAAAATGAAGAGAAAAAGTTAAAACTTTCCATGGAGAGAACGAGTGAGGAAAAAATGTTTGCTTGTAACAGAAAAATAAAGCCACATCCGCACCACACCAAAACAACATATACCCGTAGTCATAACACTCAAAACTCAACTCAGTAAACACTAAAACACACACGCGTACTGTAAACATACACATACCGATACATATACACACAATTAAACATCGTGGTCACTTATACGTTGAAAAAACACATTGAATGGGGTGTCGTCGATCCAGTGTGGTCACACAACTACACCGAGACCACATTGCGATACCTTGTGCTCTAAGTATAACTTTTTGGTTATGTTATTTGTGTCTATTATTTGACAAATCATGTGAATTTGGCTATTTCTAATATTTACACATCCATATAGACAAGTATCACTATTATATAGTTTAGGTTATTAAATAACAACGAACTATTTTAAAAGTACTGTTTAGTGCGTGAACTAAAAAGTGTTTTAGTAAATTTTGTAAAAATATAAGAAGTCTTCTAATATACACGTGCGGATGACGTGCCATATCCTAAAATGTGACATGTGTCACTGGTTTTTTATGTGATACATCATAAAAATATGCATATTAGAACACTTTTTGAAAGTTTGTAACATTTTGTTAACCAACTTTTAGTTAACAAAACGGTACATTAGAAAATTTATGTTGCTATTTAATGAACTAGACCCCTATTATATGTGGTTGACTTGCCAATAAATAATATATATATCTTTTGTTATTTTAAAAAAGGTACGGTACGTTCTCTTCCAGCTGTTTCGTACTTTGAATGAGTTGCTGTAAGGCCCATGAAAAACATCTTGGTCTTTGCAGGATCGATATTGGCGTGAACCCATTTGGACCATGTGTTTAAAACCATCTTGTAAGCACGAACATTATTCACTTCATTGTAATCTTGAGCAGGACCACCCAACAATGATCCAGGACCTTTCCTGATATGCAAATAGAAACAATTAAACCTAGCATGCATGTTAATAACCAACAATAATAACTTGAGGTGTTTCTGTTTACTTCATTATAATTTGAACTTACAAGAACTTAATTATGGGTAATCTCCACCAAAGATAAGTATTAAACACAAGGAAATCTGCGTCAAGCCAATGCTTAGCATGTTTCTCAATGGATTTCACACGAATAGTTCGATGATCATGGCGATGGTTTGATGGATCGTCACCATTAGATTCAACCAACATCGGAGCCCAGTAGTAGTCCACTGAAATGTTGTAGTCCTGTATTGTTTCACGACTGGTTACTAAAAAGCCTCTTCAAATGTTAGATCTTGAGTAAAAAAAAATAATAACGAAGGAGTACTTACGTTGGACCTAAATGTGTACAGGGTTTTATTGAGACCTTGTCCAAGCTTCTTTTCTCCTGGGATTGATGTATGGAGCATGCACATCATCGAATCCCATTGGTTCCTGTTTACCGAATCGCCCACAAACAATAGCCTTTTATTCCTAAGTTTCTCTATCATTATCTTGCTATCAAACCTGTTCATTTAACACATATATAACAATACATTAGAAAATTGCAAAAGCAAAGGTGGTGGTTAGTAACAGTACAAAGCTAGCAAAAGGTTGTGGCTTCAAAAATTTATGAAGAAGTGTGTGTGTGTGTGTGTGTGACTTATTTGCCAAAAGAAAAATACAAATGTGGTAGAAATGTTTTTATTAGAATCGGACATGTTATTGTTTTTGCATGAGAATTTTCGAGAGATATAGACCTAGGAAAGTCACAACCATGCGGTTGCCATCTCCATTTTTGATACTTAGAATCCTTTCTCCCATAAGTTTGGCATGCTAAATCACCACGTAGATACCTACACTCGTCCTCTCGGTACAACGGGTAATGGCTCTTGTTGTCATAGACCCATTGGCCCGAGAACAAGTCACAAGGTTCCGTTATAGATGGCGGTGCAATATTCAGCCTTCTTTGATGATAAAAAACTTGTGCACCTTCATTTGCTTCCTCATCTGCCTGCTCTTTGACATTTGTGGTTTCAGTATCGGTTTCGGTTGCAATTAGAGTTGTGGTTGGAATTACAACTGGAGTTGGAATTACAATTGGAGTTTGAGTTGTACTTATAACGATTGTAGGTTGAGTAATTTGGGCTGTGCTAATTGCTGCTTCTTGCATAATGTTTCTATTAAAGCTTAGAGTTGCTAATCCACCAAGAAAGAAAATGATTATGCTACAATGGAACATGGTGTTCATGTCCCAAAATCCCATCAAATTAGAATGCTTCTTTCCCTTATATTACACAAAAACACAAAAGAGAACACACACAAAGAGAGGATAACAAGTGCTAGAGGGTTATTATGCAAGAAGAGAAAGAAAATTGTAAGGGAGATATATAACATGAAAAGTTTAAGTTTATTAAATTATAAGTATATATTAAAACCGGTGACGACGACGCCGTTTTGCGTCGGGCTTTTCCCGCCAAAATTACTGGGCCACTTTTACCTCGCTTTTCCGGCCTGTTTTTTGGCCGATCCGGTTCTTTTCTCTTCGATAACTATACTACGGCGGTCTCATAGCACTGGAAGCTTCTACTTTCTTCATCTCCCATCATGTCCGGAGGAACAATCTCAACACCCATCACAGCTCCCAGAGCTCAAACATAAACAGGTAAGCATATGAGATCTATGTAGATTTGATATTATATTTTGGTTTTCTGCTTTTTGTCATGGGTGGTAAAGATTAGGGCTTTCTGATTTTGAATTGGGATTTAATATATGTGTAGATAAAAAGATTGGATTTTTATCCAATCTTTATCAGATTTTTACAAAACCCATGTTAGATCGGGGTGTTTGGATTTGCTTATTATTTATTTTATTTTATTTTATTTTATGGCCTTATAACAAAGTTAATGAGGTTATTGATGAAACAACCACTTTCCAGTTTGGATTGGCTTATTTTGGGCTTATGAGGTTTCTTTGTTCAGCTTATGCCTGCTTATGGGCGTGGTTCTTTTTAGACTGAATTTTAATCTTGCACTATTCCGGATTCTTTTATGCCGATATCAGCTTGAACCATAACTCAATTCTGGGTGCATGCTTTTACAGATTCAATCAGCTCTAAAGAAGCTCATACTCTGGAAGTGGAGATTGTGACACACGGATACAGGGGGAATTGGAGAAGAGAGAAGCACAAAAAAACAAGTACGTTTGACAAGGTAATGGTTTATCTGTGATACTTAGGGGTGTTTGGATTAGGTAATGGGTATACGACATATGGCAGAGTTACATCTTTAACTCATAATATATATTAGTTCTCGGTTCAGTTTTATATGCAACTTTAAAGAATTATGTGGAATGCTTCTAACTCATAATCTCTCATTGGCTACTTGCAGGTCAATTTTTGGGGGCTGGAGTCAGGGTGTTTACATGTTAAAACATGGTCTGAAAAGAAGGGTTGATTTGGGTCCTGAAATGGTGGCTGAAGTCGTTGCATTTGGATAAAGAAATGGGTGCATTTGGGGGTTCGATTAAAACTGAGATCGTTTCCAATTTGCCTTGCCAGCTAACTTTGCTTGCAGCCACGGGAGTTTACAGTCCATAAGAGAAGGTAGTGCCTTTCTTATTGACTCAAACTTAAATTCTTCTTTGATAGCTTATGTTACTTTTTGTATGATCCCAGATTAGACCGTATATGTATAATAGTCATTTTTTTAAGGCAAAACAGTAGGAAGCTAAAAATAAGTTGTTGTACAAGCAGTATAGCTACTGCTACGTTATAAACTTTACGCCAATATTAATATTATAGTGTTTAACACAGAACTACTAGATGATGGTCGTACCTAGGTAGTTGCGTAGAAATGAGTTGATGGATGATATAGAAACTACTCCATTTGGATGATATAATCGTCTACCAAATAGGAATGATCATATAAATCAGATATTAAACTACTTTTTTGGGCTCTTTCAACACCAATTTGAAATTTGGAAAGTTCTATGCCTTTTTGGTGATTAACGGATAAATCAGAGCAATTTGCAGAACCAATAACGGGTATAAGCTTTGATGTTTTTTTCCTTTATGAAAGCAGTAGCATACGATACAGTATATAAAATTAATGTCGAGCCAAGAGTGGAATGAAAGCTAGATGTCTTTAAATTATGTTATCATGGTATTAAGTTATAGATGGAAATGTCCGTACCCACAAGTCGACATAATATCAGCAAAAGATTTGGATTTAATCTTTTTATGATTTTCTTCTGCTGGTGCTAATATTTTCATTCTGTTTGACGCAGTTTCTTACGGAAGTTCTCTCTTGGGATTTTCAGCGATAGAATATGTAACCTTTCTTTATATGTTATTTTCCCGTGTAAAGGTATAACGCTACTTATACATGAATCTTATATATTTTGTATTTGTACAGGGGCAAATTGTGCAGTGGATTAACTCCTCTTCATTTGTGATTGACACTGATTTCAGGAGGTGGACCTCGCCTAGACTCGGATATGGCAATTACATCAAATCTGTTAGTTACTTCTTCCTTTGTACGGATATTTCATTTAGTTGTATGCGCTTCAACGATATGCTTTAGGGATATGGTTCACAGGGGCATGCTGATGCATGCTTTTCGTAAGTTTAACCTTATACATTTGCATGTGTATATGAATACTCCTACGGATTTTTCTTTCGTACTTTGATGATAGGTGAATTAACTATTCCAATTTCCCAAAATCGAAACTGGTATGTGGATTTGCAGAGGTGCGTGCATGGGATTCGTAAGCTTGGTGAGTTTTTTTGGAGCTTAGCTATGGCTAATTATAGGTTTTGGGGATGGTCTGGTCCGGAGTTTATTCAGTTTAGTGGGTAATTTATATCATTATTTTGTGTATTTGCAGGTACCACCCTACTTGCCTCAATATGAATATTGATTACGCTAGGCAAGTAGCTTACTTTACATGTGACCGTCAGCAACGCTTAGATGGTAAGAGACCTCACAACAAAATGGTGAACCAGTGGTCAGGCACTTACATTGTCATTTCAGTCGTTTGATACTTACAGGACAAGTGGTGTATTGGTCAGAATTAAATTGTTCTTCCACATGACATTAAGTTTGCATCAGGGCTTATAGCAAACCCAGTTTTGACCAGTGCTACGGTTACCGATTCAGAGTTCTGAAGTAATTTTGTTGCTGGCCAATTTCTTTATACCAAGGTAATTCGTTTTTATTATATTTCCTTTTTACAGATTTTGGACGGATAAAAACTCAGTTTGCTTATTGTACTATGCTATTTGTTGGTACCAATTGATCTTGAAACATATGGTGCTTCCACAATATTGAAATTCCTAAAGGGGTGTTTGGATGTGTGTTTGTAAAGTGCTAAAGTTTAAACTTATTTATGTTAATGCAGTAACATATATTATCTGAATAGGGTTATAGGTTTAAACTTATTTATGTGGATTATTGATTGCTATTCAGATGTTTATAAACTGGTCCTATGTTGCGAGGATGATGCTGACATTCTTGAACCGGTGAAAAGTCGGTGCCATATTATCAACCTTGATGCTCCTGTAACTCATGAAGTAAGTGCTATATTGTTTGTCTGAGGAGGAATTTTTTTGTTTATAGGTTATCTCTACCAGGTATATTTTAGTTAAAAGATTTAACTAAAGAGAATATGGGTCAAATTGGCGAAACAGGTTGAAAGCTATAGTTAGTGCAGTCAAATGCATAAAAACTCCCAAATCACGATATTAACAAAAGTTACTTAATGTTAAAATATACTTTTACTTTCATATTTAGCCCACCAAAATGCAATGTGATAGTCACATTTTACCCATATATGCACATACATATGTTAAACATTTAATGCAATATGTTTACTTTTTCATTATATGCAATTTTAAGCCATTTGACACAACCAATTGCATACCTTAGTAAGAACCAGTAAGCATGTTGCAAAAATAGTTGAATTCAGTGTGTTGCATATATTGGTAAAATGTGAATAGTTGTCTCGATTCGCAAGCCGTTTTGTTATGTTGTTGAATGTCTTGCTGCTTATGCAGGACCTGTCATTAACAGACGAGCATCGCCTTTTGCTCAACGAATGAGGCCCGGATCTTCAACAGGTAAAAAAAATTGTTGTTGGTATCCACTACATTTTCTCTCAAATGTTTGTTGAAATTAGGTAATGTACGACAACGTTATAAACTGTTATTGATTACTTTGTCGTTTATGTAGCTAATGTTTCTAATGCGTCTGCATTCTATTCTGAAGGTTGTTTGTAGTACCTGTTGTTTTTACTGTCTTCATTCGCAAGCAGTTTTGTTAAGTTGCTTAATGTTTGGGTCTTAATGTAGGACGTGGCGTCAATAGACAACCATCTGCTTCTGCTGACCACTTGAGAACGGGTCTGCAACAGGTAAAAAAATTATTGTTCGTGTTTAGTACACAATGGCTCAGAATTTTTTTCAGTTGCACAACGTATTGTGATGTTGTAGGTTTTCATTGGTTACTTTGCTGTTTATGTAGGCAATACTTCTAACGCGTCTGCATCATATGCTTTTGCCGAACCTGAAACAACGTATTACTAATGATATAAACAATGTATGTTCATAATTTGTCAACTCGACAACCAATTCAATAATTTTTTTTTTTTTTTTTTAGTAGGTTATGAAATTTATTGGATTATGGTATTGTGTAGAAAGAATCTGGTGCAAGCGAAACAAGCATCTGTGAACAAAGCTAAAAAGAGAGATAGAAGCAAGCTCAAAAAGGCCACCGAAAGCCTTCTTTCTGTTTATGTAACCATAAATTTTACATTGTGGTTATAGTGTGTTTTAGTTTAATGTAATTAATTGGAATAAATTGGCACACGTGGATAACAAAAAAATTTCTTTCGTAAGTTTATTTGAAAACTTATCAAGTTGTTGTATTGTGTTGATATTTGGTTATTTGGTGGTTAACGTTGTGTTTAAATTGAAAATGCAGGCTGCCAACGAAGCCGAGCAGACGCGTCAGAAACCATGCAAGGCAAGTGAGAAACTATGGTTTCGGACAAAATGTAGATGCTCATCACAGAATGCCGATCGGCTATAGGCGCCTACGACAACTAACAAGCGACAACGGGAAACAGCCACTACAAGGTAACAGGAAAGTCATTTTTGCAATCACCTTCCGATAGTTACATCTGTTAATGCACAGGATACGTAAGAAAAAATTTCCGTCTCTCACCTCACAGGTCAACTTTTGTATCTGTTTGTCATAAGATGCGTGGGAAGCTATGTGGTGTTATTAGTTATGTGTGTGATTATTGATTGACTGCATTATGAATCTATTGTGCAAATCCCTTTGTGTAATATATGATATTGTCGTTATAAATCCCGTTGCTTAAGTTGTAGTTATGCTGTTAAGTAGGAGATGCCAGATTGTAAATATGGTTGAAAGTGTGTATGTAACTTGAAAGTTGAAAACTAGGTTATCTGTTGTGTCAACGCGTATACGTGACTTTTTAAGGAGCGTTAGATGTCTAGCAGATTGACCATTTACCCGTTATCGTAGCCATTGAACTCATTAATGTTGCCACTTCTAATAATTATGATAGCCATTTGACTCATTAATTCCTCCTGTGCAGGCAGGGGTTTAACTTTGGGCACCGCGCTCAAAATTTATGGAAGACAATAAGATGCAGGCACTCTAATTGAACAGATGACCGTGCCTCGAGATCCTATTGTGCATTATCAGGGAATGTATGTGTTCACATTGATATATGCTCGAACAACAAATACCAAGATAATCTGCCAACTACTGGCCTTTGCTGTATTAGACGCGAGTTTTGATATCAGCGGTGCTGCTATTTTGGCCGTTTGATTCATCAACTACTCTGAACAAGAACAGATTGGTGGTGAGCTAATATATACAGGTACATTTTCAGTGATTACTGTTAAACTTTATTAATGTTTTCCCTGCTTTCGTTGCGGACATGCCCAAAAAAAAGATCAAACTGGAAGTACGTGAAACACTGGAGATACCATCGTGCACCTATTTGTTTAGAAAATTTCGCAACTGTCCATAACATTTTTGGGTCAACCAACAAAGATAATTAATTCAAGCCGGTCTTCTTGAAATGGTTTACAGTTTTTTGTTGGGCTGAGAGTCGTGCTTTCATTTTAGGAGTATAAGGGGGTGTTTGGAATTGCTTAGTTATAATGCTTATCCTATCAAAAAATAACCATTTACGAACCAGCTTATTTACTATGATATCATACAGATTTTAACATGGCACATGAAGACTTAACGTGAAGACTTGATGACTGGATTACAAGAAAAAGGCAAGCCCAGATGCCTGTATTCAGTCACGTTTGGAACTTTGGATACCTCTAAAGATAAAGACGACGACCCACATCAATAAACAGTGAGCATCGGTTTTCTTTTATGTTAATTAAGTTCTATGCAAGTGTCTTTGTTACTGTGGAATGTGGACTGAATGTTATGTTTTTTGTTGTATGCAGCACCGGTTTCTTTTGCATCTCGACAACATAGTGTTAATGAACCTGCATTTGTGCCTCATGCAAGACGGTCATCTACGAATGCAACAGGTTTAGTTTTTTTGCTATTTAAAATGATGGTGCTTTTTTTTTTTGTGTTGGTAGATATGTGTTGTCAGTAACGAATTTCTGTTCGTGTTCTCAGCCTCTCCTGCAGTAACTAATATTAGGGGACCAGATCCTATGTATTCTACCAAGACAGCATCTGCGAGAAGTGAGTGTTGCCTTTTTTTTTGGCCTCATAAAATCTGGTGTAGGTTTTTTTTTCACTATCTAATGTAGGCTAAATGTTGTGTTCTCTGTTGTGTCTAGCTGCGAATCTTTCTGCGTATGAAGAATATGCTTTCAGTCAACCTGCATCAACGGCTCATCAAACACGAAACTTGCCTATAGCAGCCAAACGTACGTTCACAGACTCTTGGAAAAAGGCGACGCGCCGACAATTCTAGAGGTATCTGCAACTACTTTTGAGCTTCATTCCGTCAAGTTTTTTTCAAACTATGTAAGCTCGGAGTCAGGATGTGAAAACTATTATCTGTTACCTGTCCGTTAACTATTGTCCCAAACCTTTATTTGATTTCTTTCCAAATGTTCCATGCCTGGGTTTCTATCCATTTTATTGCAGATTGATTTTGAAACTATTACTGCTAATGCTTTGTAAGCGAATGAATCATGTCTGTTCTATTTTTGAATCATTCACATAACATGGTTTGCTTATACGAAATATAAACGAGTATATACCATGCAATGATTTATATATGCGGCGCATTAAAAAAAAAAAAAAACCCGCATCTATCTTTTAGATGCGTCGCATCTACTTATGCTCCATATCTACATTTCAGATGCTCCGTGTCTTGCATGCTCCATGTTACCCCATCAAAAAAACCTTTCATGTGACCACGCCTAAATGTTCTACTATATTTGTACAAAATCGCTCCGCCAAAAAACGACACCAAAAAACCCGCCCGCCCGCAACGCGGCGGACCGCCGCCATTCTCGTTTATTAAATTATGGTTTAAAATCCTAGCTGCATGAGGAACTAAAAGGCTCATGTAGTTTTAAGCATATGGTGCATTATCCTTATTTCTACTAGCTAGTATATAACGTGGTTGTGAAGGCTTTGTTTTCTTTTAAGCGTGGGTATGTTTGGCACGGAGCGGTAAGCAATGATCATTTTGGTTTTTAATAGTCGATTGGCAAAGGAGCGGTGAGTTTTGCTACTTTTTAGAATTGCTAATTTTTCAAATGTTTTTTTAAGAATCGGTGAGCTGTAGCTACTGCTCAGCTGTTACTTTTAATTAACACATCCGTAGTTTATTTAATTCGTTCTCTGGTTCCAGATTCTAGAGATAGCATTTGGGTGTATTACTATTTGCCATGTATTTTTTATTACTTTTTTAGTTATTTATTATTGTTTCACTATTTAGCTCTCTAATCAGTGCGATTTAGACGCGCATCAAGTAAAGCTTTTCTTTTCTCGGAGGTTTGCATGCATATATGATCATTTTAGAATTGTTAGTTTACATTAAACAAAATATAAGATTGTGATTTCTCGCATTTTGATGATGATAGTCTCGGTCACCCTACAACTAATAAAGCAGAGTCTAAAAAAAGACTATTCTGGCCCTTTAAAAACTTTAAAAAATTTAATGCTGAAATTCTTAAGTGTTTACAATAGTAATTTTGCTATAACAATTTAAAGTTAACGTTATTTTCGCCCCACACCCCATCATTCTTCATCAACCATCACCTTATACTCACGCAAGAACACGAAATTTCTCACACACCCTGGTTCTATATAGATAAATGATATTGTCTTCATAATTCAAAAAAGTTTTTATCTTTTTTTGCGATAAGAATAAATTTTAATTTGTGTTATTATGTTATTTGATTTGCAGGAAACTTTGAATAAGCTTTTCGACTTTTTAGGTAATTTTTTTGTTTGTTTATATTTGTAATTTTGATTTTATATTCCGCTATTTTTGGTGGTCATGGTTGTAGGTGATGGCGAATGAAGATCCTGTCAACAAGCTATCAAATTTAAGGTGATTAAACAAAATTTTAAATGTGTTTGATGAAATATCTTTGGTCCATTTTTATGCTTACTAAGTGTTTGATGAAATGTCGGTTAGTAACAATCTGATTTTGGGATTTTTTATGAAACTTCACTTTTGTTGTTGATTTGGCAATTTGTGAATTTTACTCAAAAACATTTTAAATTGCTGAGATGATGTTACTAAATTGTAACAATTCACAATTTTGAGGTCAATATTTAAATATTTTAAGTTTACTTAATATTTTTATTTTAAGTAAATTTACTTTTGCGAGTAACTAGATAGGTTATTCCGTATACATCATTAAACGTACATTTAACCTAAACCAACACCTGTCAATACTAAGTAAATATATTTTTATACATTTTGGTTTTTTATCATCATATTTTAAATATTTAATTTTTACTTTTCTATTTTTACTTAAACTTTGTACATTTCACATTTTGCGCGGTTTTAATTTTTAAAAATCGAGTAATCATTCAACTAGCTCAAGGATCACCTAAAATATTAAAATAGGTTTTGTTGACAAGTTTTAACATTTTTGTAAGCTTTGTATTTTATTGTTACCCAATTTTAAGTTTCGTGACTTAAGTACTTAACGTTAGTAACTACCAGGACCAAAATACACCCCATAAATCAATACTTATCACAAAAAGCTAACAATTACACCACCTCACCTTTAGGTGGTGTAATTAATACCAACACAACACATTACACATGTCTCATTTAGACATTACTAGATCATGTAGAAAGACATGTGGAGAGCTAGTTCATGCATGTAACTATAATATACTTATCTCTTTATTTTAAGATAGCAAAAGTCATCCAAAATCCTTCCATGGTTCCTTCTTTGCCGTACACTAAAAACCATAACCACTTTTTGATTTTCGTTTTCAAAGTATTTTGTTTATCTTGAAAGTTTTGATGATCTTGTTGTGTTCTTGATCCATTTATGCCACAAATCTCATTCCCTTGTGTTTTCCTCTCTATTACCGTCCCCTTTACAGCCCACAACACCATCATCTTTAATTTTTACTTGATGATTTTATGCACAAGATTGATAGTTCAAGTGTTATAACTAGTCTTTGGTTCAATTCTCTCCAAAGTAATATGTGATCTTGGGTTAATTAAGTAGTTAGGGGCCGAAGTAAAAAGAGTTCTTGCATGTGATCTTGGGTGTTAGATCAAGGTTAAGAAATGGTGAAATCAAGTTTAGGTAAAGGTTGAGAACTTAGGTGTTGATTGGTGGTTGTTAGGACTAGTGTTCTTGTTTTTGATTCCTTGTTTTCATTCATCAATCCTTGTAAGGAACCAATCACTCACACTTTTATTTTCACTACTGAGATTGCATATTTTCTTTATGTATTTTATATGTTTCATATGCTTGGATATACTTGGTACATATGCTAAATCACTAGAAATCCTAATAAGGACTAGACATGCAAAACTACTTTCTAACTAGGGGTAAAAATGGAATAAACTGATCTAATCAGTAGACATTAGACCTTAAATAAAAATATGGTGGGTTAGCCACATATCTCAGGGTCATTTCCCCAAAAACCTTACATCCTAACTCGTCACGATGAATATTTGAGAAAATCTACACTAAAAGTTATCCATAAATGTATATCAGTTTTGAAAGGGCAATTTCTCTAAAATTTTACCCAGAACCTTATGTTGGTCAAAACATGAAAGTTTGAGCAAAGACATGTAGAAAATGTTTCCCTTTGGTTTTAGGTCCATAGGGTCTGTAGATAAGAAGATGTGCTCATTTTGGTAAGCCTAATTGCAGGCTGGATTTTCCTGCATAGAGACACAGGGGTAAATTAGTAATTTCACCCTTGCTATGAAGTTCTCAGTTAGGTGAGGCCTTTATTTTTGAGATGTACAGATTCATACCTTTCCAAGCATATAAAGTTCATAATTTTACCCTTTACGGTTTAGAAATGGCGGCCCGATTTGTGCGGAAATTTTATTAAAATTATAACAACTTTGGACTCAAAATGTGTAAAAAAAAGTTATTAACTTATAAAAATGACCCTTGGACTATTAGAAACTTTTCAAATAACACTAATTGACCATTTTTACATAAAAATCAAAGTGGTAGGACCCACTATCGGAAATAGACCCGTAAATCCTTTCATAGACTAAAGAAACTTAAAAACGACTAATTTGAACTCATGACACATATTTGGAACCCTTAAATTTGATTTTGAACCATTTAATTTACTTTGAACTCTTTGACTTAATTTGAACTTTTTAAGTAATTTGAACCCTTTTGACTTATTTTGAACCATTGACTTAATCGAACCCTTATGACTTGTCTTGACACTGATTTATATATTATGTATCAAACATAATTGAAATAATAATCTATAAAGCATATAGACATACTTACCTTATTAATTTAGAGTCTGAGACACGCGTATATGTTTAGGTTGCTGGTAGAAAACTTGCGGTTTATTCATCACTACATTCACTTTGATTGTTCACTTGGCTTTCGGTGAGTTCATAGCCCCACTTTAACTCTTTAAACTGTTTATAAACCCATTGGGGGAGATACATGCTATTTTACAATTAGGACACAAGTGTTTTAAACTGTATGCTTATCAGAACATATTATTGCTAAAGTACCGATATTGCCAAAATAAGACCCTAACGAATCATGAATCATTAATCACTTGCGGATGAACGCGAATATTGTGAATAGGCCTATTGGGATTGACGAATCCCGTTTGTGTTGATTGGATAAACAACCGAACGCACTATATTTGAAATTTAGGTAAAATGACAATTTACCTTTCAGGGCATTGATTCATTATATGAACCTTCAGTCAGTTTGCGTGTCATGAGCTTAAAGCAATAATTATTATTTACCCATAATTGTATTCGTTGCAATTATTATTTTAACTCTGAAATCTTGTGGTCCATTATTTATTTATAAACATATTAATTTTACTCAACCTTTGTGTTGACTTTTTAGCATGTTTTATCTCAGGTTTTAAGGTATTTGGCAAGCACGAAGTCGCACGGAGATTGTTTTGATGGCTTGCATTGTGTTATCATTCGATAAACTCTTGAAAACTTTTATGTTAATACATTATGTATTCTAAAACTATTTGGGACCTCTTGTAACTCTAATGTTTTATTTTAATCGAATGATAAACTTTTAAAACGTCTCATTTAGAGTCGTTTTCTATGATTATGACTGTTGTACTAATGAGTAGCACCCCAATGATATTACATTCCGCTGCGATATTTTGGGGGTGTTACAGATTGCCAGAGCCATGGTTATAGAGAACCAGGTCGCATTTTTTTTAGACCTAGACTATAACCGCTTTTTATATTTTAACTACTTTGCATTACCTTACACTCTCCGTGCGCTTACACCTCACGAACACTTATTCTATACACTATTACACTTGTCTATATAAATAATATTTATATACACACGTATTTATAAAAAGGACATTTATATATACTCGATTTACTTTCGATCACAATTTCTTTATATAAAAGATTATTTATATAAACTTTTACTAATTTTGACCTCATATGCCAATTGTAGGGCATTATGTCAGTACCAGCTTCCCCAGTTCACTTACTCGATCCCTTACCAGAGATTCCCGACCTTGCACCACCCGTTCCCGAACAGGGATTTGACCCTGATGATGCCTTCCACCCAGAGGAGCACCAGAAAACTCCTAGACTAGACTATTATCATCAATAGCTTCTAATATCCTAGCCATGGGATGTGTGGCCATAATAATGACACTTGTGGTATTTGGTTGTATGACAAACCGTAGTAAGTTATTTTAGGACATGTGGCATGGTTATGTTATGATATGACATCGGTTTATGTTAGCCGAAATTTTCCATCTTATATTCATGTGTGTTGTGATTGTATCTACACATGCTGTGATTATATATTATGGTTGTTGTGATTCACCCTTATTTTGATTGACTCTTATCGTGACTTATTCCGATCTCATCATGGTTGAGTTAATCTCGTTGCATTATGTACTTCTCCATCCAATGAATTCTCTATCTTTTGTTATTGTCATGTTATTATGACTCTTGTCTATTTCACTCCCCATTTCTCCACCATCTTTTCAACCGCTTTACGAAAATACATTACAACCCTATTCTAAATTAATTTACTTATAACATGTAAAATATTTGGGTGATACCCTATAGACTCCTATATTCTATAAAATGATTTGCTAATCTATTTTGTTACCACCTAGTTCATAACTATTCTACAACAATTTTTTGTTGTCATCTTATAAACTGTATTACCCGTTTGAAAACTGTTTTGACCACCATTTTGTAAACACCTTACAGACAGTTTTGCTATTATCTGTGAAACCATTACTATCACCTTATAAACCATTTCGCTAAAAAATTTTATACACAGTTTGTCACTATTCCATCAATCATTTTGTCACTCTCTTACAAACAACTTTACCACCTAATAAACCGCCTTGTCATCATTTTTCAACTATTTGTATTCATATTATTAAGCAGTTGGTTACCTTGCTACCCCCCAATAAAATAATAAACCGTGTCGCTATGAACACACAAACTGTTTTCAAATACCCTACAAACCATTTTGCGGTCATCCTATGAACTGTCCTACCACTATATCATAAAATTCAAATTTGTAACATTACTACTATCCTATAAACAATGAATTGTTTTCCTAATTGCCCTATAAACTAATTCACTAATTAATTAACAAACTATAATATTAGCATGTAGTAAATCGATTCACCATCTGACTACTATTTCATAAACCAACAAATGACTTCACTAGCATTTTGTACATTTTGTTGCAACTATTTTACAAGTTTTACTAACACCTTATAAACTATTTTACTCCCCTGTGGACTGCTTTAGCCACTTTCTATTTAAGCAATAAAACTGCGTTACTATTACTCTACAAACGATTTTGCCGTTACTTTACAAAATATTCTGTAATCACCCCCTGAATTATTTACTTCCTTGAAAAGTATTTTATGTTGTAACCTCGCAAACAGAAGGACCGATATTTTTCTAATAACTAAACTCAGCATTGCATCGTTGGACCTTAATTATACAAAGCCTGATCACCTATGTATAATTCAGGTAGGATTATGGTATGCTAAGAATGGTTGCCTAAAATTTTATCAAAGTCAAATTTTCTATTTTCATTCTCGAGAAATCACAAGCTCATGTGAGTAGACAAAAGAAGTGCAACTTATGAGTATTCATAATAGTAAACACAATAACCATATAAACTTCTACCTAACCTTGTCACATAAATTCAGCCTTGTCTTGCATCACGTTCCAATTCGAGAGGTCAAGTTACACCACTAACCATGAGAGGACAACCTACCAACGGGATTACCTACGATTATGACCATAAGAATTCATACGAAACTTAACATTATGGCATGTCGCTTTACTTCACATCTTCCAATTTCAAAAATTCCACCATCAAACAGACAACCTCTAAATTCGATTACTACCGAATAACCCCAAGGGTGACTAAGACATACCTTCACTTTAAAAATCGGTGTCAATCGTGATGACGATTACATTCAGTCCCTAAATCGAAATCGTACCTTCCACATTGAACAGTAAGTACACTACTGAATCAACCAATTGATTACTAGTAGCAATCAACAGCATTCTTCAAGACTCTACCTTCCGCATTAAGTATTAAGTGTACCAACGAACTAACCATCTGACTGCTAATAGGAACCGACTTCATCTTTCGAGGTTGCACCCTAAACCTACTAGATACCCATAAGACATCGACCTAGTGCCCACCGAACTTGAGGCATAGACATTCTTTTTCTTAGTATGGTCTGGTTGCTGAAATACCACAATCATCTACGATGAGAAACTCGTCCGCGTACCTTATGATAATAAGATCTTAACAGTACGAGGATGACCCCTCGATGGGAGTAAGCAATGAAGGGACCAATAAAACTTTTGACAAGGGCTAGGAACATACAATGGGCTGACTTATAACCTAACAAAATTCTTAAGACCTTACGGAGCAACCCGAGCAACTATCTTTGGGACAATTGCCTAATCCTTCAACTAATTCTTGAGAGTATTAGCCTGACTGGGACATAAGAGTGATCCAAAACACCGTTGCTCACTAAACCAAACCTTAGAAGTGAATCAAGCATCTCTATCCACAACTAGGAATAACAATACACCATGACTTGATACTATTCAGTCAATGTACAATTCATCCTCTCCATACCGTATAATGAGATTTTCCCTTGTAAGTAGTGGATACCTTGGATTAGACTATCAATGTACAACCACCCTTACGACGTTGTGTCTTCTAAGAGTTCTAGATTATTCAGCCATCCGTTTTGATATAACCTCACTCCCACACTGAGATGCCTAGAAGTCTCAACATGCCGAACGACCATTGATACACAACTTTCACTTGTGACCAAGGAAAACACCTCATGACTAAATTTCAGACCACTAGCACAACAATATAAGTCATGAAACATCCCAATACTACCCAAGTGAATTAAGTACCATATCTATAAACTTCACCCGATATTTAACCATCAAACACTACCAAGCATTGGAAACTAGACTCTGTCCTTAAACCTTTGAGAACTTATATAGGGCATTTATATTAACCATAAAACTCGTTGTGATTTTTCTAAAATACTTATTCTAACAAATTAAAATTTTTATAGTCAAACCTTACCGAACTTTTGTATGTTAAGAAACGGCTAAACATTGATTTTTGTGAAATTGTCTTTTTTACACCATATTTAAAAAATTCATTCTACTAAACTTTAAATTTTTTTTGGGTCGCATTATTTTACCCGACTATTAACCTCAAACAAAGAAATTGTGTCTTTTGAATTATTGAGTTGGTCAAATTCGTGTAAACGCTTACTCAAATAAAAAATTTGGACAAAATTTTTATTAATGCCTCTAAGCAGGAGAACGCACAATCCCATAACAAATCTTAAGATCAAACCTTGAAAACAACCACTACACTCACATACTACCTGACCTGCCTAAGATTGACAAAAGCATGTGTGACTGATTTTTAGTAATAGTTGGAAAAATCAATTGGCATTAATCGAATCCTCCTATAACCACAAGTTATCGCGCTAGAATCAAGACAGTGCCACTTGAAGCACTTTATGGTCAGAAGTGTCGATCACCTGTTTGTTGGGCTAAAGTTGGAGATGTCCAACTCACGGGTCCAGAAATCATTCGTGAAACGACCGAGAAGATTGTATAAATCAGGAACAGACTGCAAGCTGCAAGAGATCGGCAGAAGAGTTATGCCGATGTATGACGCAAACCTTTTGAGTTTAATGTGGGAGATAGAGTTATGCTCAAAGTTTCGCCATGAAAGGGCGTGATTCATTTTGAGGAAACATGGGAAACTAAGTCCACGTTACATCAGGCCATTCAAGATCCTAGCTCGGGTTGGCCCAGTAGCGTACAAATTATAACTACCAGGAGAACTTCAAGGAATTCACAACACTTTTCACTTTTCAAATCTGAAGAAATGTTTGTTAGATGAGAGTCTTGTCATTCAACTGGACAAGCTTCGAATTTACGACAAACTACACTTTATAGAAGAACCTGTAGAAATCAAGGACCGAGAGGTCAAAGCGGCTGACGTAGAGCTATATCCCTATTATCAATGTTCGTTGGAACTCTCGACGAGAACCATAATACACATTGGAGAAAGTAGACCAGATGCGTCAGAAATACCTACACCTTTTCACTAACACATCATCGACATCTAACTCGAATTGAATCCCGGGACGGGATTCCCCTTTTAGGGAAATGTACTGTAACAATTCACAATTTTGAGGTCAATATTTAAATATTTCAAGTTTACTTAATATTTCTATTTTAAGTAAATTCACTTTTGCGAGTAACTAGATAGGTTATTCCGTATACGTCATTAAACGCACATTTAACCTAAACCGATTCCTGTCAATACTCAATAAATATATTTTTATACATTTTGGTTTCATACCATCATATTTTAAATATTACATTTTTACTTTTCTATTTTTACTTAAAACTTTGTACATTTCGCGTTTTGCGCGGTTTCAAATTTTAAAAATCGAGTAATCACCCAACAAGCTCAAGGATCACCTAAAATATCAAAATAGGTTTTCTTGACAAGTTTTAACATTTGTATGCTTTGTATTTTATTATTACCCGATTTTAAGTTTCGTGACTTAAGGACTTAACCTTAGTAACTATCAGGACTCAACTACACCCCGTAAATCAATACTTATCACAAAAACCTAACAATTACACCACCTCACCTTTAGGTGGCATTTAATTAATACCAACACACTACACATGTCTCATTTGCACATTACTAGATCATGTAGAAAGACATGTGGAGAGCTAGTTCATGCATGTAACTATAATATACTTATCTCTTTATTTTAAGATAGCAAAAGTCATCCAAAATCCTTCCTTGGTTCCTTCTTTGCCGTACACTAACAACCATAACCACTTTTTGATTTTCGTTATCAAAGTATTTTGTTTATCTTGAAAGTTTTGATGATCTTGTTGTGTTCTTGATCCATTTATGCCACAAATCTCATTCCCTTGTGTTTTCCTCTCTATTACCGTCCCCTTTACAGCCCACAACACCATCATCTTTAATTTTTACTTGATGATTTTATGCACAAGATTGATAGTTCAAGTGTTATAACTAGTCTTGGTTCAATTCTCTCTAAAGTAATATGTGATCTTGGGTTAATTAAGTAGTTAGGGGCCGAAGTAAAAAGAGTTCTTGCATGTGATCTTGGGTGTTAGATCAAGGTTAAGAAATGGTGTGTAACACCCCCAAAATCGGGTCCAGCGAAAGCATATATGTCTCTGGGGTGCTACTCAATTGGTATTACAACACCAGGTACAAAGAACAGTTTTACTTCAACCGTTTAGAATAAAATTTATTAACAAAAAGTGTTAATTTTACAATATTCAAAAGTAGTGCGGAAATAGGCCCATAAAAAAATGAAGTGGTCCCAAATAAATATATCTGAGTCGTCTATGACCATACCTCTTGCCAAGCGCCTCCAAAAATAAGCTATCACCTTAAACCTGAAAATACATGCTAAAAGGGCCAGCTTACGCTGGTGAGTTCACAGGTTTTAGTTTAAAACAATATGGTTGAACCAAAAGGTTTTCGAGTTCAATTTATAATTCACAAACAATTCAAATTCAACGTAGGCTCACACTGTCTAAATCACCATTCCAAAACCAATTCCGCAAATAACATCATAATCAAAACATCTCGAAGCATAATCAATCATACAGATACTACACTCATATAGTGTCTGTTAGGAACACGTTTTATTTATAATTCAAGTCTTGGTCAATTCCGATAATATGTTGCTTAGTTTATGGATCATATTGTTTAAGTTAGAGGCTCGGTCCATTAGTGATCCATGGGCCGGCCCCTTTTGCTAAATTACTTCTAGAATGTATCATGGAAATGTTGCCCTATGTCACGCCTATAAATAGAAGGCTTAGGGAACATTTTCTAATGTTGGTTTTCATGTATTATGCGCAAGCTTTGTCCTTGAATCATTCGACTATTGAAAGCCTTCCTTTACTTGTTATTCTCATCTTATTCTCTTTAGCTTATTTGCTTATTGTATTTTCTCTATTAGCGTAGCTTATAATATAGTAGTAGTACGTAGTTACTTTGCTTTTACGTGTGTGTATTTGAGATATTAGTGACCTACAAGTGGTATCATTCGCCAAACGTAGTTAAGTTTAGTGTTTTAAGAGTAGATTTAATCGTTATTTCATTTGTTTTTCATTGGTTTACGTAAGTTTTTGTCATTCGTTGCGTTAAAAGTGTGAAAAACGTGAGTTTTGCAAATCGTTGCTTATTCCTTTTCATCAAATCTTCGTGTTTTAAGGATAAAGTTGTAAACTTTGGTGCAAATTTCGTGTTTTAATCTCTAATATTCATCAGTTGTACGATTTTCATCATCATCCAACGTTTTGGGTTGAATCTCGAAGGAAAAGGGTTTCTCGCAATTGGTCTGCAAATATTCAAGGGTTTCTCGCATTTGGTAAAAAGGGTTTCTCGGAATTGCTAGTTTAAGGGTTTCTCGCAATTGGACTGAACAAGGGTTTCTCGCAATTCATCAGCTTCTTCGGATTTGGTACTCGGTGCTTCCATCCTTGTATAAGGTTGTGAAACTACCTCGACTTGGAATTATTCTCATCTTTTGTATAAAAGTTTGAGAACGTGATCGAAATTGTAATTTTTGAAAAATCTTTCGAAATTGCTTGATCTTTCGCAATTCAGAGTTATCTCTCGCAATTGCTAAGTTCTCTCGCAATTGAGATTATTTCTCGCAATTACAATTTTCTTTCGCATTTGGTGAATCTCTCGGAATTACTCAGATCTTTCGCAATTGGACAACCTCTTTCGCAATTCAGAATCTCTCGCAATTCAAACAGTGTTTCTCGCAATTGGACTAAGAACATTAAGTAAACTTAAAAAAAAATCAAATATCATAACTCTTAAAACACATCTTAATTATCTAAAGATCCAACAAAATGTCTCAACCACCTCACTTCAATTACTACTATCAGCTACAGCAATATCCTCAACAACAGCAATTTCATCCTCAGTATCAACAACAACAAGCATTCGTGCAACAGCATCAATTTCTCTCTCCACCACAAGTATCCCCACAACAAATCATGCAACAAAATCAAATGATGAATAATCCATCCTACTCCAGAGAACCACATTGGTTTAACAAGATGTGTGAAGCAATCAGTAGTCAGCAATCCCGACATGAAGCTGGGAATCAGGATACTCCACCTATGCTGACACCTGGTAACTATATGCAGTGGGCTAGTAGATTTCTCAGATTCATTGAACTCCGTAAACCCCATGGGAAATATCTTAAGCAAGTCATTGAAGAAGGACCCTTTCCACTTCCAGTTAATGTTGTTCCAGGAACTACAGAAAGAGATGAAACATCAACTCCCATTGCTGTCGCTAACTACACAAATGAACAAACACTGCAACAAGAGGCAAATCAATTGGCAATGTCTTACATACTTCAGGGGATTCCTAATCCTATTTACCGAAGTATTGATGCTCAAAAGACTGCCAAAGACATGTGGGAACATGTGCATCTTCTCATGGAAGGGACTGAGTTAAATCAAGAAGACCTTGAGTCAAAGCTTTACATGGAATATAACAATTTCATCATGGAACCAGGAGAGACAATTGAATCATACTACCACCATTTCACAAATGTTGTAAATGACCTCGATCGTCATGACATCAAGTTACCTAAGATTGCTATCAATTCAAAATTTCTGGGTTGCCTTGGACCAGAATGGCAGAAATATGCAACATTTGTCAGGCAAACTAAGAAGATTGGTGAAGTCAAGTATGGACTAATGTATGATTTTCTGAAACAACCTCAATCTGAGGTAGATAAGGAAGTTGCAGCACGAGGAGGTTTCATACCAGCACCAACACCGAACTCACTTGCTCTCGTTGCTCAATCCAACTTTCAACTACCAAACCAGGAATTTGGTCAATCATCTTTTCAACCAAGCTTTCAACCACAACCTTCTAACCAAATCATCCCATATGAAGCACCATCACAATACTCTGACAACCAAATGGTTCCATATAACAACTCAGATTCCATGTTGTACTCAAACACTGATCATGATGAGGAAGAGGATGCCTTCAACTCTCTTAATGAAGCATTTGGATTAATTGCTAAGGCATTTGGCAAATTCACCAAATCCAACAACCGTCTTCGTTCATCTTCCAACACCAGGAATCAAGCTGTTATTCATGATGGCAGAGTGGAAATTCAGAATAGGTCTTCAGGCAGATATGGTTCAGGAAACAGTGGAAACTACGGGTCTCAGAGGTTTCAGTCAGGAGGGAATCGGTTCAATTCAGCAGGGGGTAACAGGAACAGTGTGGGTAATACTCAGAGCAGAAATCAGATGGCTGGGAATGCACAGAAAGGCATTGCAAATACTTCAATCACATGCTACAATTGTGGTGGGAATGGTCACATGGCAAATGCATGTCCAAAGCCTCGTACTATGGGCAGTGCATATCACAAGGAAGCTCTCTTGATGGCTCTTAAAGATGAAAAGGCAGCAGGCATAGTGACACAGAACGAGCGAAGCTTCATGGAAAATGCTGCATCTGATGATGAGATGGAAGATCTTGAGGCAAATGCTGCAGTAATGCTCATGGCAAACATGCAAGAGATGAACATGTCCGAGACAGGCCCGGTTTATGACACCGATGGTCTATCTCAGGTGATTCAAATTGTTCTCTCGATTGTTGATAGCGGGTGCTCCCGACACATGACCGGCAACCTCAAGCTTCTCACAAACTTTATTGCAAAGTTCATTGGAACGGTCAGATTCGGGAATGATCACTTCGCAGCAATAATGGGCTATGGAGATTATGTTAATGGGAACATCGAAATCAGTCGTGTATACTATGTTGAAGGCCTTGGTCATAATTTATTCTCAGTGGGACAATTCTGTGACGGAGACTTAGAAGTAGCATTTAGGGAGAAAACTTGCTTCATTCGTGATCTTCAAGGAAATGATTTGATGAAAGGAAGACGCGGAACCAGTCTATACACCATATCCTTTGAAGGCATGACAGCTTCATCTCCTATTTGTTTACTCTCCAAGGCTACTCCCACAAAGGCTTGGTTATGGCATAAAAGATTGTCTCATCTCAATTTCAAAACCATGACTGACCTTGCAAGGCATAAATTGGTTGACGGTTTACCCATATTCAGATACGCCAAAGATCATTTGTGTTCTGCATGTGAACAAGGGAAAAGTCACCGTGCTCACTTTCCTCCCAAAACAGAACACAGCACAGATCATGTCCTCCAGCTGCTACATATGGATTTGTGTGGTCCAATGCGGGTTCAAACTACTAACGGAAAAAGGTATATATTGGTAATAGTTGATGACTACTCACGATGGACATGGGTCTACTTTCTTCGGACAAAAGATCAAGTTCCTTCAATGGTCATCACGTTTCTCACAAAGATTCAAGTTCAAGTCCGTAACACCGTCAGGATTATTCGAACAGACAACGGCACTGAATTTAAGAATCAAACCCTTTGGGAATACACTGAGAAGCATGGGATTGTTCATCAATATTCAATTGCTCGCACTCCCGAACAAAATGGTGTAGTTGAAAGACGAAATCGTACGCTTGTGGAAGCAGCTAGAACCATGTTGATCAATGCTCAATTACCAGATTACCTTTGGGCTGAAGCTGTTAATACTGCATGTTATACTCAGAACCGCGGCATGATCAACATATGACACAACAAAACTCCATATGAGCTTATTCAAGGCAGAAAACCAAATATCAACTACTTTCATGTCTTTGGAGCACTGTGTTACCCGAAGAATGATAGAGATGATCTTGGTAAACTTAAGGCTAAAGCAGATATTGGGATATTCGTTGGCTACTGTGAAAATTCTAAGGGATATAGAATTTGGAATCATCGGACCGGGGAAATTCAAGAGACTATACACGCCAATTTTGATGAACTCACGGATATGGCTTCTGAGCAAGACCGCTTAGAACCCGAACATAACCGTCTAAACTTCTCAGAATCTTCGGCTGCACCTTTACCTTTTAACAGGAAAGATCTGGAAGATTTGTTTGCACCAATGTTTGATGAAGTTTGTGTTAGTAGTGCATCAGATGCTTCCACCAGTTCCGCTGCTCAACATGTCCAAAATCAAGCACCTGATCTATCTGCAACTACTACTACAGTAGTTGATAACAATGCACCGCAACCTAAACCCTCATCACCAACGGTTCAAACACCTCCACCTGCAGTTGAAGATTCTTCCCCCACTTCTAACCAAGTTCCCGCACCTTCAGATTATGACGGAAATGCATTCTTCAATCCATTTGCTCCACTACCAACCATTCCAGAACCAGGAGAATCATCCTCGAGCAATATGGACCCGTCAGATCACCAAAACCACATTCAACATTTTCCATCCACCCACAAATGGACAAGAGATCATCCCTTGGTAAATATAATTGGAAATCCTAACAATCCAGTCATCACAAGACAAAAACTTCACTCAGATAGTGAACACTGCATGTATGCACTCACTGTCTGTCAATCTGAACCTAAAAATATCAAAGAAGCCCTTACATATGACAACTGGATTGAATCCATGCAAGAAGAGCTGGAACAATTCAAACGTTTGGAAGTTTGGGAATTAGTTGAAAGACCAGATGGAGTTTATGTTGTTGGATTGAAATGGATTTGGAAGAATAAGCTAGGTGCAGATGGAACAGTGATTCGTAACAAGACCCGACTGGTAGCAAAAGGGTATAGCCAAGAAGAGGGTATTGACTTCGAGGAATCATTTGCTCCAGTAGCTCGGATTGAGGCAGTTCGAATGTTTCTGGCATACGCAGCCCACAAGAACATCACAGTCTATCAGATGGATGTGAAGACGGCATTTCTCAATGGACAACTCCGAGAAGAGTTGTACGTGTCACAACCAGAAGGCTTCGTGGACCCAGATCATCCAAACCATGTATATCGGCTTAAGAAAGCCCTATATGGCCTTAAACAAGCCCCGAGGGCATGGTACGATAAACTGTCTGCATTTCTCCTTGCTAATCATTTTACCATTGGAACTGTTGACCCGACTTTATTTATACAAACACACGGGGAAGACATTCTCATTGTTCAAATTTATGTGGATGATATTATTTTTGGTTCAACCAATAAAAAATATTCAAACGCTTTTTCTAAACTGATGAAACAAAACTTTGAGATGTCTATGATGGGTGAACTTAACTTCTTTCTAGGATTGCAAGTTCATCAATCACCCCGTGGTATATTTCTAAGTCAGTCAAAATATGCTCAGGAAATCCTGAAAAAGCATGGTATGACTAGCTGTGACACCTATAATACCCCAATGTCCTCCTCATCCCCGAAGCTAGATGCTGACATACATGGGACACCCATTGATCCTACGAAGTATCGTAGTATGATTGGTTCGATCATGTATCTCACGGCTAGCAGACCGGATGTTATATTTGCCACATATCTTTGCTCCCGATATCAGTCTAGACCGACTGAACGGCATTTGTCAGCCGTTAAAAGAATCCTTAGATACATAAAGGGAACCATTAATTTGGGGATCTGGTATCCAAAGGATTCTGGGTTTGAACTTGTTGCATTTTCAGACGCTGACCATGTAGGGTGCTTAGACACAAGGAAAAGTACATCCGGAGGAACACAGTTTTTGGGTGACAAGCTAGTCTCTTGGCAGTCAAAGAAGCAAGATTGTACCTCCCTGTCTTCAACTGAATCTGAGTATGTAGCTATGTCTGCCTGTTGTGCTCAAGTCATCTAGATGAGATCACAACTGATGGACTACGGTTACACATTCCACAAGATTCCGATGTATTGCGACTCCAAGAGTGCCATTGCCATTTCATGCAACACAGTACAGCATTCGAAGTCCAAGCATATTGATCTCCGATACCATTTCATCAAGGAACACGTGGAAAAGGGTACTGTTGAATTATACTTTGTGGGAACTGAACACCAACTGGCGGATCTGTTCACAAAAGCCTTGCCTCATGCAAGATTTGTGGATCTGGTTCACCGGATTGGTATGAGATGTTTGACGCCAAATGATTTAGAAAAATTTCTCAAAAACAACTAAACAAAGTCAAACATCAAAACTATCTTTGTAAATATCTAAAAAAAAAAAAAAAAAAAAAAAAAAAAAAAAAAAAAAAAAAAAACGTGTGTGCAAGTACAAACCCTTATTCAACATTTTGTTTAACCATCTTTATTTATTTTTGAACAAATGTTGAGGGGGAGACACAAAATTTCACAAAATTTTTTTAAATTTGTACTTGCATGTTTTCTGCAACACTATTGCTTCGTATTGGTTATGATGGTATATCCTAAGGCTTATTTGCTAAATGGTTAGGACTTTGATGGTAACTACAAAAGGTTAAAGGACCATAAGTGATTAATATTGAAAATTGTTTGGTTAGGATTAAATGTGCTAAATATTGAGGTTAAGGGACTAATTGTGGAATAAAGGATAAAAGTTAAAAGTAAAGAATTAAATGTACTCTGCTATTCATTTACTTTCACTGCTATTCTTGTCTCTCGCATTTACTTCCACTCAACAACCCAATCAACGGCTAAAATTAATTCTGATCATCCGTTCAAGTTTTAACAAATCTGTGAGTGTTTTTATGAATATTATGTGATTATAACAAACGGTTTTCAAGGAATTAGAGATCCAACGGTGGATTTTGTGTGTAATGATCATTCGTAATCCTAGGTTTTGCGTAGATTTGGGATTTTTTAATCCTATGTGTTGTGAATGATTGTGATTGTACTTCTGTGCTTAGATAATGATTGTATTACATATATGCATGCGTAATCGTACCAGAAATCCATATGAATGCTTATTCTTGATTTTAGGGTTTATGATTTGGGGAAAATCGAGTACGAATGTTTTGGTGTAATTAGAGAGTTGTTGTGTTGATGTTATGATGTGAATTGAACATGTGTTGCCTCAGATTAAACCCAGAAACACTCATTAGTCGTAAATTGAAATTTAGGGTTTATGAAGAACACGATGCACAAGCAGTTTGATTCTAGAGATTTTGTGGTTAAATATTGTTATAACTTGGACAAAATGCGAAAAATAGCTATGTGAACCCATTGCAATTAGCGTGAGATCATTAATCTGTGTTAAAATGAAATGCAAAATCTTGGTGAAAAATCGTCGTCAAAAGGGTTTCGGAATTTCTTGTATAAGATATTCTCGAATTTGCAATTGCTTTCGCAATTGTCATTTGCTTTCGCAATTGGTGGTTGCTATCGCAAATGGTAAATGCTCTCGCAATTGAAAAACTTTTCTCGCAATTGGAATTTCTCTCGCATTTGAAAATTTTTCTCGCAATTGGAATTTCTCTCGCATTTGACAATTTTTCTCGCAATTGGACTTTCTCTCGCATTTGACAATTTTTCTCACAATTGGTATTTTCTCTCGCAATTGGTAATTTCTCTCGCATTTGTCAAAGTCTCTCGCATTTGACAACTGCCTTCGAAATTACAAATTTCCAAAGAAATTACAAATTTCCTTAAGTCTTGTCAAATTAAAGAGAAGGTTTCTTATGCAAATTAAATAATGATTAATTCATAGATTAACGATTGCATAGTCATGTTAATAAAGGATGTTATGTACAAACATTTAGTGTCAACTAATGCTAACACACATATATCCTGCAAATTGGTTTCATAATGCTGTTTCAGATTATCCACAATGTCTTCACAACAACAACATCAACCTCTTCCATTGATCACCAAAGCTGAATTATTCCCACAAGGATTCACGGCTAAGTATGGCAAGAACAATTCAAGAGTTGTCTTTGATAACATCAAGTGTGCTGAACCAAGTTGTCGCATTGTTATTGAAATCCTCAAAAGACATGAATGCCGTAGTATTTTGGAGGATTCAGATAGTATTCCTGAGTTATACATCCATCAGATGTGGAGCACTATCAAACCTGATGACAGTAACAAATTCTTCACATGCACTCTTGACAGAAAACAAGTCAAAGTCACACCAGCACATCTACGTGAAGCTTTATCTCTACCTAATCCACCGGATATCTCACGACAATACTGGCCTTCACCCACTGAACAAGACATTCTCAACTTTCTCATTGGCATTGGATATGATGTAGATCCAAATCTTCCACTCAACATTATCTCAAATATCAATGCCAAGTCCATTCCTCAACCATGGAGAGCAATGTACTACATTCTGATTCGATCAGTGTCTGGAAGAGACAGTGGTCACGAACATCCAAGACTTTCTCATGCTCAACTCTTCTGGGGAATTGTTACCAAACACAACCTTGATTTTGCTGCTATTATATGGGAAGATCTTATGTTTCAAATGCATGCTCAGCACAGAAAACCATTGACTAAAATTCCATTTGTCCGTTACACTAAGTTGCTGATCAGTCTTCTCCTTGATAAGCATCATGATATTTCTAATCGACCCGAAGACCGAGAAAGACATGTGATAAAGATGGACACGGATTTATAATCAGTATACTTTCCAAAGGATAGCACTCACAAACAAGGTCTTAAGCTGTTTGATGTTCTACTTACTGATGAGGTCAAGGAAACTCCTGCTTACGAAGATTACATTCAGGCTTATGAAAAGAAGCTTGTCGGCATAACTAAACTGACTGAGGGAACAAGTTCTTCCAAGACTCGTTCCAAAAGTAGTAGAGCTAGTAAAACTGGAAGTGCATCAAGTGCTTCAAAGAGACAACCCCAAACAAGAGGAGAATTATTAAGACTGCTCCAAAACCTAAAGTTGAAGACATTGGTATTCGTGATGAATCTTCTGAATCCTCTGAAGACACTGAACCAGAATTAGAAATACTTAATGAGAAAGAAGCTGAGTTTCAAACAAAGCTTGACATAGAGAATGCAGCTAAGGCAAGTATTATACAAAAGAAGATTGATGAAGAAAAAAAAGCGGATCTACATATGAGAGTGATGAGGGAATTAGAAGAAAAGAAGAAGGAAGAAATTGCTAAGGGAGCAGGAGGATCAGGAGTCTCTCCAGCACCAGTTTTATCCCCTAATCCGTTTAATCAACCCGGTGAATCAATAACTTCCACAGTTCAGCCAGATACGGTTAATCAACCCGATATGGCTACATCTACGGTTCCCCCTCCTCAATCAAGCTCGGTTAATCAACCCGACTTGGAGAATCTAACACAATCTGAATCAGAAAAGATAGTCTTCACAGAAAATGAAATTTCAGATTCAATGTTTGATGACATCCCACATCAAGAGGAGGTACACCACCATGCTGACACTGGTGAATGGGGAAATTCTGATGAAGAAAAGGAAATTACTGGAACAAAGGCTACAGAAGCTGCAAATGAGCTGGAGGCACTTGCTGAAATAGAAAGGCAAAGGAAGGAAGAAGAGGAAAGGAAACAAAAGGAGGATGAAGAAGCCGATAACTACATTATCTCTCCACTTCACGATCCTATGAATATTAACAAGTCTCCTCAACAACAACCACGAGATCAGACTCCTCCCATTCATTCTCCCAAACCTATCACGCCTCCTAATTCACCTCCCAAGCATCTAACTCCTCCAGAATCACCGAGAAACACTCCAAAACCTTCACCTTCATCTCACAAGGATCCTACACCTCCTAATTCTTCATCATCAATACCTTCACTCACTCCATCACCATCAAAGTCACCATCACACAAAGGCAAAGCAACAATGGCAGAAAGAATCAGAACAGTCATGAAAGGCAAACATGTCAGTAAAATCGCCAAAGTCACAAGAGTTGAAGTTCTCTCACCCATATCCAGACAAATAAAGAAAGCAGCAAAACTTGCTCAAGCAAGAAAAGAGAGCAAGTTGCAAGAACAAATGACAGAGATGAAAAACCTTATCAAGGATCTGTCTGATCAAGTCAAGGAGATGCAGGAAACAAAGCAGAATATGGATGAGTTTCTTACTTTTGATATTGAAGATCATATCAAAAGTAAAACAAGACATTATGTCAAACGCTTCACTGCTGATCTTCAGAAAAATATTAACGAGAATGTCAATACTCAACTTGATGTCAAGGTCAAAGAAGCAATCATCTTAAATTCTGGCTTCAAGCAACTCAAAGACTTCACCACTGAAGAACTCAAACTTGAACTTCTCAACAGACTCCATGCTATGACGTCTCCTTCTCCTGAAGATATCAATCTCATAAAGTCTATTGAAGCACACATTGAGAAGGTTTCTTGCAAAGTTGCTGCTGATAAGGGTAAAAGGATTCGTGATGACGACAATGAGGACCAAGATCCAAATCCCACACAGAAGAAACAAAAGACTGGGAGTGGATCTGGTATTCACATTTAGGAACCAACAATATAGAAATCTTCTTCACCACCTCCAAAACATCAAGAATTTGGTCCTAAGGAAACCGAGCATCACTTTGAACATTTCATAAATGAAGACATTGAGTTTCAACCTCAAGATGATCCACCTCAACCACCTCCAATACCAGCAAAGTCTAAACCTTCCAGCAGTAAGAAACCTTCTGAAGAACCAGCTGTGGTAACATGGTTGGATATTGATGAAGATTTACAAGGAAATGACTGGTTCGAACATCTTGCAAAGGCTCAGATCAACGACGACGAAGCTTCCAAAATAGAAGATAGCACGTTTGAATACACTCAGAAAGTCAAACATGCATTCAACATTAAGAAGATGACAAAAAGAGAGCTTCGTAGAATAAAAAATGATGCCTTCATTCTTTTAAAAGATAAATCTGCAAGTGCTGCTGAGTTGGAATATCATCTGGAGAACATTGCTCGGGCACTATCTAAAGATTTCGATTGGACAAATCCAGATGTATTCAAGGAAGGTGGTCTTGACAGTAAGAAACGTCCATACATCACTGACTGGACAAAACCACTTCCTGTGATTTGACCATACCATGGAACGTCAGAAATCCCATTCGAATTCTTCTTCAATCAAGATCTGGAACTACTTGTACATGGGGCTTCTAGTAAAGTCAAATATGCTACCTCAATCACATTCACTCCTGCTGCGAACTACATCAATCCTGCCATTGAGGAAGAAGCTAGACACCGTAAACTCTTCATCAACAAAATTGCAAAATATGATCGTGACGCTGAACTTGGAATTCACCACTGGTTTGACAAACGTAAGTCGTGGTACAAGTACAAGCTTGGCCTCATGGCATCTCGTGAAAAGGTGTTCAGTGATCTTCGTATCAAGGCAGTGCTTAATGCCAAGGGATCACAAAAGCTTGGCTACACTTTCATTTCTGAGATCACTGTTCGCAGACAAGATGATCTACTTTACACGTTCAATGAAGCAGATTTTCCCGCACTCAATCTCAATGACATTGAAGATTTGTATTTGATGAAAGTACAAGGGAAGCTGAATCATCTTAATCCTACTCTTCTGTATGCATTTAGCACGGCTATCTGTCACTTCATCAGAAGAACGGTTATCAAAGAACGTGTTGAGGACCTTCAGCTTGGAGTTGAAAGCTATCAGAAGAAGTTGAATCTTGAGGAACCCATGTTTACTCTTACTGACAACAGAGAGCCTCAGTACTTGCTCAAGAACGACCCTGTCTTCGGATTCATCTACAGAAGTGCTACAAACACTAACCGTTTCATGCCACATAAAGAGATTCACAAGTTTTGTGATGACACTCTGAAGAATGTTCGAGATGGGTTAGTTACACGAGTTCAGGATCAAGTATTGAAGAAGCACAAGAAATGGAATCATCATCAGCTTAGGCAAGTCAAGAATTTTATCTGGTCAATCGAAGAAAGGCTCTACCGAAGGGATCAGATGAGGAGGTTGGAAACATATGTTGGTGGTCGTCCTCCATTTGCCATCAGATTATTTCAGAGAACGGATCCACAATTCACCACTTTTGGCAAAGGCGGTTAATTGTAAGAATTTGATTTCAATATTCATTATTCATTCCTAATTCTTACTGATATATGACTGTAATATGACAACGGCTTGTGCACACATAACAGTGTACAACCCGAACCCCAAAGAAAGGACCCTGAGGTACGCTTCAGTGCCTCAATCCTGAAAAAGGAGCGAAAGCTTCTTACTTATGAGCAGAAGTAAACAAGAATGTTTTCTAAAGTTTTTCAAACATTCTGTTCATAAGGACAAGTATTCCCTTGTTAAGGGGGAGTATTTGAAAAATATAATCTTTGTTCTAAAAGACAAATGTTCTTGAAATTCTTCCCTAAAACTCAAAAACAGCATATTTTAATCATAAACGTTTTTCAAAAACATCATGAGTATGCTATTTTTGAGGGGGAGAAGTAAAAGATGATCAAAATATGATGTCTCATTTGCTGGAATCTCGTGTGCTCAAACTCAGAATTGACCCTCGAATTGACGATAGGAAAAGTCAGTAGTTGAAAGGACATGTCCCGGACGGGTAATAATTTCAAGCCAGTTTATCTGGTGATGTAAGCGTGTCTCGCAAAAGACGTGTCTGAGTAGAATGTACCGATTTCGAGCGATAATCTTTGAACCTAATCTGGACGGGTAATAATTTCAAGCCAGTTTATCTGGTGATGTAAGCGTATCTCGCAACGATCAGGTTCATTGAAAGTCAATCAATTCAAAAGTGCCAACTCTTCCCGGCATGTGCAAATTTCAAATTTATTACTTATGTGCACATGTTAAGGGGGAGTCTTTTTGAAAATCATCAAACTCTCAAGGTGTCAACAAAATGTATTTACAAATTATCGACACTTTGAGAGATTTTCAAATGGTTTTGGTTTTATGGCATCATTAGGATAGTCATGGAGTTATAAGGTGACTAAGGTTAGGAAAACCGTCCTATGATCCGCCAGAGCCGGAGGGATCTACCCAAGGACAATACCAATAGTTTAGAACTAGAAAGTCCTAGGTATGATATAAAAAGGAGAAAATGAATGAACGGAGAAAGAAGGGGTTGAAGAATTAAAAAGAAAAGCAAAGAAAAGGGTGAAAAGAAATAGCCCTCCATTTGTTCAACCTTAGGGCAGACACCGGGTTCAATTCATAATCTACTGGTTGATGAGCATCACCGGTATTGAAGACTAAAAGACGTCATGGACCCAGTGACGCACTAATAAACCTTCTAAGCCACTCAAGTGTCTCTCAAAAGACATTTGTTTCATTCACACGGAGAACCCTTCATAATCTATCGACCTCTCATTACGAGAATGTTGATATTGAAAAGGAGGCAATCTGCTCCACGCCTCCGACGACCAAACAAATGTGCACTAATTGAGTCTAGAGCCATGAGATTCATAAAAGATCTCTGAGGTACACTTAGAATTACTCTGGTGTTCTACATCATGGGCATCAGTTGTAACTTAGGAAAGTGTCCTTCGCAGATCTTAGCAATCTGCCGAGAACATTCATGAGAGAAGTCACAATTTGTGATTATCAATGATTGAATGGAAATCCTGCCAGAACAACATCAAACAACTCTGACAGCAGGTCACTTCGGTAACTCCTTGTGGGTTACGCTTAGTGTTTGCTCCAAATGGTCTACAGTCGTGGGGTGATCTCCAGCGACTCACTGAATCGTGGGTGCACTTCGGTGTGTCCGTGTTATCCCTTTCGGGGGAATCCGATTCAGAACGGTCTGGGTTAGGATTTGAGAAAGTCTTCACACTATGCTGTTGATGATCTCAAGTCTGAGCCTGTAAGTACCGGTTGGTTCGTGCTGCTGTTGCTGCTGAGGAGCTGGAGTTCAACCATCAAGACTCCATCATGTTCATATATTGAAGAAATGTTCTCTCAAAGACTCAGTAACATCAAAAGTTCAACATATGATATAGTAAAGTCATAAGTTCAAGCATCTCAACCTTTCTCATGTTTAAGATTGGAAAATGAGAACATGTTGCAGAAAACAAATCAAAGACATATGAGCATGATGGAGAAGACAAGAAGACGTTGGAGATTGGCAGATCGAGACAACATCATATCATCATTATACAAGAACAAAGAAACAAAGATTATAAAGGCGTCAGAAGCCAATGAAGCAAAGATGACGTCAAGCAACATTGATGACCAAGAATTAGGGGGAGATTGTTAGGAACACGTTTTATTTATAATTCAAGTCTTGGTCAATTCTGATAATATGTTGCTTAATTTATGGATCATATTGTTTAAGTTAGAGGCTCGGTCCATTAGTGATCCATGGGCCGACCCCTTTTGCTAAATTACTTCTAGAATGTATCATGGAAATGTTGCCCTATGTCACACCTATAAATAGAAGGCTTAGGGAACATTTCCTAATGTTGGTTTTCATGTATTATGCGCAAGCTTTGTCCTTGAATCATTCGACTATTGAAAGCCTTCCTTTACTTGTTATTCTCATCTTATTCTCTTTAGCTTATTTGCTTATTGTATTTTCTCTATTAGCGTAGCTTATAATATAGTAGTAGTACGTAGTTACTTTGCTTTTACGTGTGTGTATTTGAGATATTAGTGACCTACAGTGTCACGCAAATTTAACTGTTACGCTAGCTAGGTCACAAAAGTCAAATCACAACAATAATTCCCTGTAGGTGCACACTATAGTAGTCCATTGGCACAGGAGCCCTTGGTAATAGGCACAAAGAGCCCTTGCGTATAATAGTCCTGCACTATTGCAGCTCATAACAATAACTCCGCACATTTGCAGACATGGAATAATAACCTTAGCCAGCTCGTGTAACAGTTTCATAAACCACAATCTCAATTCCAGGCCACATCAATAAACATGTAAACACATAACGCATTCAAATAACCAGATCAAATATTTCAGACAACCAGTACGTTTGAGAGAACAAATCATATTTCAAGTAAAACAAGCATTGAGTTTAAGTAGATATAAGCATGTATTCTCCTCCAAAATAGTTATAAAACCGGTAAAAGTAGGGGCCATGAACTCACCTTAGCCACAGCAATGCAAAGATCACATCTGACACGAATGGCATCAAGAAGCAAAACACCACATTCTCAAGACATACAGCACGACGATTCCAAGATATACATGTGTAGGATACTCATTAATCTAAACAGTTATGGTTCTTGTGATTTTGCTGATTTATAGAGAGAGAAAGAGATGAGAGTGGGAGCCTTTTAGAGAGAGAAAGTGAAAGAGATTAGATTAAACTTGTGAAAGGTCTAACCCTTCCCATGCATGGGAAGGGCTATTTATACAATACATAAAACGCCTCTAGTAGGCTATGGACCGGGCTGAAAGTGGGTAAAGACCCAACCCAACTCCATGGTGAAACGATATCTATACTAATATGATTAAATCTACGAGCTACTTAATGCTAATCCATACTTGGGGTGACCAAGTCTTTCATATGAATATTTATATTCCTAACAATCTCCCCCTAAGGGAGGTCACCCCGGAAATTACATTTTGAATTCTAACATTCTATTACATAGATTAGAGTTCCTAGCTTGTGGTCTTTGATTCTTCTAAATCATTAATCTTTGTACTTTCAGCAGTGAACTTTTGATGACTGTTCTTTTGTCTTGGATGATCTTTGAGGATTCTTTGAGGTCATCATCCAACATACGTCTCCAAGTCATCTTTTTGCAGTATCGTCTCCATGTGATGTTGTGATCTTTGGACCGACATGCTCACACTTTTCCGGATCATGATTTTTAGCATCAGAGTTGCGAAAGCAGTGTTGAAGGCCTTTCAATTATCATGATTTATTTGTTTATGATGGGGAAGTGTGAGTATGGGGTGATGGATCAGCATCTTTTCGGCAATCAGCTGCAACCGCCAGGGATTCATGCATACAACAGTTAGCAATAAAACATCCGGTACTTACAGGTTCGGACTTCGAGATTGTTAACAGCATAGTGTGAAAAATTTCTCTAATCCTTACCAAGGCTGTTCCTGAATTGGATACCCTCGAGAGGGCTTACAAGATCTTCCGAAGTACATCAACGATTAGGTTAGTCGCTGGAGTTAACTCCACAACTGTAGACCGTTTGAAACCGCCGCGACCACTAAGCGTAATCCATAAGAAATTACCGAAGTGACATGCTTTCAGGGCTATTTGATGTTGACCCTGGCAGGAATTTCCATTCAATCACAGAGAATTATATTTGTAAATTCCCTCATAAATGCTCTGGCAGATTGCTAAGATCTGCGTAGGACTCATAAGTTTACAACTGGTGTCCTTAATGTTGAACAACCAGTGTAGAAGTAACATGTGTTCCTATGTGATCTTATGATGCATCTTGTGGCTCTAGACTCGATAAGTGCATTTTTGGTGGTCGGAGACTGGAGCGGTGTCTCCTGTTTCAATATCAACATAACTCGTAATGAGCAGTCGATAGATTATGCAGGGTTCCCCGTGAGAATGAAAGAAGTCCTTTTAAGAGAACTTGAGTGGCTTAGAAGGTTTAGTGCAGTGCGTCACTGGGTCCATGACGTCTTGTCTTTAATACCAGCGTCACCTTAGTAACAACCAGTAGCATATAAATTGAACCCGGTTTCTGCCCTAAGGTTGAATAATTGGAGGGCTATTTCTTTTCACCCTTTCACATTACTTTTCTTTTTAATTCTTCAAGCCCTTCTTTCTCCTTTCTCATATTACTTCTTTTTTCATAATCATACCTAAGGACTTTCTAATACTAACTATTCGGTATTGTCCTTGGGTAGATCCCTCCGGCTCTGGCGGATCATAGGAAGGTTTTCCTAACCTTAGCCACCTTATAACTTCATGACTATCCTATGTTGCTGTTAACCAAATCCTTGAAAAATCTCTCAAAGTATTTATGGTTATGAAACACATTTTGCCAACACTTTGAGAATTTTATACTTTTCAAATGCTCCCCCCTCAACATGTGCTTGGATGATTTTATTATAAATTTGCACATGTTGGGTGGAGTTCACACTCTTTTGAATTGATCCACTTTCAGTGAACATGACCGATTTGAGACACGCTTACATCACTAGTTAGACTAGCTTAAAGTTATTACCCGGCCTGGTCAAGTCCACAGAGAGTTTCTCGAAATGGTAGACTCTACTCAGACAAGTCCTCTTCGAGACACGCTTACATCACTGGTTAGACCAGCTTGAAATCATTACCCGGCCAGGACATGCCCTTTCGATTAATGACAGTTTTTGTTTCGTCAATTCATTGGTGAAGTCTGAGTCGCACTCACATGAGATGCCACATCCTTTTTGCTATCACAAACCATTTGCTCCCCCTCAATATGTGCATCGATATACGAAAGAGTTTAGCACATACGGGAGAGCTTACATTTAGTTCCAAAACATCACATTTTTATCAAATTGCATATTTAAATCACATTCTCTCCCCCAATCAAAAATTTCAAACCTTTTGAGATTTTGTGATCCCAATTGATTTAAATGAGTTTGTAAAGTATGGGAGAAAATGTGGTCAGGTTTAATATGGGATGATAATGGAACATACTAATGCTCCCCCTTAAACCAAGAGGGAGAGTGTCGGATCACTACTGATGCTGCACAAAGTTTAAAAAGGTGTCAAAATTTTGAACAAATACTCTCCCCCTCAATTAATGACCCGTTTTCTATTTAAAGAGCTGTAGCCATTGAATTGAGCATCAAGTATTTGTGAAAATTTAAGTCCAGTTACCACCTTGTGAAACACCAAAACTCTCCTGAAGAATCATAGACGAGAAAGAATTTGTGATTTAAAGAAGACTTCTCTTCTTATACGAGAAATGATGCACTGAAACGTACATCAAATCGAAGAAACATGGATATAAAGTAATCCATGCCCAGGTGAACTTCACCCAGTGGGAGGAACAACCATTTTTTTGGCGACGAGCTTTCCCCAAAATGAGGAACGGATTACAGTCTGAAGTAACTGCAAGCCGACAAGACATGTTTTAACCATTTAAATTAACTTCTGCTCGAGCTTCTTTTAAAGACCCGTGTCATTATTGAATGACATTTCTAGGACCATAAATGTTATCGATAAACAGAAGACATGCCTAGAGGAACTATTTTTGGTATTTTTGTGTTTTTCTGATTTTTATGGTTTTTATAGGTTTTATAATTTTCTATTTTCTTTTTGGTTTAAACTATATACAAGGATACATGAAGCAAATCCCTTACTCCTCATTTTATTCTTGAAGACACTTGAGGGTTTCTGGCATCAAACTCTTCTTGCCAAGTCGCGGGAGAATAAATTGGAACCGTTCTCTCGAGAGTGCCTTAGTGAAGATATCAGCCAACTGAAACTCAGTCCTCACGAAGTAAAGTTCAAAAACCCCTTTCTCAACTTGTTCCTTTATAAAGTGATTTTAGATATTGATGTGCTTTGATCGGGAGTGTTGGACACTGTTGCAGCAAAGAGCTATAGCACTTTTCTTATCACAATACAGAGGAATCTTGTTATATGCAAAGCCATAGTCCGATAGTTGGGATCTCATCCATAGAATTTGAGCACAGCACGAAGACATGGCAATGTATTCAGCCTCAGTGGAAGATATAGATGTACTCATTTGCCTCTTAGATGACCAGCTTACTAACTTTTCTCCTAGAAATTGAGCAACTCCCGATGTACTTCAACGAGTATCTTGACACCCCGCATGGTCTGCATCTGCATAGGCCGTGAGTGCCATGGCAATGTCCTTAGGATACCATATACCCATGTGAATAGTCCCTTGAAGCTATCAAAAGACCCTCTTTACCGCTTCCAGATGCTTTTTGGTGGGCTTTGACTAGTACCGAGCACACATGCACACTGCGAACAAGAGATCTGGCCTACTAGCGGTGAGATACATTAGGGATCCAATCAAACTTCGAAACATGGTTTGATTAACAGCGATCACAGAGAGGTCTTCGTCCAACTTCGATCTCTCAACCATAGGAGTGTCAGTGGGATCACTTGAATCAAATTCAAATTTCTTCAATATTTCATTTGCATATTTAAATTGATTAATGAAGATGCCTCCGGGACTTTGAGTGATTTGTAAACCTAAGAAGAACGACATTTGTCCCATCATAGACATGTGGAACTTAGAACTCATCTCGTTAGAAAACTGATCACATTCCATAGGATCAGGGGAGGCAAAAATAATGTCATCTACGTAGATCTGGACGTGAAGTAGATATTTGCCCGTTTTCCTAGTGAATAGTGTAGGATCAACAACACCTTTGGAGAATTTGTTTGCCAGAAGAAACTTAGAAAAAGTGTCATACCACGCCCTAGGTGCCTGCGTTAAGCCATAGAGGGCCTTCTTCAAGCGATAGACGTGAGTAGGACGATCAGGGTCCACAAATCCTTCAGATTGACTTACATAGACTTCCTCTTTCAAATCACCGTTTAAGAACGCTGTCTTTACATCCATTTGGTAGACTGTCATATTCTGACTGGCAGCATTAGCGAGAAATATTCTGATAGCTTTAATTCGAGCAACCGGTGCAAATGATTCTTCAAAGCCTATGCCCTCTTCTAGACGATACCCCTTTGTAACAAGCCGTGCCTTATTTTTCAGAACATCACCATGCTCATCGAGTTTCACTTTGATGATCCACTTTAGAGCGATAATCATTGCATAATCTGGAGGAGGCACTAATTCCCATACTTCAAGTCGATCAAACTCATGAATTTCTTCTTGCATTGCATTAAACCAGCAGTCTTTAGACAAAGCATCTTTGAAATATTTGGGTTCGACTTTGGATAGTACAAAATTAAAGAAGCACCATAATGCATCGGTGGCATGTTGGTTTCGTGTGGATACAGGACGAGAAGGATTTCCAATGATGTTGTTAATCAAATGATCATTGGTCCATTTTCTGAGATGATCATGTGGTTGAGGGTAGGGAACTGATGTTTCCGTGTTAGGATCCCCTAAAGAAGATGTCTATGTAGAAGATTCAGGAGCAAATATATTCTCGAATGGAGCATCATCAGCAGGAGCAAAAGGATTCACTTCAAAAGAATTATCAACTGCAGAGCCAAGCTGTACCGAAGGAGATTGAACATTCAATGATGATGGTGAGTAACTGGCAGACGGTGCGTCTTGACTAATTGAGATAGATACAGATGTACCATCTGAGTTGTGTGGAATTGGAGCATCAGCAACTGGAGGTAAAGGTGGAGCTTCAGTTGTAGTATCAACAGTTGGTGGCTTAAAGTATTCATCAAACATCGGATCAAACAAATTCTTCAACTCCTCACTGGTAGGGGGTACATAAGGAACTGCAGGAGTGGGATGTTGTACAAGACCTGAACTAATTGGTCCAGGAGACAAAAGATTAGGTGCGGGTCCAGAACTTGTGTGTCCAGGAGCCGTTTGCTCAGTCAGCTCATCGAATGTCACGTGAATGGTTTCCATAATTTGTCGGCTTTAGCCTTGAGTTTTCCCAGATCCTGACTGTTATTTGTCGGGTAGCATTGAGCACCGAACACTCGCAGAAAAGAAAGATCTGGTTTCTTGCCATGTATCAGCTCATATGGAGTTTTGTTGTGAAGAGTATGTATCAAGGATCGGTTTTGGGTGTAACAAGCTGTAGCAATTGCTTCCGCCCAAAGAAACATCGGTGCCTTGGAAAATATCAGCATGGTTCGTGCAGCTTCTACAAGAGTACGATTTCGTCTTTCAACAACCCCGTTCTGCTGAGGAGTGCGTGGAACACTTTTCTGGTGAGTTACGCCAATACTTTCATAAAATTGAATTAGTTGTTTGTTAACAAACTCTGTTCCATTTTCTGTGCGGATGATTCTGACGGTTTTGTTGAGTCTTACTAGTAGCTGTTTGATAAGTTTGATGATAACCTCTAGAGTCTCGTCCTTGGTTCTCAAAAACTTCACCCATGTAAACCGAGAGTAGTTGTCGACCACCACAAGAATATATTTCTTCCCATTTGTACTCTGCACTCTCATTGGTCTGCACAGATCCATGTGAAGGGTGTGAAGAACTTCCATAATGGTGTTGACGGTTTTGGGTTTGTGAGTATGCTTCTTGCTTTTGCCCAGTTGACAAGCAGAACAAAGATGATCCTTTTCAAACTTCAATCTGGGCATAGCTCGTACAAGATCCTTGCGAGTAAGTTCATTTATGGTGCCGAAGTTTAAATGATTTAAACGACGGTGCCAAAGCCATGATTTGTTCTTTGAGGCCTTTGACAGCAAGCAAATAGGAGAGGACCGCATCATGTCTTCAATAGAGATGGTGTATAAATTGGTGCCACGACTGCCTTTAAGGAGATCAATACCATCCAATTCTCTGACGAAACATGTGTGTTTTCTGAATGCAACTTCAAGATCGGAATCACAAAATTAACCAACAGAGAACAAATTGTGCCCAAGTCCTTCCACGTAGTATACCCTAGAAATTACACTGTCACCAAACACATAATCTCCATAACCCATAATTGCCCCAAAATGGTCGTTCCCAAATCTAACAATCCCGATAAATTTATTCATGAAATTCTTGAGCCGTGAGAGATCCCCGATTATTTGTTTTGAGCAGCCTGAGTCCAAATACCAAAGGACGAGTTGTACGACCTGCATTTGAAAACAGACAACGATGGATAACTGAAAAAGGTGGATCCCCACGTGCAACTGAGGTCCGTTTGGTTAGCACAAACAAACTCTAGAACTACATGATTCATAGATGCCATGGTATTTTCAGCGGAAACTTCACTAGTGGCAGCAATTGACGTAGTTACAGGGCATTGTGTCTCTAAAGGGAAAATTCGACCAGTAGGCTTTCATACCTTGTTAGGAATTAAATAAGAGTTGATATTGACAAAATATGAAAGATGGAGGAAACTTATGAAGACAAAGATGAAGGACTATTTATGTTAATTGTTAAAGTCTTTGTAACCTTAATCCTCTAGTATATAAAGAGGATAGGTCGTAGTTTTTTAATACATGGGTCTTCCAATGTAGTCGACTAAATGATGTGTGTGTGTAACCTAGGCGCCAAGTCTTAGTGTAGACGCCTAGGGTTACAGTTAGGTTTTGTAATCATTCGACAAACCTTGTGCAATGATAATGAATTGTTTGATTATTCCGCTGCGTAGTACTTCATTATTATTGGTGTAATCCTAGATATGAGGTCTAACTAACCTCGAGCTAAACGATTCTTATCAAGTGGCATCAGAGACAGGTTGCTCATGATATCTAGGATGTTTCAAGGTTTTTATTGTCGGACAAATGCAGATTTGAAGAAGGAGGTATTCTGATCGGTAAAAGTTTTTCATGTTTTTCATCGATATTTAATGTTTTATGGTATTCTCGCATTAAAGTCAAGATTTACTGTATTGGTATTCGATTTTTCGCCATAATTCAATTGGCTGCTAATTAATTATGTCGGTAATGGGGCTGATTTACATATTCTGAGAATTGAATCACTTTGTCGCATCTGCTCATTAGAGGCTTCGTACAGTTATACATCGTACTCATTTAATGCTTGTAGGCCAGTCGCTTTAATTGTGTTCACATATACGAATTGATTTAATTTGGTTGTCGCTCAGTTGGACAATTGGATTATTCTTGGTGATTCGGTTTTGGTTAATTGATGAGTATGTGATAGCATGTGGGACTGAATTTCGATCTGATTGGCTAATTCATTATCCTCGTACTCATTAATTAGTCGGTTGGTATTATTTAATGGGACTGATGTGTTTGTCGAGTAGTGGAAGTAAGAGCAGTTTGACTCGGACGGATCTGAATTGATTGGTGGTTTTAATTAATTTGTTCATGTGGGGTCGATGGTACATCATTTATTCAGTGTTTGATGTTGGAAGCTGCTGCTGTTGATTATCTTTTTGTCAGTATGGGATTGCTTCGATCGTGGTTATTGGTCTGATGGTTAACAGTTACTACTGCTCACATTAAAAAATTGGTACTGCTCATTGATTCTTAAGTAGCAGTTTTTACTGCTGTTTGTACTGCTAGGGTCAGTAGTTTGTACTGCTTGGTATTTAGAGTTAGTACTGCTAGCTTTGGAGGATGAACAGTTTATATTGCTGGTTTGTACTGCTCGAGCATGGGCTTCTCAAAGTGAAGGGAAGCATTGGTTATTGATTTGGAACTCATTGGTTCCATAGCACACACACAGGGGAAGAAACATACACACAAGATGATGATTTGATTTCTGTTCGTACAGAATTATGGCTCGTATTTATTGGCGAAGTGGATAAGTTATTATTTATTTAACGGTGAAGTGGAATTTTTCAAGTTCGTGTCTTATTATATCTTAAAGTGAAGCAAACACACTTTAAAGATAACTTGTTCGTTCGTTCAAGAGAATAAGAATTGACAAACACTTGAAGGAGTTACATTGTAGTGCTCAGTGTTTATTGTCAAGAGACTGTCCTATCTCCTTATACGTTAAGTATATGTTCGAAGTCATATTTAGTACAAGCTATAGGACACAAGGTTGGTTTATTCTACTTCAGCATTGAATTGGTAATGATTAGTTTTCTTCTTCAATACATCGAGATTGTGCTACATCAAGGTGAAGGTTTTCATTATTATTCGTTGGTATTCTTACTAAAGATTTGGGATTTTGATGTCTTGCGTTAATTTAATAAGTAAGCGTTTTGGTGTTCTTAATGGTGGGTAATTCAAGACATTAGAAGACTAGATTGGATGTTTGGTACTGGTTGGTAATTATGACGATCAAAGTTGAATATTTCTTTTCCTTTTACTAGTTGAGTGTGACAAAAAGGGGAAGAAGATATTAAAGATTTGCAGCTTGAAGATCCTTGATGGTATGCATGACTTAAGGGAAGACTAGGAAGAATACATCTTTCATATGCTTGGTTTTGTCATATCAACTAGGGGAAGATTGTTAGGAATTAAATAAGAGTTGATATTGACAAAATATGAAAGATGGAGGAAACTTATGAAGACAAAGATGAAGGACTATTTATGTTAATTGTTAAAGTCTTTGTAACCCTAATCCTCTAGTATATAAAGAGGATAGGTCATAGGTTTTTAATACATAGGTCTTCCAATGTAGTCGACTAAATGATGTGTGTGTGTAACCTAGGTGCCAAGTCTTAGTGTAGACGCCTAGGGTTACGGTTAGGGTTTGTAATCATTCGAAAAACCTTGTGCAATGATAATGAATTGTTTGATTATTCCGCTGCGTAGTACTTCATTGTTATTGGTGTAATCCTTAACAATTACTACTTTATGATTAGTCATTCTAGTTAAGGGGCATTGATCTCCTAAAGTGAATTTTCTTCCAGTGGGTCTCCATTGATAACCAACATGAGCAATCATTTTTCCTGTTGCTTTCCAAATTTGCTTTCACAGTTTGGGTTTCCTAACATTCTTAACTGGGGATCGTTGAGAAGACATCAAGAATGACACAACACATTCATCATGATTACCAGAAATTAAGCATTCATTACATGTCTTACAAATAGCATTAGAATTCGAATTAATTACAGTACGCTTATAGCTAATACTAGAATCAACACGATTCTTTTTTATCAAATCAAGTTTCTTGTTCTTAAGATGGTCTTTTACTTTCTCCTGATGAGCACTCTTAGCTGGCGCAGTCCTATCTTTCTTTGTATTGCAACTAGGCTTTGACCCGCTAGCTTTAGTGTCACTGTTTACTCCTGTAAAAGTGAAGATGCGAACATTAGCTTGTTTCACTGCCATTTGTCTTTCTGGTTTTGATGTGCTGGGTTCAGATGTCGTTAATGGTACATCAAAGGTAACATGCTTGTTCTTAGTCATTGAGGAAGATGCAACAAACCTATCTCGCTTGTTATCAATCTTAGGACCTGTGCCAATGATGTATTCTAAGATTTCCTGAGATCGTTTATTGAGGAAGCAGGCATCTACAACTGCACTATCAAGTGGTTTATCTATCCTATCCTCTTCTACGATCTCACGAAGGGTATCAAGGCTATCCTTAAGGTGAGTGAGATATACTTGATGAGCAGACCTATTGTTCCTAAGGGGAAGCGGAATAGGCACAACATCAATTGCATACTTACTACAAGCAGAAACCTTTGGAACAACATTATCACTAGTGATAATTGGCATTTTCCCTTTCACCTGAGTCTTTAGATTCTCAATCTCATTTAGCAAAGAAGTTATCTTTTCAATGTGATTGTTACATGTGACTTTAATCGAGTCATATAACTATTTGTAATGCTGTTTGATTTTTGAATTTTTAGCTTGAAAACAATCATTTTCATTTTGTAATTTATTGATGGTGTTTTGATAGTGAAAATTCTGAGAATCTAAAGACGATGGTTTATGGGTGCCAATCACATCACTCTTATTCGATTTTAATTGGGCAATTTGGGCCCTCAATTTTCGAATCATGTTAGTGTGAGCTTGAATTTTTTCATCTCTTTTGCTTAATTCAAAATATGCATCAAATTCAGGAGCATCCAAAGATGTCTTGGCATTTGAGATTTTGGTTCTTTCTTCCAAATGTTGATATTTTAATTGCAAATTAAGATTATCAACCTCTAGTTTTGAAAAATGCCTGACCATGTTATCATGGTCATCGTTTTGAATTTTCTCATGCAATTTTAAATTCTCCCCCTCAAGCTCAACAACACGATTCTGGGAAACATTCAATGCAATAGACAACTCATGAAATTGACAAGCAGTTAATGCAGAATCAGTAGCAGTATAAAATACATCCTGTGCAATACATCTAGCAATCAGATTCTCATTGGTGATGAGGATATTCTTTCTTTCAATCTCACTGCATTTAAGATCAATAGCGTTTTGTTTCCCTATGTTTTCCATATCTTTAAACACTTCTTTCATCTATTTTAATTCAGTTTCAAGGGTTTTTTGCATGCCCTCAAAATGTTCTTTGAGAAGTTTAAAAAATGCAATAACCTCAGTTAAGTAGCACCGTTCTATTTGTTCAAAATCCATTTCCCTTTCAGTAATTCCCGTTGGCGTAATCCTCTTCTTACATGTTTTATCAAAATCAGCAAATAGTTGACAAAGAATATATATGCTAATTAGAGTTTTACATTCTGTGGGAAGAGTTAAAGGAACTAAGTGCATGGGTGTAATGGGTGGGTACACCGTTTTTGCAGCTATCTTTCTAAAGGGTGGAGTTTTGGCTTGAAGTTCTTTGGCTTTCCTTTTTCTAAGTCTAAGGACCAAAATATTTGTTCTGGAGTCAACTAAGTTTGAGGTGCAAAAATAGTCAATCGGTTCTCCTTAGAGTAATCATGAGGTTTGATTATGACTCGATTTGCTATACATTTAGGATCCTTCATTTTTTCAGCCAGTTTTTCTCTATTTTTTACTTCTATCTCATTACTCTCTTCAAATGATGACACATCAGGAGGGTCATGACCAGGCTTAAGCATTTCATTTCCATCATGCAGGTTGGGCAACTTTAGCACTCCTAAGGAAAACTGATTTAGGTTTCCCTACATCCTTTTCACTATGTTTATCACACAACCTTTTATGCTTTTGAATCATTTGAGCAGTTTGTCTGGTTTGGTCTTGTGTGTACAACTTGTTTTCAATCTTATTCTTTAATGTTTTAAGTCTGGAAAAATCATTTAAGAGTTTTGTTTCTTTTTCTTTTGAAATCTTGTTTTAGTGTATTTACACTTTCTTGAATCTCCTGTTTTTGTTTAACAGTCTGATCCAGTTGTTTTTGTAAAGAATATAACTCCTTTTTCAATTTTTCTTCCCTTAAATTACGTTCTGTTATGGATGTACGCATTTGACTATCCATTTTCTGCTCACGTTCAGTTAGCTAAAATTTTGCATGTTGTTCATATATGGCCACCTGATCTTTATAGATATTAAGTCTAGTGGTCAGTGAATCATCAGGGATAAACACAGTGTTCATATATACCTCACAAGCATTATCTACAACAGAAGATGCACTACTTGGTACAACAGACACGTCGTTGTGATTCACATATTGTTTATATGGGATAACATTACTATTTCCCATATTAACAGTATCTGATTCAACAACATCTGTCTGTTGTACTTTGTTGGGAATCTTCTGTTCATCTACCATGTTATATGTGTCATACAGCTTTAGTACCTCAGATATGATAGATGCATTGGAAGGACCAGCTTGTTGTGGTGATGAGACTGCAGAAGACAGATTAGCCATGAAGATGGTTTGAGCAGTGGGTTCATCATCAACGTCTGAGTCAAAAGCATCACAGTCATCAGCTAGGAAGATGTTGGGATCATTTAGTGCCAAGTCCTGAACTGGTTGATCATCCACATCAGCATCAAACGTTGTCCCCTCATCACCAGCAAGAAACAATAACTCTTCTTCGTCCAAAACTGCTCCATTCTCTTGAGCTTGCATCAACAACATCTTATCTTTGAAGTATTCGGAGTTCTGTGGATGCGTTGGTTGAGTGCAGTTCCTTGCTATGTGTCCCAATCCACCACAGTTGTAACACTTGGTTTGCTTTCCCTGTCCCTGATTAGCATTCCTAACACTATTTTGTAAATTACCCCGACCAACATTCCTTTGATTCACATTCTGCCTTCCCTGAACATTCTGAACCACAACCCTTCCATCTTCCACAGTTGCTTGATTACGAGGATTAGATGAAGTTCGAAGTTGGTTGTTGGTTTGAGGGAGTGTTGCTCTGAACTGTTGGACAAGTAAAGAAACTTGGTTGGAAATATTATCAATCATCTTGTCAGTATGAGAATATCCCGAATCCAGTTGGTTGTTCACAGCAGATGGTGAGTGCAACGATGATTGGGGAAATGATGTCTGATTCTGTGATGAAAAGGGATGGTGATAAACTTGATCAAATGAGGATTGATTGAACGGCTGAACATTTGAGACAAATGCAAGAGGATCATTAGATGTTGTTGGATTGAGTTTTTCCCTCAATTGACGATCATAGACAGCATGCTTTTCATATTGTTGTAAGTAGGCATACAGTTGTTCATAATTAGTCTCTCTCAATCCTTTGTTGAGCTTCACGGCAGTGACAAATCTGTCCCACTCGGGTGACATATTGTTCACAAACTTAGAATTGAGTTGGATGTTTGGCATTTTCATCTTGATGATTCTCATGTCATTCACAAGCTTGTGAAATCTCACATAATAGTCAGTGATGTTTTCTCTAGGATTCATCTTGAAGTGTTCAAACTCATCATACAACTGAGATTCACGATCTTCTTTGGTCATTTCAGATCCAACCAAAAGCATTTTGACATTGTCCCAAACAGCTTTGGCTTCAGTGTTGAAGTTTATAAGCTTGTAAGCGTCTTTGGGAAGCCCTTGAATCACAATGTTAGAAGCTTTAACGTCTGCATCATAACGCTTCTTCTCCTCCTCATTAAGATCGTTGTAATTACGGGGCCTGTCGATTCCAAAAGTGAAAGTTCCATCCTCAGCGGCAGTGACAGCATCTCTAGTGGTGCCCATTTGAAAAGGTCCTTTATCAATGGACTTAAGAATGTTAACACAATTCTCTTTTCCCAAGCAATAAAGTCGTATTCTTTGTGCCCATGACTCATAATCCGTCCTATCAAGCATAGGAGGGCGGGTATTGGACCCGACAGCTTGAATGTCATCAAAAGAAGTGCTTGCCATGATGTGAACTTGCACGGGATTTTACAATTCTATGATTTAAACCGAGAAATAGATTCTTTCGCGGGATTTTACAAAAAATCAAGAATAAACCGTGATGTGATTACATGAACGTGTTATGATGAATGATTGTTTGCTAGTTTAGGTGAATTATTGTTAAGTTGTGATTGGGTTTGGTTGTATTGAGTTTACTTGGTGATATGAACAAGTTAAAGTCAAGAGTCAAGTTGCAATGTAGAGACTTGAGTAAATCACAATGAAGAATGTTGAGCAAATCGCAGGGAAGAATCAAGAGCAAACCGCAACAGAGCAACTAGCAAATCGCAATTAGCAAATCGCAACTTGTCAAATCGCAACAAGTCAAATCGCAGCTAATCAAATCGCAACAAGTCAAATCGCAAGTATCAACTCGCAACTTCAAATCGCAACTGATCAAATCGCAACTAGTCAAATCGCAACTCACAATCGGACAAAGGTGTCACTTTCTTGCGGTTTTATCTTTTTTCCCTTTCAAGTAATAAACCAAATCCTAGATTTCAACCTACCAAATCGCAACTCTAACACTCTAAACTAACTCAAATCGTAACTAAAAAACTTTACCGAGACTCAAATCGCAATGAGGAAGAACTTCAAAACCACACTCAAATTGACTCAAACACACCAATAAACTTATGAAACAAGCTATCCAAACACTAAACTAAGCTCATACAACACCCCTAATCATGAAAGTACAACCATATTCCAAGAATAACCACAAACAAAATCGAATCAATGTATTTTCACAAAAGACAAGTCGAACCAAAATAAGCTCACAAAAACCAATCTAAAATCCGAGCATCCACATCCTAAGTGATCTAAGCATGGATCTTGATACCAATTGTAGGATACTCATTAATCTAAACACTTATGGTTCTTGTGATTTGGCCGATTTATAGAGAGAGAAAGAGATGAGAGTGGAAGCCTTTTAGAGAGAGAAAGTGAAAGAGATTAGATTAAACTTGTGAAAGGTCTAACCCTTCCCATGCATGGGAAGGGCTATTTATACAATACATAAAACGCCTCTAGTAGGCTATGGACCAGGCTGACAGTGGGGAAAGACCCGACCCGACTCCATGGTGAAACGATATCTATACTAATATGATTAAACCTATGAGCTACTTAATGCTAATCCATACTCGGGGTGACCGAGTCTTTCATATGAATATTTATATTCCTAACAACATGCACAACGGTAACTATGATGGCACGACACAACGGACTCGGCACAACCTAATAATATGAAGACTCGTCTCAAAATATATTCCACACGGTAACTAAAAGTGTAAAAGTCTCCAAAAGTTAACTTTTTCCCTTTTCAAAATCAATCATTTCCATTTCCAAAATAATCCAATCTCATTTCCAAAAGAAATCTTGTTTTATCCATTTATCAGTGTTTTGTATCATCGTTCGTGTGACAGTGCAAGGACGTTGATTCAAGTGAACACACGCCAAAAAGGAAACAAACAACAGAATTTCCGCGGAGGAGATGACTAGAACTCTAGAAGAGATGACGTGAATAACCCAAAGTAATCTGACCAGATCTAAACACACACTATGTGTTGGAGATACTTTGAGTATATACTTGATAGCACGCGGAATTTACTATCAAGCACTTAGAAGAATATATGATTATGTTTGGTGATTGAATAAGTAAAACAATAAGAACAACGATATCAACCAAACTTATCACTTCACTATATCGAACAATTACAATAGATCTGAATGATATGTATTCGTATTGTATGACATGTATGTGTATCAAACCCTAATCTAAGGATCTCCTTTTATAATGTAAAGAGTCCTTTACACGTTTAACATCTAACCATATCATTCTAAACAAATAAGATATTTACCATATCTTTTCTATAATTATCTTCAAACCGTTTCATCTTGATCTCTTTAAGCAGTCCAAACTTTTCTTTCTTCAGCAGTCCTAACTGCTCTTCCATCAGCAATCTTAACTGTCCTTGTATCAACAGTCTTAACTTTTCTTGTATCAACAACCGTACTAACTGCTTAAGTTTAATTCCCAACAATCCTCCCCTAAACTTATGATTTTGATGCAAATCAATAAGTTTCTTAAATTAAACTTCTGATTTCGTTGATGGGGTGGATTCTTTCAAACACTTATCTTTAAACTCGAAACACTTTGAAAATTATCTTCACTCAACATAATCTTTTGGTCAACTCTTCAAAAGTTACCAAAATTAATTTAATTCCATCAAGGAATTAATTCCTTATACCAACCCAAAGTTAATTATGCATATCAACCACACATTGAATGCTATTAAACCCTCATTAACTCTATAAAAACTCATATATCCAAACAAAATTTTCTTTAACACAAATATTTTAACTTCTTTAATCACAATGTCTTCTTCACCAAACATCATAGAAATTTCATCTGATTCTTCTTCTGATTCCGATGATTCAGGATGGAACAACTATTTTCCTCCGAACTATTCTTCAACTTCAAGTGTTAATCTTTCAAAGAAAAAGATTAAAACATCCTCATCTAAAGAAACTTCCTCCGATGAACTTCCTCCTTATGTTGATGATTCATCCTCCTCTTCGTCTGATTCTTCTGACTCTTCTGACTCTGACGATGATGAACTTCAAAAACAATCAAACTTACTCACTAAAGAATTTGAGAAAGCAGCATCATCAGTGAAGATCCCTGTTCCAAAGAAGAAGCTTGAGAAGAAAAAGCCTGAGAAACAACAACTTCCATCTCCAAGATCAGTAATACTTGCACTTCCTTGCAAACAGATGTCTGAACTCATGGGTAGCAGAGGAGCTCGCAGCAAGATCATGTCGGATATCACTGGAAAAGGAAAAGGAAAACTTGAGTAGTTGTGTTGTCTTTTGTGTTGGGTAGAATGTTTTGTTGGTAGTTTGTAGTTTTTGTTGGTTTCTGTTGGTTTTTCCTTGTAACCGTATGAAGCTTTGTAATGAATCCACCTTTATAATGAATAAAATTTAAGCACTTCATTATAATTCATCTCTGACTTCTTAATTCCTCCCCTGAATTCCATAATGATCAATCATCTTTAACAGCAACAAGAACAAACTTTAATTCCTCCCCTGTTTGGAAGAATCCGCACCATCAGATGAAATAGAACATAAATTTTCCAAGCTCAGCATCAAATAAGACCATTTGCACAAGTTACCATCAATTCAGTTGTTGAAGTTTCAAACTGCTCTCAATACTTCCAGATGTATTACCTTCTGAGAGAGGTCTATCACAGAGCACAAACTCAGTAGGAACTAAGTTTTGAACAATCAGTACAAACTGGTAAAGGCAGCAGTTCAGACTGTTTACACCAGCAGTTCAGACTGTTTACAAAAAGTTTTCAGAGATAAAATCAAATTTTGAAGTTTAAATTTTGTGGATTCGAAAATAGTTTTGTCCACTTATAGTTTTTAGCAAACTATCAGCTATGAACGGATTTGACTTGTCTTTACCAATAGCCATTTGCTATGGACTAGCCAACTCTTCACTCTTAGATTTGGTGAGTTGATAACCAACCAGTTTTTGGTAAACTGTCAACCATAAACGGATTTGAGTAGTCTTTACCAGAAACCGTTTGATCTGGACTAGTTGATTCTTATGTTGATTAGACATGGTGAATCAATTACCATTTGTTGTGTGACAAGCATTCACACTTGACAATCCAAACCACCATTCTTTTCAAACACACAATCCAAAGCAAAAAGCTTTTCTTAACCTGAAATGTTAGTCCAAAACCAAAGAAAACACAATACATAATATTCTCTTTTAACAATTATTTCATTTGACTAACAAATTCACAAGCAGTCTTAAAAACATTCAAGCAGTCTCAACTATACAAATAGCACAATTAACAGTACACAATCCAAAAACATTTACACATTAATCTTTTGAAGGATTAAGCATTCCAATACCTGTTACCAAGTACTGAAATCTGCTTATATCAAAACCTTTTGTTAAGAGATCAGCAAAGTTGTTATCAGTATGTATTTTAACAACCTGTATTAACTTTTTCTCAGCACAGTCTCTTATAAAATGATGTCTAATTTCAATATGTTTAGTTTTTGAATGTTGAACTGGATTCTTAATGATACACATTGTACTGTTATTGTCTATATGTATAATTGTGTTTAAGAAATTGTACCCATAATCAAGCATCTGGCTTTGTATCCATAAAACTTGAGCACAACAACTTGCAGCAGCCACATATTCTGCTTCAGTAGTAGATATAGCCACCATAGTCTGCTTCTTACACTGCCAAGAAATTAATCTTCGACCTAAGAATTGACAACCACCTGTTGTAGACTTTCTATCCATGCTAGCACCAGCATAATCAGAATCAGAGAATGCAACAAGATCAAATGCAGACTCTTTAGGATACCACAACCCCAAATTAGGCTGTCCTTTAAGGTATCTGAAGATCCTTTTTACTACTGTGAGATGAGACACCTTAGGATTGACTTGGAATCTTGCACAGGCACACACAGCAAACATAATATCAGGCCTAGATGATGTGAGATACATCAGGGACCCAATCATAGATCTATACATGTGCACATCCACATCTTCACCACTGTGATCCTTTAATAACAAATGTGTCTCCTTGTCAATTGGTGTGCTAGCAACTTTGGCATCTGTGAATTGAAATTTTCTTAAAATTTCACCAACATATTTATCCTGAGAGATAAATATACCATTTGACTTTTACCGTACTTGAAGACCTAGAAAGAAGGTAAGCTCTCCCATAGAACTCATCTGAAATTGGTCTTTCATCAGCTTTTCAAACTCCTTACACATCTGTTTCTTTGTAGAACCAAAAATGATGTCATCTACATAAACTTGTACTAATAGAATATCACCCTTGTCCTTCTTAATAAAAAGAGTTTGATCAATTTTCCCTCTATGAAACCCATTCTTCAGAAGATATTTAGCAAGAGTTTCATACCAAGCTCTTGGAGCCTGATGCAATCCATATAGAGCTTTCACCACCTTATAAACCTTGTCAGGATGCTCTGGGTCTATAAAACCTGGAGGTTGTGTAACATAAACCTCGTCATCAATAGTGCCATAAAGAAATGCACTCTTCACATCCATTTGATAGACCATAAACCCCATAAATGAAGCATAAGCAAGAAATAATCTTATTGCTTCAATCCTGGCAACTGGAGCAAAAACTTCCTCATAATCTATACCCTCTTCTTGAGTATAGCCTTGAGCAACTTATCTTGCTTTGTTCTTTATAACAATGCCCCTTTCATCCTTCTTGTTCCTGAATACCCACTTTGTACCAATCACTCTCACTCCCTTTGGTAAATCAACCAGAACCCAAACATTTTGAATCTTGAATTGAAGTAGCTCTTCTTGCATAGCTTCAACCCAACTTTCTGATTCTAAAGCCTTTAACACATTCTTGGGTTCAACCTGAGATAGAAAACATACAAACATACACTCATTCTCATCTTCATGATATTTCTCTTCATAAACCACACTAAGAAAACCATGATGATCTGGGTCTTGAATTTGCCTTCTTGTCTTGACTCCAGATTGTACATCTCCTATGACATTGGTAAGTGGATGATTCCTGTGCACAATAGTATGGGGAGTAGAAGGAACTGCATAGCTAGTAGGCATGTTTTGCAGACCATCTCCAAAGAAATCAAACTCAGCAGTATCAACTGGTGAATGAGATTGACTTGGTCCAGCAGTCTCAATATTTTGCTCAGCAGTTGGAACTTGAGGTTGAGCAGTGCTAACTCCATTGGAACTGCTCGTTGGAATTTCAGCTTCTTTACCATCCTGACCACTTGTTTTAGCAGCATCTTTCTCTTTGTCTACACCACTTGATGAAGGAATATCATCTTTCTTTGTAGAATACACATTCACAGAACTTTCTTCCATGACAGGTATGAAAATGCAATCATCATCTTCCTCTTCTGAACCTGCATCATTGTTAGTATTTGTACCTGTAACAGGCACATAATTCATGGAATCTGAAAGTCTGTCTATATCAAAGATCCAATCAGGACCTATACCTGCAACATTTGGTTTATTCTCCAAAAATTCTATGTGCAGATTTTCTTCTACATGCTTGGTGCTTGTATTGTACACCCTAAAAGCCTTACTGTGCAGAGAATAACCAACAAAGAAACCTTCCTCAGATTTCCCATCAAACTTTCCTAGTTTGTCTTTGGTATTAAGGATAGTAACATGACAACCAAAAGGTCTCATGAAGCTTAAAGCAGGGGTTCTTCCTCTCAGAAGCTCATAAGGAGTCTTATTGTGAGGTTGTACAACTAAAACCCTATTCAATACATAACAGGCAGTGCTAACTGCTTCAGCCCAAAACCAAGTTGGTAGCTTAGAGTCAGCTAACATTGTCCTAGCAGCCTCTATAAGAGTCCTATTCTTCCTTTCAGCTACATCATTTTGCTGTGGGGTTCTAGCCACACTAAACTCCCTCTTAATACCTTTTTCTCTGCAAAAGTCATCCATCACTCTATTCTTAAATTCAGTCCCATTGTCACATCTGATTACTTTAACCTTCTTATCAACTAGATTTTCTACTTCAACAATAAGGGTCTTAAGTATTTCACTTGTCTCATCCTTAGTTTTCATAAAGAATACCCAAGAGAACCTACTATAATCATCAGTGACAACAAGGCAGTATCTCTTAAAGTTCAAGCTATTCACAGAGGTAGGACCAAACAAGTCCATATGCAACATATACAAAGCTTGAGAAATAGAGTTCTGGGTCTTTGGCTTACATGAGGCTCTGTGTTGCTTACCCTTAAGGCAAGAAACACAAGTTTGGTCATTGAGAAAAGTTTTGTTTGGTAAACCTCTTACTAATCCCTGTTTAGCAATTTTGTTAATGGTTTTAAAATTAACATGACCAAGCCTCCTGTGCCATAACAATGATTCTTCCAATGTGGCTTTTGCAACAAGACAAGTAAGTCCAACCTAAGGAACTAGTTTATTCATCTCAACACTGTATGTATTATCCTTTCTAGGGATTTTAAGCAATACTTGACTTTCATCAGGTAGCTTGAAATCAGGGGAAAGTATAAGACAATCAGTATCAGTAAATAAAAGTTTGTTTTGTTTATCATAAATCTGTGATACACTAAAAAGATTGTACTTAAGTTCTGGTACATAATACACATTCTCAAAATCAAGGTTACCAGTTTTAATTACCCCTTTACCAGTAATTCTTCCTCCAACACCACCACCAAAGACAACTGCTCCTCCATCCAGAGCAATAAAGTCTGAAAGATATGACTTGTTGCCTGTCATGTGCCTTGAACATCCACTGTCTGAAAATCCTCTGTCTTCTTTGTCATTAGAGGGATGTTCCTGCACACAAAATAAAGGTGTTAGTTTCTTTTGGGGATCCAAACCATCACTGGTTTGGATCTGCCTTGTGCATCAAGATAAGAAAACTTGTTTAAGGTCTTTGATGCACCATTGGGTTTGGCAAAATGTTTATCCCAATGTGCTGAGGCCTTGACAGCATTGCCCCAATATCCCTTAGCATTTAAGTGCCTAGCAGTCGGATTTGCTGGTCTAGCAGTTGGAACTGCTGACCTAGCAGTTGGAACTGCTTGTTTAACCTTAGGCACCCACTTCTGATTTGCCATTGCTGTTTTCTGATAAAAATGACTTTTAACTGTTTGTGCATGATTTGAAGATTGTTTTGCACTAGAAACAGTTTGCTTGTTATTAAACCACTGATTTTGACTAGCAGTTGAAACTGTTTTGATGCCAGTCTTTAACATAACAGCTTTAGGTGACATCCTTTGATTTGCATTAGGGTTTGTCAATCTAGTTGGACCATTTTGATTTACCCTAGCATTATTATTCCTGTTCACCCTAGCATTCCCAGTAACCCTCTTTTTCCATGGGTTAGAATCACAATAAGCAGCCATATGCTCAAAACTTCCACAAACAAAACATACTTTTCTAATCATATCAAACCTATCATCCATTTTCTTAGATTTTGAATGATTCCAATTCCTATGACTACTCTCAGAACTTGATGATCTGTTCTTAGACCTATACATCTCAGCATATCTAACATTTTTCCTAACTGGTTTTATGTTTTCAGTCTTAACCACTTTAGGAGCATGTTTAACTTCTACTTTAACAACCTTAGGTTTTTCTTTAACCTCTACTTTCTCATCATCAGATGTCCACTCCTCAATAGTTGGAGCATCTGAGTTCCTATCAGAGGACATCTTTTCCTCAGAGAGAGATTTATCACTAGCACTTACAAAAGCATCTTCTCCCTTAACAAATTTAACAGGATTCTCACTAATCTTAACACCATATCCAGGAAATTCTATATCCTTAAACTCTGCTAAACCTGTATGAGCTAAATCTATTCCTGGTGGAGCAAACATTCCTCTCAAGGGGGGTGCAACTGACTTATAACCTAAACCAGATTTAGCTTTGTTAAGTATTTGACTCTCTACAATCTTTTTAACTCCGTTTGAAGTATATTCAAGAGTGTCTACACTTAACTGAATGTTATCTTTCTCCTTTTTAAGCTTCTCTAGTTCATATACAAGTCTACTCATTTTATTTTCTTTTATTTCCAATTCCCTCTTTAAAAGACCTATCTCAAAAGTAAAGTTTGACTCATTCTATTTATAAAACACAATTTGTTCTTCCAAAACAGCTAATCCTCTTTTATGATTTGACAGACTAAAACTTATTTGATTATATTCAACTCTAAGATCATCATACTGTTTCTTAATATTTTCATAATCTTTTAAAGCATGACAAGAGATTGAACATTTTTCAGGTTTATATACCTCAGTGTCTGAGAAATCCATCAAACCCAAGTTAGCTGGTTCCTCTTCTTCCTCCATGAAGCTCTGATGCGCGTGATGCGTCGTTGCGGTTTAGCAGTTTTAATGCCTACTCAAGTTTTAAATTTATATTTAGCCGACTTATCAATAACACACACACTTAACGAGCAGTGTACCCGGTCAGTATGAAGATAATGGTAAGTAGAGTGTCGATCACTAAGAGTGGAACGTATTATCTAGTTATTCTAATCAGTATTTTAATATCCTAACGCAAAGGGGTTTCAGCCTGAGAGACTGGCACGATTTGTTGCAATTAAATAATAAAATAAACCAATAGGCACGAATCAGCAAGTAGCACACACGTACACAGATAAATACTTGAGACAATAGGAGGGCTGTCCTTATGATTAAGTAGATTGTCACTTGTTTTATTGATAGCTTTATATGAAGTGTATGTAGTTAACCCTTTCTCGTTGGTCCTATTCTTATCGGCGAGTAAACCCTTAATGATTACTTATGTCTAAAAGTTATTCCTAAGTGATCAATTTAGTAATAACCGTGGGAGCCACATTATGTCCCGCAGTCAAATGCCCGCAAGCCACTAATAAACACAGAGGTTATCAATGCACTAATAAGTAGTAACCAAAGACATCAACATATAAACTTTAATTGATGGGAAAGCAAGTATTAAAGGGAGTGCAATCTTTCGTTGTCACATTACACAAGCCACCAATCCTGATGAATTAAAGTTTGCTAACACAATAAAACAAAACTACTTAATGAATTAAACACATGCAGCACCTTCTTACAGCTCTTGTATCTTTGATTTGGGTGTGTCTTGTGCTGCCTCCTTGACTGAATTCGTCCTTTAGTTCTTCTGTTCGGACTTAGGTTATATTATAATCCGTACGAAATTCGTCTGGTCTTGGGGTATTTATAGTTTCTGTCTGAAGGAAGATGCGGCGCATCTAGTAAGTAGATGCGGCGCATGTACTTAACTTCGCGTGGGGTCCAAGATTATAATATTCAGGAATATTCGTACACCGCCAGAAGATGCGGCGTAACTCCATGATTAGATGCGGCGCATGTCCTCTTGTATCTTGGATCGTATCTGGTGATATCTTGATAGAGATGCGGCGCATGTCATGAGTGAGATGCGGCGCATCTGGAGCAGATTAGTCTTGATCTTCTTCATTTCAGTAGACTCTTAACTTCTTGCATGTTATGCTCCATAATCAGTCCAAAATCGCTAAGTTTCACCAAATGCTTGTTTTTACCTGAGAATTACAAAAGTAAACGATTAAGTATCAATCCTCATACATAATATAGTAAAACAAGTCAAATTAATAGGATAAATGATAGTAATAAAATGTACTTATTTGAGTTCATCAAATATCCCCCCACTTGAACTTTACTTGTCCCCAAGTAAACCTTAGAATTTCTCTTATGAAAATGTATCCTAAAAGATGTTAGGATTTATTTTTATATTTAAGCATGTATTCGTTCATTTCATAATCACACAACTAAACACTTTAACGAATTAGAAGTAAAATAAAATAAGTCGATAAAAGCAAATCTAATCGTTTAAACTGTCCAGTCGCGACGAATATTCTATCATAAGCTTGGCAAGTATACACATCTCCACCACTAAAGCTAAGGAGTAACAAGTCTAAAGCGGTAAAAAGGGTTTTTAGGCTTAAGGGTTAATTATTCTCTTTCACTATCGATCTCAAATTCCAGAAAAGGCGACAAAATCACAAATACATGATCGAATCCACGAACACGATACTTGCAATTGCTCAAATCCTTAACTCGAATAGGCTAAAGATAGGTCCAAACTTCACCAATAATAATATATCAAAAAGGGCGACAAAATCATAAATACATAGCCGAATCCACGACTACGATACTTAAGATTGCTCAAATCCCTAATCTCAATAAATCAAAGGTTTGGTTGGATAAAGAATAATAAAGGGTATGGATAACATTTGGGATATAAATTGGTGTAAAAATAAAAATAAACAAAACAAATAAATCAAAATCCTAAGTGTGGTTAATCACTATCCCAACCATTCCATGAATAAGACTCATATCATCGAATAACTCACGCTTTAACACTTGAAACACACGCTTTAGGTAGACACGAATTATACTCAACAAGATCTTAATCAAAGAATAAACCTTAATTGGCGTTCCCATAACTGCCAATTCCCATTCAATCCATAGATATAGTACAAAAAATAGTGGTGATATCAACCACTTACATAACTTTACATAAGTTGGTTAAAACTAACTTCCAACTTTTCTTTCTTTCTTTTTCTTTTCTCATTTTTTCGATTTTTTTTTTTTTTTTTTTTTTTTTTTTTTTTTATTAAACATAAACATAGATGTGTAAAATTTCACCACATCACTATAACTTTCTTTCCGGATAATTTTTTCATACTTTTCATGACTTCAGAAATAATGGTAATAGTGAAAGTAGTAAACACACGAAAAATAAACTCCAAAATATACAATATTTACTTTTACTCCAATTGCATTGTGCAATTTCCCGACCTTACCATAGATAATGAATTACGCACGCGAACACAGGTAATGTAAGGAAACACACTTTGCCTATAGCAATCAACCAACCACGGATTCTAATCTACAGGGTAGGCTAAGGTGTAAGGGTGTAACGAAACATTTTAAACATAGGTGTAAGAAACGAAAGGAATGGCTCTGAGGGTTTTTCTAGGGGTATCTTACTCTAAAAATGAGAGTAACAAAAGGGTTTATACGGGGGTTAACTAACCAGTGTAGTTAGTTAATAACACATAACAAATAATAGGCTATTTGGGTGTAATCCTAGAATTTTACCAATTTAGACAAGTCATTCCAATTATATAAATAATACTTATTATGGTGGTCTCGAATAGTATACAAGCCAAGTTCTAAAGTTTACAAGTCACCGGCACACTCATAGATTTGTGAATTTTGAAAAATCACAATTTTTGAAAATAACGTCATGTGTGCAGTTATGCAACTTAGATCTTAAACAAAAACATGCTAAAAAAAAATTTTAAGTTTGATATATTAAGCACATTTTAAGCATAATTTTTGAAAAAGTTTAGGACAAGTAATTGTTAAGTGTTCTAATTCTCCAATCCCCCCACTTAAGTTAAACAACGTCCTCGTTGTTTGTATAAAAGGTTAAAAACTGGAAAATAAAAGAATTAGAACAGAAAAACTCCCCTGAGATTTGCTCGGTATGATCCTCCATTAGTATAAGAGCAAAAATCAACTTCTTGTGGATTAGAACGTTAAAGCTTCATACTTGATGTATCCACAGGAAATCCAGGAAACTATAATACCACCAATACTTTAAAACACACCTAAGATAAGAAAGGTTCAAGCTTGCATAATACATTAGTAGTTAGATAAAAATAAAACTTAAAAATTAAAACTGAAAATCATCAGGTCAGTCGATGCGCCGTATCTTATGGAAGAAGATACGCCGTATCGAGCCTGGAATAAATACGGATCAGAATAAAGATGCGCCGCATCCTTAACCAGGGATGCGCCGCATTAAAATAAACTGATAAATAGTTTTAAAGTCGAAAATAAAAATGCAGAAAAATAAAATAAGATATGACCATTGCAGGAGATGCGTCGCATCTCAGAATTGAGATGCGCCGTATCCTCATGCGGGCCTGACTGACACGACACAGAAAACAGAATAAAAGATAATTCCGGGTTGTCTCCCGGTAAGCACTTGTCTTTATTCCAGAGTCTTCAAGTTAGACTCACGTTCAGCTCAGCAATAAGTCCTAGTTGGTCAGGGATACGGCGCTTTGGATATTTAGATCCGCCGTATCTCTATGTTAGTTAACGAAATTTAAATGAAGAACGTACCTTGGCCTCCTCAACACAGTTCCTTATACATCAAATTTGGGTTAAACGGCACACCATATAGATGAATTCAAAATAAGAGCAATAGGCATAAACGTTTCATTAATAATTGTAATCTTATTGTTTAGTGGATAAGGATTTATTCCGAGGTTAGGAACAAATATCGTTTTTGAGCATACAAAATTAAGATTACGATTTGAATCAGATGTATAATATGGATAATAAAACTGAGATCATAGTGTAGAGAACTTTCCTTTGGGCAGTTGAATTATCGTATAGTTTACCTGGGATTCTATTTCAAGAATTTAAGAAGTTCAATGTTACCAGTACTGAGTTTTCCTCCACTCTTGTCGTCTTATGTTCGGTCACTTCAGCTAGCGTCTCTTGGTTTGGTTCAGAATGTAATCCTTCTTGGTGATGCTCGAGTCATCATTTATCCTGAAAATAAACAACTTGCACACGAGAGTAGCGGACCGATCAAAGTAAATATCAAAAATCAACTATATTTATCAAATTATATTCGTCGTATTAACAAAAGTTAATGCGCCGTACTTTCGTTACATTTAAAAATAAATATCGATTTTTGATTCAGAAAGATGCGCCGTATCGATAGAGATCGATACGCCGTATCTGTTTAATAATTCGCAAACTGTTTTTAATTAAAATAATAGATACGCCGTATCTGCTAAAGCAGATGCGTCGTATGGCGTTAACGTTTAGAAGAAAAAAAATTTTCTTATTAAAAACAGATACGCCGTATCTGCAAAAGCAGATGCGTCGTATTACTTTATTGCTTTTTTTATTAAAAAAATTTCGTATTAAAAACAGATACGCCGTATCTTGGGGAAAAGATGCGTCGTATCGAATTAATTAAACGCGTTGTATTTTTTTTAAAAATTAAACGCAATACGCCGTATCTGAGAGATCAGATGCGCCGTATCGTTTGATTTAGCACAGTACAACGATAGCAGAACAGAAAAATACGAAAAATAAAAACAAAAATTAAACACACAAACGAAAATAAACACACAAAAATAAAAGAAAACAATTAATCACACAATACAACAAATATGCAAAATAGTACAATGATGCAATTAATCTAATAAAAAAGAAAAACCTAATTAAAATACTAATTAAATTAACAGATAATAACAATTCACTCCCCGGCAACGGCGCCAAAAATTTGATGCGCGTGATGTGTCGTTGCGGTTTAGCAGTTTTAATGCCTACTCAAGTTTTAAATTTATATTTAGCCGACTTATCAATAACACACACACTTAACGAGCAGTGTACCCGGTCAGTATGAAGATAATGGTAAGTAGAGTGTCGATCACTAAGAGTGGAACGTATTATCTAGTTATTCTAATCAGTATTTTAATATCCTAACGCAAGGGGGTTTCAGCCTGAGAGACTGGCACGATTTGTTGCAATTAAATAATAAAATAAACCAATAGGCACGAATCAGCAAGTAGCACACACGTACACAGATAAATACTTGAGACAATAGGAGGGCTGTCCTTATGATTAAGTAGATTGTCACTTGTTTTATTGATAGCTTTATATGAAGTGTATGTAGTTAACCCTTTCTCGTTGGTCCTATTCTTATCGGCGAGTAAACCCTTAATGATTACTTATGTCTAAAAGTTATTCCTAAGTGATCAATTTAGTAATAACCGTGGGAGCCACATTATGTCCCGCAGTCAAATGCCCGCAAGCCACTAATAAACACAGAGGTTATCAATGCACTAATAAGTAGTAACCAAAGACATCAACATATAAACTTTAATTGATGGGAAAGCAAGTATTAAAGGGAGTGCAATCTTTCGTTGTCACATTACACAAGCCACCAATCCTGATGAATTAAAGTTTGCTAACACAATAAAACAAAACTACTTAATGAATTAAACACATGCAGCACCTTCTTACAGCTCTTGTATCTTTGATTTGGGTGTGTCTTGTGCTGCCTCCTTGACTGAATTCGTCCTTTAGTTCTTCTGTTCGGACTTAGGTTATATTATAATCCGTACGAAATTCGTCTGGTCTTGGGGTATTTATAGTTTCTGTCTGAAGGAAGATGCGGCGCATCTAGTAAGTAGATGCGGCGCATGTACTTAACTTCGCGTGGGGTCCAAGATTATAATATTCAGGAATATTCGTACACCGCCAGAAGATGCGGCGTAACTCCATGATTAGATGCGGCGCATGTCCTCTTGTATCTTGGATCGTATCTGGTGATATCTTGATAGAGATGCGGCGCATGTCATGAGTGAGATGCGGCGCATCTGGAGCAGATTAGTCTTGATCTTCTTCATTTCAGTAGACTCTTAACTTCTTGCATGTTATGCTCCATAATCAGTCCAAAATCGCTAAGTTTCACCAAATGCTTGTTTTTACCTGAGAATTACAAAAGTAAACGATTAAGTATCAATCCTCATACATAATATAGTAAAACAAGTCAAATTAATAGGATAAATGATAGTAATAAAATGTACTTATTTGAGTTCATCAAGCTCCAATCAAATCCAGCTCCATCTACAGCTACCATAGCCTTGGAAGAAGGCTCTTCAACATTTACTGTTCTCCTTGACCCTTGTTGATTCTGAAACCCTTGACCCTGGTTACTTTGTTGTCTTGGACCTCTGCACTCCCTGGCAAAGTGCCCCAACTTGTGACAATTAAAGCATTCCACCGTAGACTTATCATACCCAGCAACATCTCTTCCATTGAAGGTAATCTTATTCCCAGTCCTTTGGTAATACTTCTTAGCCCTGATGCTTATCAAAGCCAACTGCCACTTCAAATCCATATCTTCCAAATCATCTTCAGCAATTTGAAGAAGATCTTCATTAAAGATCTTTGACCCACCCGACTGTTCTGATACAAATGCATATATGGTCTCATCAGTCAAGCCAGCAGTGCTAGTTTTTACACCAGCAGTGCTAACTATTAGTATAGCAGTACCAACTACTTCTTCATCTTCATGTTTAGAACTGTTTGAAGAAGATACAAAGGCCATATTCCCTGAACTGGAACTGGTGCTACCACTCTTCTTGACCTTTTGCTCAACAATCTTGAGATTATTGTAAAGCTCATTCATTGTCATATTCTCCAGCTCTGGTTTATTGCTCCAAACCACAACATAAGTGTTCCATTCAGCAGGTAAACTATTTAGAAACTTCATGTTGAGGTCTTCTTGAGGTATCACAATCTTCAACACAGTAAGTTGACTGATGATCTTCTGAAGCCTATTAAAGATTTGATCCAAAGTTTCATTGCTTGATGCAGTGAAGTTCTCATAACTTTGCTTGAGTAGGGTTTTCTGTGCCTTCTTGGTAGCTTCATTGCCACCAAATCTTTCCACCACTGCTTCAAAGAGAGTTTTAGCCGACTCATAATGGCTAAAGTTCAGCACTTGATCATTAGGAATTGCCATTAGTAACAGATTCCTAGCCTTCTAATCATTCTTCTTTTTTATTCTCTCCTCGTTTGTAACTGGCTCAGTATTAAGCTTTGTAACCTTGGAACCATCAGCACGTGTTTCTTCAACAGCAACTGGTTTGAAGGAATCACCATTGATAATAATGTCCCATAATGCATAGTCTTGCACCATGAAGTATTGCTCTATCCTGAGCCGCCATAAGTCGTATTCATTCTGCTTCAGCATGGGAAGTTTAGCAAGGATTGAGGTTTGAGGTGTCTCCATGTCCATCTTCTTCGATTGCTAGTGAGTAAATACTTCTAATTCTTCTAAACTCAATGTATCAAAAACCTTGGGCTCTAATACCACTTGACCGGATCTAAACACACACTATGTGTTGGAGATACTTTGAGTATATACTTGATAGCACGCGCAATTTACTATCATGCACTTAGAAGAATATATGATTATGTTTGGTGATTGAATAAGTAAAACAATAAAAACAACGATATCAACCAATTAGCAAATCGCAACTTGTCAAATCGCAACAGAGCAACTAGCAAATCACAATTAGCAAATCGCAACTTGTCAAATCGCAACAAGTCAAATCGCAACTAATCAACTCGCAACAAGTCAAATCGCAAGTATCAACTCGCAACTTCAAATCGCAACTTCAAATCGCAACTAGTCAAATCGCAACTCACAATCGGACAAAGGTGTCACTTTCTTGCGATTTTATCTTTTTTCCCTTTCAAGTAATAAACCAAATCCTAGATTTCAACCTACCAAATTGCAACTCTAACACTCTAAACTAACTCAAATCGTAACTAAAAAACTATACCTAGACTCAAATCGCAATGAGGAAGAACTTCAAAACCACACTCAAATTGACTCAAACACACCAATAAACTTATGAAACAAGCTATCCAAACACTAAACTAAGCTCATACAACACCCCTAATCATGAAGTACAACCATATCCAAGAATAACCACAAACAAAATCGAATCAATGTATTTTCACAAAAGACAAGTCGAACCAAAATAAGCTCACAAAAACCAATCTAAATCCGAGCATCCACATCCTAAGTGATCTAAGCATGGATCTTGATACCAATTGTAGGATACTCATTAATCTAAACACTTATGGTTCTTGTGATTTGGCCGATTTATAGAGAGAGAAAGAGATGAGAGTGGAAGCCTTTTAGAGAGAGAAAGTGAAAGAGATTAGATTAAACTTGTGAAAGGTCTAACCCTTCCCATGCATGGGAAGAGCTATTTATACAATACATAAAACGCCTCTAGTAGGCTATGGACCAGGCTGACAGTGGGGAAAGACCCGACCCGACTCCATGGTGAAACGATATCTATACTAATATGATTAAACCTATGAGCTACTTAATGCTAATCCATACTCGGGGTGACCGAGTCTTTCATATGAATATTTATATTCCTAACAACATGCACAACGGTAACTATGATGGCACGACACAACGGACTCGGCACAACCTAATAATATGAAGACTCGTCTCAAAATATATTCCACACGGTAACTAAAAGCGTAAAAGTCTCCAAAAGTTAACTTTTTCCCTTTTCAAAATCAATCATTTCCATTTCCAAAATAATCCAATCTCATTTCCAAAAGAAATCTTGTTTTATCCATTTATCAGTGTTTGGTATCATCGTTCGTGTGACAGTGCAAGGACGTTGATTCAAGTGAACACACGCCAAAAAGGAAACAAACAACAGAATTTCCGCGGAGGAGATGACTAGAACTCTAGAAGAGATGACGTGAATAACCCAAAGTAATCTGACCAGATCTAAACACACACTATGTGTTGGAGATACTTTGAGTATATACTTGATAGCACGCGGAATTTACTATCAAGCACTTAGAAGAATATATGATTATGTTTGGTGATTGAATAAGTAAAACAATAAGAACAACGATATCAACCAAACTTATCACTTCACTATATCGAACAATTACAATAGATCTGAATGATATGTATTCGTATTGTATGACATGTATGTGTATCAAACCCTAATCTAAGGATCTCCTTTTATAATGTAAAGAGTCCTTTACACGTTTAACATCTAACCATATCATTCTAAACAAATAAGATATTTACCATATCTTTTCTATAATTATCTTCAAACCGTTTCATCTTGATCTCTTTAAGCAGTCCAAACTTTTCTTTCTTCAGCAGTCCTAACTGCTCTTCCATCAGCAGTCTTAACTGTCCTTGTATCAACAGTCTTAACTATTCTTGTATCAACAACCGTACTAACTGCTTAAGTTTAATTCCCAACATAATCACACATGTTAAACACACCAATTAAATGAAAGGGCTGGTAGTCATCGGTTATAATCCATTAGGTTTCTAAAAAAAACATGTGTTATATTTAACAAAAACTCATCATGACTTATTCGTTCGTAAAACGTTCCAAGTCAAGTGACTTATTTAAGTTCCATTTCAATATATATATATATATATATATATATATATATATATATATATCAAGTTTTGGTGTTGCAATTTCTCAATTAACTCGATTGCCAACCAATTCATCTTGATTATTTCCCACAATAGCAATAAAATATACTAAGCCAAATGCGCCTCAATACGTTCTCGTAACCTCATGTTTCTCTGTTTTTATCCAAATTAATTACTCACGATTTTTATATCTCCCTTTTTGTTAATAAATTAAGTAACAAATTTAATTTGTTAGTTAATACTTTTAACAACCCTTTTTATTATAACTTTTATTTTATTTTTAATTACGTCACGAGAGTTATTATCGTATAGAGTCACATTTTCGTATCATTTCCTCGGTTATAAGCCGGGTCAACAAGTCAAAGTATCCACATGTCCAAGTCATATAATAATCCATTTTAGGCTATCGTGGTCACACCGAGACCACGGGTTCTCGGCTAACCACGACGAGGCCAGAACATCACAGTTAAACCAAGTTCAAGAATTAAACCAAAAGGCCATTCGGCTATAACCATTATTCGGCCAACAATATTCATGGCTCGACTAGAACTAAGACTAACTCAAATCCACAACCAAATTCACGACAACAAGAACAACAACGATATAAACCTCACCATGCTGAGACTAAAGAGGTCTCGGCTTCGAATCTCTTCTCGACAAACACCACTAAACGGACCCCTAGGGTCTCAGCTCCAAACCACAATCAACATCACGACAAGAACATAATTACCAAGAACATATCAATCTCACCGAAACCAATCCGAGACCACACCATTTGTGGTACTCGGTCCGAACCACAAATCCAACACAAACCAAAACAGATCTAAAAGAAAACTTAAGCTAACCGCAAGATCAAGGAAAAGTCGAGGTGTATAAGCTTCGGTCATAAGCTCAATCGATGATACCAAAGCACTTTCCCACACGTTTTTAACTCAAAAATTGGTCTATACTCGTTTTTAGCATACGCCGATTCACATCAAGTGTGAACCGTTGTTGTTATAAAATTTTGTAACCGGTTTCTCTTTAATACTTACCCAAAACAAGAAAAATAAAAATAAAAATGGGACGATGACGCTCGAATCTTCGCGAGTAAGGCTCCACTCGGCTTTTAAACGTGGTGAAGGAGGTGGGGGTGGTGGGAGTGAGGGTGTTTATTGTTGGTGACGGTGGTGTACGGCGATGGTGGTGTAGAACGTCACGAAAGTAATCGGTCTATCATGTTTTTCTTGGATCTATCCGGATCCGAGTAAAGGGGTGTTGGTTGTGGTGTTTTAAGTTGATGGTGATGGTGATGTGGTGGCAGCTCGGTGATGAGGTGGCCGGAGATTGGGTGGCCGCCAGAAAAATGGAAGGGACAATAACCTTAGAGTGGGTTATAATTAGCCTTATATAGACAACCCAAAAGTTATGCAAACCCTAGGGACCAAAACTGCCAACAACAAAAGTCTAGGGGCGGCGGGGTGTAAAATTCCACAGGGACCATTTCTGTCATTTTAGCAATCTCTCTTGAAATGAGGCTCGGGGCTCGTTTAGACTAGTAAACGGTTGATTCAAGACACGAGAATTTCGCCATTGCGCTCAGAATAATATTTCCATTAAAAATGACTATTCATACGCCTTGTTACTCATAATTAATAATATGATCAAATCAAATCGTCGGTTGTGCCAATACGCGTTGTGTACAAATTCCACATTTCGCGAGATAACTTCACATTTTTAAACCAAATGAGTTCAGAAAATTTCGAATATGAAAAACAGAGATAATTCCTTATGAGAATACGTCAGGAAAATTACGGGTTGTCACAGCCTCACCTCCTTAAACGGAAACGGAATCGCGTCCTCGCGATTCAATTCAAGTTACTCGTTACGGTCAAAAAGAGATGAGAATACTTACGCTTGATCTCATCCACACGTTCCCACGTGAACTCAGGACCTCTCTTAGAGTTCACCGATTCTTGACAATGGAATTACGACTTTACCAAGGTCGTCTGACTTCACGGTCCATGATTTCGTTAAGTTTCTCAACAAGGTTTAAACATTCATCAAACTGGATCTCTCCCGGAGGAATAGCAACTGCCTCATCAGCAAGTCATTTCTTCACATTGCACATAAAAACGTTGTGAACACTGCTGAGTCCTGACGGTAGCTCGTGTCTTTGTGCTATCGGTTCAACTCTAGCAAGGATTTCAAAAGAATCAATATAACGAGAATTGAGCTTTCCACGTTTACCAAACGTATCACACCTTCTCATGGTGAACTTTAAGCATAATCTAGGCTTTTACCGAGAATTCAAGAGGTTTACCTCATTTGTCAGCATACTCTTCCGACGATTCGTGAGCAGCTTGCAGCTCGGTTATGATATGAACGATCTTCTCGGTAGTCTCGTGAAAAAGTTCAGGGTCAGTAAGCTGGGTATCCCCAACTTCTACCCAACAAGTCGACGATCGACTACAAAGCACTTCACACGATGCCATTTAAATACTAAAGTCATAGGTATCGTTATAAGAGGATTTGGCCATCGAGAGGTGTCTATCCCAACCATTGCCACACACGATTACTCAGGTAGGGGTTTGGGATTCGCTCCTGAGGTCTAGCTTCTGATATAGTAGCAAAAAACGCAAATCGCCTTAGAAAATGATTTGTCAAATGATTTGTGAAGCAGCTTATAGGGTAATGGGAAAACAATTCCATCGTTTATAAAATTGTAGTAAAGTCAAAATTTTGATTTTCAGTTTGATTAATAAAATTGTGGCAAGGCAGCAAAATGTTTTATGAAGTCTTTTTTGCTAAACGATTTGTAGAACAGTTTACGGGGTAACAGGAAAGCAGTTCGCCATTTATAAAATGGTAGTAAGATCAAAATTTTGATTTTTGTGAAATAGTAGTAAAACATGTTGATGCAAATAATGTTCTAAAAACGTTATTTATATCTTTCGATTACTTCACGTTTTGAGGATGACAAAATGTGAACTCACGTTATGTTAAAATTAACGTTAACAAGTTTTTAATCGGAAGATCCCGTTTCTACGCAAATCACTCTTGAACAAAGTTACAACTTGAACTAGTGATCAAAGAAGTGAATTCATGTTTTGAAAAATTCACATTTTAAATGGGACAAAACATTTTTTCAAAAATACACATGACAAATTATTTTTGAAATATTAAGAAATGTATTAATGGAAAAATAAGTTTGAAAATCACAACAGCTATTTTTCCCCCCAAAATCAGCTCCAACCTTCCCCAAATAAGTTTTCACCAGAAAAGACAAAATTTGGAGCGTCCTAGTCTACCACGGCTCCACGGTACCGTTAAATTTAACGGAGCCGTGGGTCATTTAGTGGAGCCGTCCGTACCATTTTGAATTAAAACCTTCAGATTTTGTTTGCCTATAAATACCCACCTCTTTCACAGTTTTAGGCACCCTTCACACACAGAAAAATCCCTTAGTAAAATCCTCTCACACCTTTCACTTCTTAGGGTCATTTAGATTAGTTTTTCTTTGTTTCAAGAGTGATCCAATCATCCTTCAAGTGATCCTCTTCATACCTCTTCACTAGCAAGAGAAGAACACAAGTATCCAAGTTGATACAAGGTGTTGTCATCCCTCTTCATTAGCAAGAGAAGAACTCAAGTAATCAAGAAGATACAAGAGTTATAGTTGATAGGTTTTTGTAACTCTTGTTACAACCTTGTTGTGTCTTAGCATACATCAAGTTTATTTTCTTTTTGTGAGTGAGAGTGAAGATCAAGTGTGATCTATAGAGATAGTGAACATCTCTTGAAGCCATTGGGCTTGTGTGATTGATAAAGAAGATCAAGGGTCATTAGGTTAGTGTTAGTCGAGTAGAGTGAAGTGAGTATTGATCACTGTGATCGTGTTGAGATCTTGGTGATCTCTTGAAGCCATTGGGCTTGTGTTTTTGGTCACGTGGACCTTGGTAGATTGGTGCTAGCTAAGATTAGCACTCGACATCTAGCTTAGTTTTGGAAATAGGATAAGCGACGTGTACGGTTTTCTCCGCCTGAAGGGAGGTTGTTGATATAGTGTTTGAAACTCTCGAGTGTGGTACTCGGGGAGTGGAGTAGGGCGAAGAAGAGCTTCGTAGCCGAACCACTATAAATCCTCTGTCTCGGTTTGATCTTTCCAACTCTACTCTTTACTTTTATTTGTTATTATTACGTAGCTTAGTTTGTAGTTCATATTGGTGTTGTTTGATTACACATAGAGTTCGAATCAAAGTTTCCAATAGCATACTTTTAAAACAAGATTTTTAAAAGAAGTTTTTAAACCGGTAAACTATTCAACCCCCCCTTCTAGTTTCCCACAATTGGTATCAGAAGCCACGTCAGTCAAGTTTTTAAAGTATATTGTATTTTAAAGCTTGAACCGATCAATGGATTCCGACAAATATCTAGAAGGGCAATCTATGCAAAGACCACCACTTTTCGAAACCGATTGTTTTATTTATTGGAAATCAAGATTCGAAACGTATATGAAATCAAAAGACATTGATCTTTGGCATGTTATTACCGAGGGTGACTTTCAACCTATTCAAAAGAATCCGGAAACTAAAAAGGATGAAATAGTTTCTTATGATAAACAAAGTGATGAACTAAAAAGGAAATTAGCCAAAAATAATGAGGCTAAAATGATGATCTATAATGCTTTGCCTAAAAAGGAGTTTGAAAGAATTTTCATGTGTAATACGGCAAAAGACATTTGGAAAACTTTGCTAGTCACTCACCAAGGTAATAACCAAGTCAAAGAGAACAAGATAGATCTTCTTGTTCAACAATATGAACAATTCTCCATTTCGGAGGATGAGTCAATAGATAATGCTTTTGCTAGATTTAATACTATTATCACTAGTCTTAAAGCTCTTGATGAAGGTTATTCTAGTAAGAACTATGTTAGGAAGTTTCTTAGAGCTCTACATCTTAAATGGAGAGCAAAGGTCACCGCCATAGAAGAGTCAAAGGACTTGGCGGCATTGTCACTCGATGAACTTATAGGAAACTTGAAAGTTCACGAGATGATCATCAAGAAGGATTCCGACATTGTCAAAGGCAAAAGCGAGAGAGTTAGATCTCTAGCATTAAAAGCCAAGAAGGAGTCTAGTGATGAGGAATGTTCGAGTTCCGGTAGTGAAGATGAAGAGTACGCACTCGCCGTTAGGAACTTTAGAAAGTTCTTTAGGAGGAAAGGTAGATTTCCTAGACAATCTCGCGATGAGAAGAAGTCATCCCAAAGAAATAATGATGAAAGAAAAGGGAAAAGTGATAGGAGATGCTTTAGATGCGGAGATCCTAATCACTTCATCGGAGAATGTCCTAAGCCACCAAAATCCAACAACCAAAGAGCCTTTGTAGGAGGTTCTTGGAGTGATAGCGGTGAAGAAGAAGAGAAGAAGCCTAACGATGAAACGTGCTTAATGGCTCAAGCTTCTAACGAGGTACACTCCGACTCTTCTTATTATAGTGATAATAATTCGTCAGTAGATGACAATGAATTACATGACGAATACAACAAACTATGCGTAGTTAGTACTAAGATCTTAGGTAGAAACACAAAGCTAAAATTAAAATTAAAAGAACTAGAACTACAAGTCTTAGAACTAAATGATCAAGGCAAGACACTTGAGAAAAACAAGGAAGTAGATTTAGGATGCGGGTCATGTATTAGTCTTCAAGTAGAAAATGAAAAACTTAAAGAAAATGCTTTAAGAATCATTAGGTTTGATGAAGGAACTAAAAAGCTTAATGATATACTTGAAAATATTAGATATAGTGAACATGACCGTTCGGGTTTAGGATTTGACTCAAATCAGGCTTCTACAAGTAGTACTAAACAAGTAAAATTTGTAATGCCTGAAAAGTCCATGTCTGAAGGTGACGGAACCATTAAAGATACAGACGGCACCACTAAATTTAGTGGTACCGTGGTACCGTGTGGTGCTGAGGACAAAACTGGGTCAATTCTGAAAAGTAACTTAAGTCCTAAACCAAGTCAAGTAGTTGTAAATAGATCTAGAGTGTCTACTCCAAGTAGAGAGGAAACCAAAGGCTTTAACAAACCATTGTCATCTCCCAAACATGGATTTGTAAAGCGTGACACTAGGTCAACTACTCCTCCACCTAGAAAGGTAAACTCTCCCAAACCTCGGTCTAGAACTCCTCTACCAAGAGGTAACTTTAGAAGACAAAATCATCCAAGTAACTTTCCCGTAACTTGGAATGATCGTCCACCACAAAGTTACTTACCATGGGAAATGTGTCCTCCATTATCACATCCTAAACTAACGCAACAAATGCGTAGGATGTTTAACTCTAACAACTTTGGACCCATGAGATATTGGGGACCAGATGTTTGAACATTTGTTTTGCTAGGAAAACATGAGTGTAAATAAACTTTGGAGTATACCAAATGGAGTATGATGCGTTATCAAGCATACCCGGTGACGCAATAGTCAAGTCGTGTCTTTCATGCTTAACATTCAACAAAGGTACCCTAGTCTTCTAGTTTTAAGAGCTAACACCTCAGGCACAGGTACGCTTTCTTAAAACACCCTTTGTTAGTAGAAATGTTTGGCATGAAATAGTGTAGTTAGAATCTAACATGGTAGGCACTATAACACATAATCTCTATTCACATCTCATCATGCCAAATTCATCTTGTCCAGAAATGTTCGATGATCGCTTAAAGATCATGCGTGACAAGTTTGAATTAAGCATTGATGAGTGAATCTAGTTCCCTTCCCTGCACATATTTAATCTTGCCTAAATTAAGTATCCCTTTAAACTTATGTATACTATATGTATGAGATACATAGTTTAAGTAATAGTCTTTATTGTCAATAACGCCCATATCCGCAAATGCGAAACTCACAAGAGACGAAGAAGGTGAGTGCGCGGATATAACTAGGTTAGGGGCATAATAGGTAAAGTAGTTTACCTAACGGCAAGTAGGTCCATTATCATGAATAGTGTTGGCTTTGTGCCCACTTGTAAGAAGTATCCCAAAACTTCTTACATCAAAGTGTTTAATGTATCATACCATACATTAAAGATACTATACACTTGAGATTACGATATCTTGAGGAGATTGATGTAGAAAATGTTTCTATACCAACTCTGATAATGTGAGAGTTAATGTGGGTTGAAACATAATGAGTAATGTTTGTACCTTCATAGGTTGATTAACAAACATCTTGGTTCCCCAAGAAACAAACTACTCTTATTGTCACCACGACCGAAACCGAGTACGCAAGCGCCGGAAAGGTATGACAACAAACACTATAGATGAGACAACTGCCTGTGAAGAGTAGCAGTCAAGATGCCATTAGACTTGTCCGGGAACCCTATAGTTTACTCATGAATGAAGCTCGTCAAAGTACGTCATCTCCCCGCGGAAAGACATCTCCTCCGTCATGATAACGTCGAATGAGAAATCTTTTCTTTGAAAAGTATTTCTTCTCACCTTAACCTTTACATTCTCGTCAAATGACCTCTTAATACTCCATTGGAATTATTAATGTCATTTCTCACGTCTCATCATATGACTTTTCAAGTCATTCCTCATATCCCGCTCATGACTATTTCAATATTTCTATGGAAATATTAAAGTCATCTCACACATCCATCTTATTCTCGACTCATGACTCTTGAATATTTCATTGGAAATTTCAAGTCATTCCCTAAGCCTCATCCCATGACTTCTTAATATTTCACTGGAAATATTAACGTCATTCCTCGCATCTCGTCATATGACTTTTCAAGTCATTCTTCTCATCCCGCTCATGACTATTTGAATATTCCTTCGGAAATATTAAAGTCATCCGTCACGTCATACATCATAACCTTTCATCCCTTCTATGACCTCTCGAAAGTTTCGCGGGAAACATTGAAGTCATTCTCTACAAATCGCTCATGACTTTTTAAGTCATATCTTTCACTCGTCACATGACTCATGAATATTTCACGGGAAATATCTAGTCATTCCTTGTGTCGCATACTCCGACTAATTAAATATTTCATGGGAAATATTATAGTCATCCTCCTAAACACAACTCATAACTTCTATTTATTTCACGGGAAATACTAGAAGTAAATCCTCATCCAATGACATCTTAGTCAATTTCCTCGGAAACACTAAGGTCATTTCCGATCATCCCATTTAATCATCTTTCATCAAAAAGTTTATTAGGTATAAACTTTTTACTCGTGTCAAAAAGTCTTACTAAATAAGTAAGATTAATCAGCCAAAAGTCAAAACAGAAGAAAAACTGGACCATCAGACATACGGCTCCACTAAAGAGCCACGGCTCCACTAATGTTTAGTGGAACCGTGGAGCCGTGCTTCTGAAAAACGCGCCCAGTCACTCTTTTCTTCTGCACAAATTTTCCAAACACACAAAACCTCTTCCACTTGCTGTCAAAATCGAACCATAACACCATAATTCAACTAAACTCTTGCAAATCAAGATTGAGGCATTGGAATTAACAAATCCTAACCACAACATCATCAATTGTAAGTAATTCACTCTTATTTTCTTTTAATTTGAGTCTAGGGTTTGTTCTTGAGTATAAATCCGAATTGGGGATTTTCAAAATTAGTTAAACCCTTGAGAAATTAAGACTAGGATTAGACAATGTAGTATTCACATGATTCCCTAAACCTAGGATTTCCAAAAAACCCATTTATGTTGCAAAACCTAATCCGAAATTAATCACTAAATTCGGATTATGATTGATTATTTGTAATGGAATCATGTTTAGGATGATTAAAATTGGATTAGGAACGTTCTGCATTAAAGCTTTTCAATCTTAAAGCTTGATTGGCACCATGTTGAGGCATTTGCCAAATACCCCAATTCGATCATTCTTTCGAAAAACTTCACAAGTCTAGGATCATGAAACCTTTTTCATACATTGTTGATGCAAATTAAAAACGTTTTTGCATGCATACATGAACTCTCAAATATGGCTCGAAGTACATAATTGATATGTATTGTTCGACATATTTGATTGAGCAAAAGTGAAGTTAGGAGCGTTTGGGTAATCTCTTTAGGATAATTTTAGAGTCGAGATTGCCGCACCTCCATATTGTCTGCATATAGGCACACACTAGGCACGTGTTGTATGCAACTGGTTTTTATTCTAATTTTTTTTTTTAATTTTCTTATAGGACACAAAAATGTCTCATGAATATGATTTTGATCATCTCCTAACCGATACCTATACACCCGAAATCTCACGTGAACCCACTACACCCGGTAACCACATTCGTGCCTATGTCAATCTTGAAACCCGTCGGTTTCATGAAGGCCGTGTCGTTGATCCATCCCTAGTTTACCACCGGGACATCAACACTTCCTTTAGAGCTATAGGATTCGATTGTCTACTCCACATTAACGAGTACATTTGTCCTCGCTTTGTGTTGGAGTTCTTCTGACAAGTTGAACTCGTACGTAACGAGGATCAATCCTTGTCACTTTGGTTTTGGGTCAAAAACTTCAAATACGTTCTAACTCTCGAGCAATTTGCTCAAATCCTTAGTATACCCAATCATGGGCAATGTGCCTATACTGAAGATTGGTGTCTTGAGTCTCTCTTTCACTATCGTGAGGAGAATAGTCCGTACTGTTCGTATATACCCTCTCCAACAGAACTAACCAAAATCATCCGTACTCACCCTCACCCACATCCAACGAAAATTCGTTTGGAAGAAGTGCGCCATGAACTACTTTCTTGGGCAGTCATCCTGCGAGAAAATGTTCTAAGTCTCACAGGAAAATGTGAGCAACTCCCGGCGTGTTGTGCTCATATGATTTACTGTCTCTTAACCCAACAACCTTACAATCTTGCTTACTTCTTCGCTAAGCGAATTGTACATCTCAATGGTAACAAGAATAAATTGATACCTTATGGGATGTTCCTAACCCGTCTCTATCATCACTTCATAACCTTTCACCCTTACCTTCATGGTCCTCAATACTCCCTGTTCACATCTGTCATGAAACCCATAACCGAGTCATATGTCTCAACCATCCTCACTTCCGAATTCACCACCCACTATGCACCCTTTGATGATCCTATTCATGAAAATGAGACAAATACTCAAGACGAGAGTGTGACAAGAAGGGGGAATGCTCAAGTCATAAGTAGTTAGGAAGAGATTTATATCTCTCACTAGGGTTTATTACTAATAGATAATATTAGGAATTAATGCTCAAATTATCTAGCATGCGTACATAAATGTTCTATTTGACATTTGGATGATATCTTATCTTGTTCTTTATGCTTGCATGCTTATGATTCTTTAAGTATAATGCATGATCATCTTTATGTGCTAGATGTAGCATTGTATGGATATATTAGGAAAATAAGTACCTAATGAGTTGAGGCACTCTCATTTCCAGGAATTAGTTCCCCTAGAAAATATCCCCCTAGCTGCCCAAAACTAGCCTGCAAGGAAATTTTTGTGCCAACAGTGTCACGGCACCACTAAATAGGGACGGCACCGTTAAATTTAACGGTACCGTGGGGTATTTAACGGAGCCGTGACCCTGTATAACGGATTTTTCCTAATGCTCCTACTTCCCTATCACCCTAACCTCAAACCTGCAAACCTTGCACCCTCACATTCACCCTAGGATTCCCCTCCTACACCATAGGATCAACTTTAATTCAAATTTCACCCAACTTGCCTATATAAGGCCTCACCCTTGCAAGCTTATCTTGCACTTCACCTTCAACCTCCCATCACACAAACACCATGTCCTCCACACATGGTTCAACCTCTCAAATCTCCAAGAAACCAAGGATAACCGTAAAGCCACCCTCAAAACCACTCTTTGTGGATCTCACAAGAGATGATGAAGCTATGACACCACCTTCCCAAGCCACTCCATACTTACCATCACCACCTTATGCACCATCTAAAACATCATCTACCTACACAACATCTTCATCATCCTATTACACTACATCATCAATGGAATACACACCATCTCCCCTCACTCCATTGGACAATGCCATGCCAATTTCACCTCCAACAACCCTACCACAATCACCATCTCCTATCATGGCACAACCCAACCAACCACATCCCTTTGAGTTACATAGTGCTAATTGCCTATGTTGTCTCCACAACCGTAATCTCATCTACTTCTTAAGAGATGAGATTCATTTCATGTTCTACTTTATAGAACATCTCTTGACACCTCCACCACCTCAAATGGGGCCCCAATCTCCACCACCTCCTAACCAAAACAACTAAACACTCGCTTGTTTAGTCCTCCAAAATAAACTCTTAGGACCCCTCTTGGAAATGAAGCTTGTCTCTAGTCATTAGGAATTTAGGCTTCTTGTTATCTTTCTTAGTGCTTTCTATGTAGTCATACATTACTATGACACGTGTTTGTTTTATGAATGAATGTTTTTATGTGGAGGTTTTTCCTTGTAAATGATTGGTTATTTGTCACAAATGTGCTACTTGTTAGATATTGTATATTTGTCGTCTAACTTTGTTTTGTAGCACAATCCATTGCTCGATTCCTTTGTGTTCTCCAAATGAGGGGGAGTACACATCAAGGGGGAGCCTTAACCACCTTTTTGATTTGACAAAAAGGGGGAGAAATGGGAGTAAACTCATTAAAAACTTGTTAAAACTAATTTTAACCTAAAATGAGTTTATATTTTGTCATCATCAAAAAGGGGGAGATTGTTGATGCAAATAATGTTCTAAAAACGTTATTTATATCTTTCGATTACTTCACGTTTTGAGGATGACAAAATGTGAACTCACGTTACGTTAAAATTAACGTTAACAAGTTTTTAATCGGAAGATCCCGTTTCTACGCAAATCACTCTTGAACAAAGTTACAACTTGAACTAGTGATCAAAGAAGTGAATTCATGTTTTGAAAAATTCACATTTTAAATGGGACAAAACATTTTTTCAAAAATACACATGACAAATTATTTTTGAAATATTAAGAAATGTTTTAATGGAAAAATAAGTTTGAAAATCACAACAGCTATTTTTCCCCCCAAAATCAGCTCCAACCTTCCCCAAATAAGTTTTCACCAGAAAAGACAAAATTTGGAGCGTCCTAGTCTACCACGGCTCCACGGTACCGTTAAATTTAACGGAGCCGTGGGTCATTTAGTGGAGCCGTCCGTACCATTTTGAATTGTAACGTTCAGATTTTGTTTGCCTATAAATACCCACCTCTTTCACAGTTTTAGGCACCCTTCACACACAGAAAAATCCCTTAGTAAAATCCTCTCACACCTTTCACTTCTTAGGGTCATTTAGATTAGTTTTTCTTTGTTTCAAGAGTGATCCAATCATCCTTCAAGTGATCCTCTTCATACCTCTTCACTAGCAAGAGAAGAACACAAGTATCCAAGTTGATACAAGGTGTTGTCATCCCTCTTCATTAGCAAGAGAAGAACTCAAGTAATCAAGAAGATACTAGAGTTATAGTTGATAGGTTTTTGTAACTCTTGTTAC
>CP139502.1:32781175-32835766 GCA_021014915.2 Artemisia tridentata subsp. tridentata | reverse complement strand
AAACACCAAGTAATGAGGAAAGTTCGAAAAGAAGTCGTGAAGAAATTAATTTAGATGATCTTCCCGTTGATCCCATGGATCGAAAACGAATATCTAATGACCGTGAAAAGGTTTGAAGGGCGTACTTGTTGAGATGTCCTTATCAACCCAGTGGTCATAAGTTTCCTCAGAAGGCTATTGGCAAGAAGAAAAAAAAGTTTAACGTTAATTGGTTTAAGCTATTCAAGTTGTGGTTAGAATATAGTGTGAAAGTAGATGCAGCGTATTATTGTTATTTATGTGTCAACGATGTTGTTGAAAGTGATGATACGAGTTTCACAAAGGGAGGTATTAAAAATTGGAAAAAACCTAAGAAATTTCGAATTCACATTGGAGGTGTAAATAGTTATCATATCAATGTCGACGGAAATGTAAAGATTTGATGATTTAGATTCAAGACAATGAGCATTCTTTTGTTAAGCAGACTCCTCAAATGAAAATAGAATATGAAATGCGGTTGCTTGCTTCCATTGATTGTGTTTGATGGTTACATCAAGGTATATCATTTCGGGCACATGACGAGTCTGACGACTTGATTAATATGGGAAACTTTATTGAGTTGCATAAGTTTTTGATTGAACACAGTGAAGAACCAAAAAAGAGTATCTTGCTAAACGCACCAAAAAATAAGAAGTTAACCTCACATGATATTCAGGTAGATATAACATTGACTTGTGCTAGCGAAACTACTAAGTTTGTTGATGCAAATAATGTTCTAAAAACGTTATTTATATCTTTCGATAACTTCACGTTTTGATGATGACAAAATGTGAAAATATTTTAAGTTAAAATTAACATAAACATGTTTTTAGTCGAAAGATCCTATTTCTACGCAAATCACTCTAGGTATGAACAAACAAAATTACAACTTGACAAATGATCAAAGAAGTGAATTTGTGTTTAAAACTTCACATTTTTAATGTGACAAAACATTTTTTCAAAAATACACTTTACAAGTTATTTTTGAATTATTAAGAAATGTTTTATTGAAAAAATAAGTTTAAATATCATAACAGCTATTTTTCCCCCCAAAACCAGCTCCAAACTTCCCCAAATAAACTATCACCACTAAAGACAAAAAGAGGAGCTTTTTTTCTGGCACGGTACCACTAAACGTGTGACATTTAGTGGTACCGTGTCCTCATAACGGCTAGATTTCTTCTGCCTATAAATATCAGCCCTCATCACAGTTTTTGGGCATCCTTTTTCACACATATCTTTCTGAGTTCAATACTCTCACCACATCTTCTCTTCTTGATCATTTAGTTTAGTTTTCTTTTGTTTAAAGAGTGGTCCAATCATCCAACCAAGTGATCACCTTCATTCCTCTACTAGTGCAAGAGAAGAACACAAGGTATCAAAGAAGATACAAAGTGTTGTAGTTATAGTTAGTTCACTTGTAACACTTGTTACATACTTGTTGTATCCTTGCATACATCAAGTTCATTTTTCTTTTGAGAGTTTGTGAGAGTAGATCATAGTGATCTTATAGAGATATTAAATATCTCTTGTAGCTTGTGAGCTAGTGAGTTGATCAAGTTGATCAAAGGTAGATTGGGTAGATAGAGTCAAGTGAGAGTTGATCATTGTGATCTTGTCGAGATCTTGGAGATCTCTTATAGCTTGTGGGATTGTGTGTTGATCAAGTGGATCAAGGGTAGATCGGATAGATCGAGTCAAGTGTGTTGATTGTGTGAAGTAGAAAGGATAGTGTGGATCGTGGTAGATTGGTACAAGCTAAGATTAGTACTCGACATTTAGCTTAGTTTCGGAAATTAGGATAAGCGACGTTGTACGGTTTTCTCCGCCTGAAGGGAGCTTTGTTGACATAGTGCTTGAAACTCTCGAGTGTGGTACTCGGGGAGTGGAGTAGGGCGAAGAAGAGCTTCGTGACCGAACCACTATAAATCTCTTTGTTCCGGTTTGATCTTTCCATCTCTTTTCTTTACATTCATTATTTATATTTGATAGTATAGTGTAGTGTTCATAATGGTGTTGATTGATCACACAAAAGATTCGAATCAAGGTTTTTCAAAAGTAAAGTTTTGAAACAAATTAAAAACCGGGAAAACTATTCAACCCCCCTTTCTAGTTTTCCACAATTGGTACCAGAGTCACGTCAGTCAAGATTTTAAAGTAAATTGTATTTTAAAACTTGAATCGATCAATGGATTCCGACAAATATCAAGAAGGGTAATCTATGCAAAGACCACCACTTTTTGAAACCGATTGTTTTATATATTGGAAAACAAGATTCGAAAAGTATGTGAAATCAAAAGACATTGATCTTTGGCATATTATTACCGAGGGTGACTTTCAACCGATTCAAAAGAATCCGAAAACTAAAAGGGATGAAATAGTTCCTTATAGTAAACAAAGTGATGAACTTAAAAGAAAACTAGCCAAAAATGATGAGGCTAAAATGATGATTTATAATGCTTTGCCGAAAAAGGAATTTGAAAGAATTTTTATGTGTAATACGGCAAAAGAAATTTGGAAAACTTTGTTAGTCACTCACCAAGGTAATAATCAAGTCAAAGAGAACAAGATAGATCTTCTTGTGCAACAATATGAACAATTTTCCATTCCGGAAGATGAATCTATTGATAATATTATTACTAAGCTCTTGATGAAGGTTATTCTAGCAAGAACTATGTTAGGAAGTTTCTTAGGGCTCTACATCCTAAATGGAGAGCAAAGGTCACCGCCATTGAAGAGTCAAAGGACTTGGCGACATTATCACTTGATGAACTAATAGGAAACTTGAAGGTTCATGAGATGATAATCAAGAAAGACTCCGATATAGTCAAAGGCAAAAGCGAGAGAGTTAGATCTCTAGCATTGAAAGCCAAAAAGGAGTCTAGTGATGAGGAAAGTTCGGATTCCGATAGTGAAGACGAAGAATATGCACTAGCCGTTAGAGATTTTAAGAAGTTCTTTAGGAGAAGAGGTAGGTTCGTTAGGCAACCTCGTGATGATAAGAAGTCATCACAAAAGAACCGAGATGAGAAGAAAGGAAAGAATGATAGGAGATGTTTTAGATGCGGGGATTCCAATCATCTCATAGGAGAATGTCCTAAACCACCGAAAACCAACAACCAAAGAGCTTTCATAGGAGGCTCTTGAAGTGATAGCTGTGAAGAAGAAGAGAAGAAGCCCAACGACGAAACATGTCTAATGGCTCAGGCTTCAAATGAGGTACATTCCGACTCTTCTTATTATAGTGATGATAATTCGTCAATAGATGAAAATAGATTATATGACGAATATAATAAACTATGTGAAGTAAGTTCTAAAATCATAACTAGAAACAAAACACTAAAAGCAACATTGCATGAACTCGAAGTGCAAGTTTTAGAACTAAAGGATCATGTTAAAAGACTTGAGAAAAATAAAGAAATAGATGTAGGATGTAGGTCATGCATATGTCTTCGAGTAGAAAATGAAAAACTCAAAGAAAATGCTTTAAGGATCATTAAGTTTGAAGAAGGAACAAAGGCACATAATGATATGCTTGAAAACATTAGGTTTAGTGAACATGCCGGTGCAGGCTTAGGATTTGACCCAAACCAAGCTTCTACAAGTGATACTAAACAAGTAAAATTTGTAAAGTCTGGAGAATCTGAAATAGCATATAACGGTACCACTAAAGGTACAGACGACACCACTAAAATTAGTGGTACCGTGGTACCGTCGGGTGCTAAAGTCAAATCTGGGTCAATCTTAAAAAATAACTTGAGTCCTAAACCGAATCACATAGTTATTAACAATGTAGAAGCACCTATTGCTAGTAAAAAGGAAGTCAAAAGTTTTTACAAACCCTTGTCAACCCATGGACTTGGTTTTGTAAAACCTGATAGTAGATCAAAGACTCCTTCACCTAGAAGAACAAATGTTCCTAAACCTCGGTCAAGAACTCCTCTACCGAGAGGTAACTTTAGAAGACAAAATTATCCGAGTAACTTTCCCGTAACTTGGAATAACCGTCAAATCCAAAGTTACTTACCATGGGAAATGTGTCCTCTATTCCAACATCCCAACCAAATGCAACAAATGCATGGGATGTTTAACACTAACAACTTTGGACCCATGAGATATTGGGGACCAAATGTTTGAGCTTCTGTCTTGCTAGATAGATATGGTTGTGAAGCAATTTGAAGTCCGACGAATGAAGTATGATTAGTGATCGCACTAATCTTGTGACGCAAAGTCAAGTCTTGTCTCATCTTGCTTAGCTTTCAACAAAGGTAGTCTAGTCTTCCAGTTTTAAGGGCAACACCTCAGGCTAAGGTATGCTTTCTTAAAACCCCCTTGTTAGTAGACATGTTAAGCATGTAGTGTTCTTAGAATCTAACTTAGTAAGTGTAACACCCATAGTTTTGTATAGCAGCGGAAGCTAAACAAGGGTATTACTTACTAGCACAAAGTACAAATACATAAAACGACTCTAAAATGAGACGTTTTTAAAATACATTATCATTCGAATTTATACATAATATCAGAGTAGAGTTCCTATAATGTACCTATGAAGTTTAAAACGTTATCGAATGATAATATGCATAGTCTTCAAAATGTCTGTTCCGTGTGCCTTCACTTGTGTGCCAGATATATTTTACGGACCTGAGATAAAACATGCCGAAAAGTCAACACAATGGTTGAGTGAATTCATAGGTTTGAAAACAGTAGTAGACAATAAAGTTCATAGTATAATTGCAAGGTGTGCAATCATCATCCTGATAGTCATTATTGCTCTAAGTGATGGCACGCACGACTGACTGTATATATATATATATATATACACACACACCGTACGATATATACATTAAACAATTTGCCCCTTGTAGGTACTATACCATATACCTAGAAATTCAAATATAGTGCGTTTGTGATATCCGATGTATGATTAACACAAACGGGATTCGTCAATCCCGATAGGCCTATCCACAATATTTGCGCTCACTCGCAACAACAAGTGATTAGTGGTCCATGATAAGGGGAATTTTGGCATAAACAACTTAGGCATGCAATAATACATTCAGGGCTAGCATTCAGTTTGCAAGTAATTGTCCATAATAAAAGTTTGAGCAAGTATCTCCCCCAAAGAGTTTATAAAACAGTTAAACAAAAGTTGGCGCTATGAACTCACCGTAGTATTTAGTAGTGGATTATAGCAACTGTAGCAAACTGTAAAATTCCACTATAATTAACAACATTTAATTTAATGTTAACCTCTATTTCTGTTTCTGATTACCATTTTTATGGGAAATTTCGAAATTTTCTTTATTATATTATTATAACACGAAAACATTATTACGAGATTTAACAAATAACGGGACTAGCTCACACGCGAATCAAGAAATCTAAACATACACAATAAATACCAAATGGGCTCAATAAACTTCCAGCCCAACTCTATACTCGGTTACTGTTCACAGTAACCCATCTAAGGACCAACTCCCATATTTTTGCATATTCAAATCGACCCACATGCACTCCAAATGAACCCGTTTTCTCTCAATATTGAAACACAACTTATATGACTTTTTGCACCTCCTAATTCTTCCCCCACCAAAGAATTAGGGTGACGAGTATCAACTTCTAATATGAACTTTTGATACGTTTTATTTAGGCAAAGTGAATGGCCATCAACACAACCCATTCGACATGCCAAATTTCACCAACTTATCCATTTTGAACCAAACTTGTTCCCACTTACTTCTAATAATTTTCTTAGCTTAAATATATGTTATTGAATGTGTTTCTCACCCAAGAACTCAAGGCTACACGTTAGAACAATTTTTGGTACACTTATAATACCTAGTCGACATATATCTTGTGACCAAATCGAAAACCAAATCAAATCCTACAAAATATATCACACAATCTCTTAAGGTCCATATCTCTTACATTCTTCCTGCCATCTTACTGTTCGATCAAGTGGATAATAAAAATATACATATTTGGCCAACATATGTGTATATATACACATATATTTCACACCCCATTTATCTCCTTTCACAGTAGTAGCAATTTTGCACATTCTCAAAACATTTCTCAGTCCTTTCGAACCACAAAGAAGACCAGGAGGTATTCACTTTTCCATTCGAGTTGCATTCAAGGCGTATAGAAATAATTCGAAACATTTTATTGTTCTAAGCGAGCTTGTGGAAAACGGGCCTTTATTTTAACTCGTTAAGGCCCATTATGTGAAAAATAAGCCATTTTGGCAATTAAGCAGTTGAAATAAGCTTTGATAAGCTTTAATAAGCTACAGAAAAATTCGGATAATTTTTCCCCACGATTTTTGTATTTTTGGACTAAAATTGTAAACTAGTTTCACTCTCAAGGACTAAAACTGCCAACCCTTAAAAACAAGGACTGAAACTGCCAAAATAGAAACATTAAGGTAGAAACTGATATTATGTTAAACTCCAAGCCTAGAATGCCATTTTGGACAATTAGTGGACTATAAATGCAAGTTATATTTAACTAAGGACTAACGGTGCAACGCTAACGCCGTTAAGGTATGAAATGTAAAAACAGTGAAAGACCAAGGACCAACAGAATCTTTATGACATTTTATTTCTATTTTACATTTTACAATTTCCCCGTCACGTCACGTGCATTTTCTACGTTTCATTTATTTAATTTGTACGTTACGTTATTTATATATAACGAGTTTTAAACGATTTAACTTAACGTTTCGTTTCACCACTTTCGGGGAAACGATATTTTTGGAATTAAAGACATAAAAACAAGATAATATTATATGTAATATTATTTTTGAAATTTAAGCATTTTAAGCATATCACACTCTCACTTCAGCGATCAAATCGTTATTCGTTACTCACTTTCACATCCACCATTCGTATTAAGTCAGATTCTCAGACTTCCCTATTATTCAGGTTGTGTGTTGGAGCCGTTACCGTAATCTCACCCGAACTTTCATTTCACTTTACCAGTACTACATAAGGTGAGTCATAGCCTCACTTTTACTTATTTAACAACTTTATACTCCGTGAGGGAGATACTTGCTATAAACTGATCACAAGTATTTTCTGTATGCTATACCTGATTTATATTTGCCTAAGTTACCATTACTATTGCATGCCATTTGTGCGGTACATTTCATGCCGTTTGTGCGGTACATTACAGGCCGTTTGTGCGGTACATTGCATGCCGTTTGTGCGGTACGTTGTTAACGTTTGCGTGTCATGAGACTTAGGGCAATATATATAACTGCGATATCTCTTTTCAACTGATTGTATCTCTAATACAATCCTACTTGTGTTTCGAACTGATTATAAATTATAAACTCTATGATTCACTCAACAATTTTGTTGACCTTTAAGCATGTTTATCTCAGGTATTTAGCGGAGCAACCAAGACATGGAGCGGGCTATAACTTATCGTTTTATATATGGTGTAAAATAAATCATGTAATTCAGTTCAAACTACTATTTCCTTTATGGATTTCCCCAACTCTGATATTAAACTATTGTAACTGAATTTTTATGATGGACCTATATTTTCAAAACGTCTCATTTTGAGCTATTTTCTATGATTATGACTTCGATTCTCCCCGTAATACCCCGATTAGTCTTCCGATGTTATCTCACAAATTAGGGGGTGTTACAGATTGGTATCAGAGCCATGGTTATAGAGAACCAAATGTTTTCAAACATTGGACTATAACTACACTTTCAAAACGAATAAATTTTACACCATACTACATTACGCCCTCCGTGCCTGCTTGCTACCGCGCTCAGTACATTACTTATTAAGATTATTTTACCATAATCTTCGCACACTAGATTTTTACTCACTTAATGGTAATGATTACTTACTTTTACTATTTACGGGTTACTATAGTACCATGTCTACAGTCTCTCGCATTAGCATCTCATCGGATTCAAAATCCGAGAACTCCATAGCATCAGTTACTTCACCATTAGTTCCTAACGCCTTAGCCGCCTTAGCACCAGACTTACCATTATCTGAGGACCCATATGTGCTAGCCTTAGCGGCACATATCTCACCACCCCATCAGGATATTAGTTCATTTGCCCCTATCTACATTCCACTTATTGACGACGAGTACATGAAGAGTCAGCAATTTCTTCCCGCAGAGGATACATCTTTACCTACTCCACCTTCTCTTTCACCATCATTCCGAGGAAAGAGAGTTAGGATGTTAGCACCCTACGAGCCTGAACCGTTCATGAAACTATATCGGAAACACCCCTACGACCCGACAACTATTCAACCAATTCACCCAGACTTACCCATTTACACCCCACCAGCGGGAACCAACTTCAGAGGAGGATATATCTTCTTCGAGCTGGGCTCGTATTTCAGATCCTATCCATCCATCCTCACCATCATTACCATTTCCCCCTGGCTTCGCCCCCCAGCTCGAGTCTTCGAGACTGGAGAGAGCTCTAGGGCATGATAAACTTGATGAATGTAGAGAAAGTTGTTGAACTTCAGCGTTTGTAGATGAATCAGTTTGTTCCTTAGCAATCCTATACCAAAAATTGATCACTTACTTACGATAGTACCCAAACATGTCGTAATTTCTGTGATGTTCAATTTAATCGTAACTTCACATTGTGATAATATTGTTAGAACTCATATACTCATTCCTCCTCTTACTCAAATCGTTCTAACATGATCCTTATGTGAATTCTAAATCTGTGTGTCATGTGGCATTAATAGAAATATGGTTCGTACAAGGAACGAAACTGCCAACCCCGCAGCAGCAATGACTCCTGAAGATGTTCAGAAGATGTTAGCTGATGGCATTGCTGCAGCTTTTGAAGCTCAAGCAGCAGCTAGCAGCAATATCAGGGCAACAGCCGAAAACGAGGCTGATGAAGCGAAAAGTGTACCGCTTTTAGGGGGTCATTTAAGCCCTAAATCGTATTTATTTGATCAAATATTGCCCTAAATCGTTCCTTTTGTCATTTTAGGTACTTTGGAGAAGAAATCTGGAAAAGGAAGCATTTTGGACGTTTTTGGAGCATAAAAGTGAAGAAAATGACAAAGTCTCAAAATCGGCTGGAAAAGTACCTGTGACGGCGTCAAGCACCATTGTGACGCCGTCAACCCTTGACGCGCCAGAGAGGATTTTGGATGATTAAAAGGGGACGGCGTCAAGAAGGCCATCAAGAAACCCTAACCGCGGCGAGGTGACGGCGTCAGCTCTATAACGTGACGCCGTCAGATATGATTTTCTATATATATTCTCATAATTTTTAGTCATTAGTGTGCAACTTTGTGAGGAGAAACCCTAAGACGATTTTTCTGCTACTTTTAAGGGTTTTATACCCTTGGATCTCCCATGTTCAATTGAAGATAAGTAATCAATTAATCATTCAATATGTCTATGTGTTGTTTGATTATATCTTGTTCTTGTCTTTTATTTAACATGCTAGGCTAGATTTATCTTGTGTTTGCTTAGATCTAATGAAACCTAACTATTGATTATTGGTTGTTGGTGTGTTATTAATTGTATTGGATGATTGTTTATCGATGTTAGGCTTAAGAAAACTGGCTAACCTCCTATACGGTAACTTGCTTGAATGTCTTAAGAAACATGAACCAATGCGTACTAAGGTTATTATGGTTGTATTTAATGCATGAGCGAATTCTAGTGATCCCATGTTAGGAGCTTCTTAGCCGGCTCGACATAGGAGTGAAGTAGGAGCTTATAGAGTTGGGGAAGTACGTACGCCACCCCACGATTGGTATTAAGGAATACACCCGTCATCCACGCAATTAATACACACTAATCAACCGGTAAAAGATAGTTAGGGAGTAAGGAAATCTAAGTAAACACATTTCTCTCCATATAAGTTCCACAAAATTTTTATTTTCAGTTATTTTATTTTATTTGCAATTGTAGTTATTTGGGTTAGTTGACTAGCAACTAATTCCGCCCACTCCTTCAAACCCGAGATTTTACTTGCTTTTATAAAAAAATAAAAAAATATAAAAAGAATCTTCCCTCACCCTTAGACCTATTAGAGTAGTTTTTCAATCCTAACGACACTATTCCCCTAGAGAACGATCAATCCCCCGGTACTTGCCACTACACTATACTACATCGGTCAGGTACACTGCCTGGTGGGGATTGCAAGCCTCTTGAGATCCCTCGAGAGGTAAAACCTGTTGTAAGGTCGCAAAACCACGCAACAAGTTTTTGGCGCCGCTGCCGGGGAATAGTTATTGTTTAGGTTGAATTTTTATTTTATTAGGTCTACTCACTAGATTCCTTTCTAGTGAGATTTTTATTTTATTTTTCTAGGTTTTCTTTAGTCTATCTTATTTCTTTGTACTTTTGTTTGTGACACCTTCCACCTACCTCATGAGTAATAGTGATCGCTTGATCCCTGTTATTCGTATTTTCCGCCGTGCAAACTTCCAACTACCCGTTCCCGCCCCCATCGTAGAAAACAACAACCTTTCACCCGACCACCACTTTGGTAACAATTCTGAGATGGAGGAGTCTGACCATGAGAATGACTATGGAGTTAGTCCATTTTACGACTCAGACTCCGATGAGGATGCTGGTAATGGAGAAGTAGTTAACGAGGAATGGAGAAAAGAGGAAATTGATCCCTTTAAGTATGTTGACCCTAGGACTAAGATCGAAAAGGATAGCCTCTTTAACATGCAATTTCCGTGTAAGATTGGTTATCATAGTCTTCATGCTTATCTTAACTCGTCTTTGCCTATGAACATTATCTCTCGCGCTAATTATAATAAAATCATGGTAGATGAGCTAGAATATCAAGGAGATAACATTGTTGCTAGGATTAAGCCACTACACGTATTCGTAGGAAGTTTTGTGTATTTGGTGGATTTTATGGTTATGGAGAACTTAGGAGAATTTATTGATAACAAATTAACCCAAGTCATTTTTGGAGAACCCTTCAAAAGGTTGACCAACCTTGACGAAAAACTTGTGGACGGGTTAATTACATTCTCGGATGGGGATGAAGATTTTGTTTACCAAATGCCCCGATCACATCCTAGGTTTAAGAACTTCTCCATTGAATCTTGCAATAGACTTGTGCCTATTGACTTGTTAAGTGAGAATGATAAGAGAAAGGGGCTCAAATATCCACATGAGAAAAATAAGAGATATTATCATGGATGTCTGGAGCTGAATGATGAATACAAGAAAGATGAGGCAACAATTAGATGGCTCACACTCGGATACGTGAGCATAAGCGACACTAGATAAGCCTGACTTTGAGTCTAGCTACAAGACTCGTTAATAAAGAAAAGCGCTTCTTGGGAGGCAACCCAAGCTTTATTTGCTTTGTGTGTTTATTTATTTGTTTGTTTAGTTTTATTTGCTTCCGTATGTATGTTTAATTTTTATTATTATTGATTCATGTTCGAAACTAAATTGTGAAAATGCTTTATCTTGTTTTTAACTTCGTCTTAACTACATATAAAGGTATTTTGCAAAAGATAAGTGTAAGGGAAATCCAAATCGGTTTATTAGAACAGATGAACATGAATCATAACAATATAAATTAACATACATATTAGTAATTGTTTGAGTCAAATGTTTGTATCGAGTCATAATGATATTTTGCAGGATTTCCAGGAAATAAGGATTGAGTTTTTCCAGAAATTTTCCGGAAACTTAACATGAAAAATCTGTCAGATCACTTCTGACAGCGTCAGACCCCAGTCTGACGGCGTCAGGAACAGTTTTCTGGAATTTTTTTTTTGAAAGTTTTGTTTTTCTTCCGGAATCATAAAATGCTTTATTAAATCTCTAACTTATAAACTCCAGGAATCTGCAAAATAATCATTCCACAAGCATTATATCCTTATACAGATTTATCCCGCCGATGTTATGCAGGTTTTCGTGTTTGTTTTCTCAGGTTTAACAGGTTATTTTGGACAAGGAGATGTATGTGGAATCTAGCTTTTGGCGCTGCTTTAATCTTGAAGTTTCAACATTACCTTGGAAGAAGATCTAACCATGTTACCTCTTTATCCACCGAGCGAATCAGAGGAGTATTTGATTTCATTCTTTTACCTTATTTACTTTTACATCTTGTTATTTGAACATTGGGGACAATGTTCATCTTAAGTGTAAGGGGGGGGGGGGGGGGGTAAAGTACGATACCTTAGAGAATGCTATTACGCTTGATTTTTCATTTGTTTAATGGTAGATGTGTAATAAAACTAAGAGAAATACCTGTTAAGGCAATTTTAGTGCCAAATTTAAATTTTTTTACAACATATAGAAGTGAAACTTTGGTCTTAATGAGCGTCTCACGGATAGGAGTTATATGACTAGCACAAAACCGTACCACTAAAAAAAATTTCCACCCCAAATATGTGAGGTTCGCCCCTAGAATTGGTAGGAAAAGCATTTATGCTATGATGTGTGTACCGGTAGCACTTAGATTCTAGAACTTGCGTTAGGACAATTCCGAGGCAACAAGTGAGACTACATTCGTGTAGTTAGATTTACTACATGATAAGAGGCATTAGGATTAACCCATTGTTTTACACCTGTGTTTTTGTTATAATTACATTGGCTACATTGGTCAAGTAATTCTCCCACACCCTTTGCGTTGTACTCATTTTTAGTACACGATACCTCTAGTACACCCCTCAGAGCCTATATTTTCGTTTCTAACTTTAATCATTTTACTTAAAGTAAGAATTTGTTTACACCCCACTTAAATGTACACCCAAATCGCCTTAGCCTACCTTGTATGCACTCATTTTTAGTGCATTATTGTGACAACATTTGTTTAAACCCCAAGTTAATTATCTAATTGATTACATGGTTGCTAAGTCGAGTTATATCCTTGTACATATTGTTTTGGGACGATTGGGACTCATGGGTAAAGTACTAGTGTAATGGAGTAATGGGGAAGAACAACATTATTACCCCCATATGTGCTAAATATTTTAAAAGTACTCCAAGTGTTTCGATTATCTTAATTCGAGTCATTAGAATAGTTAATTGTAAAGTTATGTAAAAGTTCAAGTGTAAGGGGGATACAACCCCCCCTACGATGTATTATTTTGGATGGTAGGGCAAAAGTGTATGCAAAAAAAAAAAAAAAAAAAAAAAAAAAAAAAAAAAAGTAGATGATGCGTGGTTTTGTAACCTTACAACAGGTTTTACCTCTCGAGGGATCTCAAGAGGCTTACAACCCCACCAGGCAGTGTACCTGACCGATGTAGTATAGTGTAGTGGTAAGTACGGGGGATTGATCGTTCTCCACAGGGAATAGTGTTCGTTAGGTATGAAAGGCTACTCTAATTAGGTCTAAGGGTTGAGGAAGATTCTTTTTATGTTTTTATAATTTTTATGAAAGCAAGTAAAATCTCGGGTTTGAAGGAGTGGGCGGAATTAGTTGCTAGTCAACTAACCCAAATAACTACAAATGCAAATAAAATAAATAACTGAAAATAAAATGTGGTGAGAAACTTATGTGTAGAGAAATGTGTTTACTTAGATTTCCTTACTCCCTAACTATCTTTTACCGGTTAATTAGTGTGTATTAGTCGCGTGGATGACGGGTGTATTCCTTAATACCATTCGTGGGGTGGCGTACTTACTTCCCAACTCTACAAGCTCCTACTTCACTCCTATGTCGAGCCGGCTAGGAAGCTTCTAACATGGGATCATTAGAATTCGCTTGTGCATTAAATACAACCATAAAAACCTTTAGTACGCATTTGGTTCATGTTTCTTAAGACGTTCAAGCAAGTTACCGAATAGGAAGTTAGCCAGTTTTCTTAAGCCTAACATAGATAAACAATCATCCAATACAACTAATAACACACTAATAACCAATAATTAATAGCTAGGTTTCATTAGATCTAAGCAAACACAAGATAAATCTAGCCTAACATGTTAAACAAAAGACAAGAACAAGATAAAATCAAACAACACATAGACATATTGAATGATTAATTGATAACTTATCTTTCAATGTAACATGGAAGATCTCAAGGCAAAAAGCCTTGAAAAAGATGCTAAAATCGTCTTAGGGTTTTCTCCCAAAATTCCACACACTAAGCTCTCCTTAATGACAAAAAATTAGAAAACTATATATAGATTTTTGGATCTGACGGCATCACCTTATGGAGTGTGACGCCGTCACCTCACCGCTTTTAGGGTTCCCGGATGACCTTCTTGACGCCGTCCCTCTTTAGCTCTTCCAAAATCCATTCTGGCTTATCAAGGCTTGACGCCGTCGAACCTTGAACGTGACGCCGTCCCCTTTTGATTTAAGCCGTGACGCCCTTGATCAAGTTAAAGCGTGACGCCGTCAGAATTCACATGTTATTTTCACTGGCTTATCATGAGTAAATTTCACGTCCACTTTTTCTTGCCAAGGCATGACGCCGTCTAGAGTTAATTGTGACGCCGTCATAGGTAACTTTTAGCCGATTTTTGAGACTTTGCCGTTTTCTTCACTTTTATGCTCCAAAAACGTCCAAAATGCCTCCTTTTCCAGATTTCTCCTCAAAAGTACCTAAAATGACAAAAGGAACGATTTAGGGCAATATTTGATCAAATAAATACGATTTAGGGCTTAAATGACCCCTTAAAAGCGGTACACTTTTCGCTTCATCAAATACCCTTACACTTGAGATTTGCTTGTCCTCAAGCAAATGCGCTTTTATTCTAATCAAAATACAAGTTAGGGGTCATTTAATGCAAACATAAAAGTAATTACAACAAATAATCGTTCCACTTCAATCATAATAAGCACGGAGATTACAAACTAGCACCTCACAAGTAGTGTTTAGATACTCACATCTCTCAAGTGTCATCAAAATAAATCTCATAAATGAAAACGGATAATATCTCTCACTACCTGTCATAGCAAATAGATTACCATAGGCTTGGGAAAGGATCGAAAACCTCCTCCACTAGGCGTAAGCACCTAAGATAAACTATCAAAGAGGGCTTTTAAATGGGTTATAACGTTAGGTGTAGGGAAAAGGAAAACACGGTTTTGTTGGATAAAGGATGTTTTACTGGTGGCTAGTTAAAGATCTTGATCAATTACATGTACTATACAATGTTGCTAAGCCAAGACTAGACTCGATCTTAAGCTAGAAATGAAATAACAAAATAACAAAAACATAAAACAAACATAAAATGAAACGGGATGGTAGTCCGTATGTTTTTTCTATTTTTTCCTTTTTCTCATTTTTTTTTGTATTTTTCTTGATTTTTCGATTTTTTTTTTTTTTTTTTTTTTTTTTTTTTTTTTTTTTTTTTTTTTTTTGCATACACTTTTGCCCTACCATCCAAAATAATACATCATAGGGGCATTGCATTCCCCTTACACTTGAATTTTTACATAACTTTACAAATAACTATTCTAATGACTCGAATTAAGATAATTGAAAAACTTGGAGTACTTTTAAAATATTTAGCACATATGGGGGTAATAAATGATGTTCTTCCCCATTACTCCATTACACTAGTACTTTACCCATGAGTCTCAATCGTCCCAAAACAATATGTACAAGGATATGACTCGACTTAGCAACCATGTAATCAATTAGATAATTAACTTGGGTTTAAACAAATGTTGTAACAATAATGCACTAAAAATGAGTGCATACAAGGTAGGCTAAGGCGATTTGGGTGTACATTTAAGTGGGGTGTAACAAATTCTTCCTTTAAGTAAAATGCTTAAAGGTCGAAACGAAAAGATAGGCTCTGAGGGGTGTACTAGGGGTATCGTGTACTAAAAATAAGTACAACGCAAAGGGTGTGGGAGAATTACTTGACCAATGTAGCCAATGTAATTATAACAAAAACACAGGTGTAAAACAATGGGTTAATCCTAATGCCTCTTATCATGTAGTAAATCTAACTACACGAATGTAGTCTCACTTGTGGCCTCGGAATGGTCCTAACGCAAGTTCTAGAATCTAAGTGCTACCGGTACACATATCATAGCATAAATGCTTTTCCTACCAATTCTAGGGGCGAACCTCACATATTTGGGGTGGAAAATTTTTTAGTGGTACGGTTTTTTGTGCTAGTCATATAACTCCTATCCGTGAGACGCTCATTAAGATCAAAGTTTCACTCCTATATGTTGTAAAAATTTTTAAATTTGGCACTAAAATTACCTTAACAAGTATTTCTCTCAGTTTTATTACACATCTACTATTAAACAAACAAAAATCAAGCGTAAGAGCATTCTCAAAAAATCGTACTTTTACCCTCCCCTTACACTTAAGATGAACATTGTCCCCAATGTTCAAATAACAAGATGTAAAAGCATAAAGTAAAAGAATGAAATCAAATACTCCCCTGATTCGCTCGGTGGATAATGAAATTACACGGTTAGATCTTCCTCCAAAGAGAATGTTGAAGCTCCATGACTAATGCATCGCCACAAGCTTGATTCCATAAACATCTCCTTGTCCAAAATAACCTGTTAAACCTGAGAAAACAAACACGAAAACCTGCATAACATCGGCGGGAAAAATCTATATATAAGGATATAATGCTTGTGGAATGATAATTTTTCAGATTCCTGGAGATTATAAGTTGGAGATTTTAATAAAAACTTTTTTTAAAAACAAAACTTTCAAAAATTTCTGAAAATTAAATCTGACGCCGTCAGGTTATAAACCCTGACGCCGTCAGAAATGACCTGACAAAAATTTTCATTTTAAGTTTCCGGAAAATTTCTGGAAAAACCTTTACCTTACTTCCTGGAAATCCTGCAAAATATCATTATGACTCGATACAAGCATTTGACTCAAACAAATACGAATATGTATGTTAATTTATTATTATTATGATTCATGTTCATTTGTGTTCTAATAAACCGATTTATATTTCCCTTACACTTAACTTTTGCAAAATACCTTTATATGTAGTTAAGACGAAGTTAAAAACAACATAAAGCATTTTCACAATTTACTTTTGAACATGAATCAATAAGAATAAAAATTAAACACACATACGGAAAATAAAATCAAACAAGCAAATAAATAAACACACAAAGCAAATAAAACAAATAAAGCTTGGGTTGCCTCCCAAGAAGCGCTTTTCTTTATTAACGAGTCTTGTAGCTAGACTCAAAGTCACGTATATTACGTGACTCCATCATCGGTCACGGTTCCTAGGCCATTCTCCTTCGATCCTCTATCAGAATCACTTTCATAGTAAAGGTATTTCGGGTCCACGTGATCAAAAGGATTGTTTCGGTATTTAGAACTAAGTTCCTTATCGTGCTTAAAGAATCCGCTTGACAGGTCAAAAGTGTCCTTACATCCCCTTCTCACATCATCATCACATAACACGAGTTGGGAACTTAACCCATCGAGCCCTTTATAATCAATCTCCTTGAATTCTCTCATCTTGTAAGGCGTTTGGTATGAGATTTCCCTAATCCCATCGGTGAATGTCATGATCCCATTGAGCTCGTCCACAACCAAGCTTGTGGCCTGGCAAAAAGGTGCCCCAAAAACAACTTGTGATAACCTGGGATCGATGTACTCTTCGATATTATCGACGATTGTGAAGCTCATAGTGAATGTCATATTTCCTACAAACACCTGTATATCATCATCTATGCCGATGTCGTCCTTCCCTTTATGAATCATCCCCCATCTGCAAATGTTGTTATAATGAAACAAGGACATCACATTTTTGGGTAAACATGTGTCAATGTAAACATTATAAAAATGCTTGTGACCAATCATGCAAGGTATTTTGAGATTATTTGGATCATGTCGCTTAATTCGGCCAGGCCTTCTACCGTGTAACCCCCATGTGTTGCCACTTGCTGATGGTTGATACTCATACACTTCTTCACAGCCATCCCGAAAAATCACTTTCCTGACACCATCGGTAAATAATGCACTCCTATCATCCTCATCGAGTATCACTCCCGTTGCTTTTATGAATGGTTTGCCTAGAACAAGGCCAGTTAAGGATGGGCTGATGATAGAGTTCATGTTATTAATTACAGTTAACTCGATATGAAAGAGGAACTTTTCTATCACAATTGGTACCCTCCTTATTACCCCGATGATATTAGACCCTTCATATTTGACTTGTTCAGTGAAGGCTTCGTTATATAGAGAGAGGGATATTGCGCTCATAGAAGAGTTGGGGTTTATGTAGGCATCTTTTATAAACTTTTTCCTAGTGGTGCAAGATATCTTAAAGACCCTAGGAGCGCCATCCTCTATTCTCTCTCCGAATCCCATAGGCGACCTTGCTGTGCCCCTCTCAAGTTCCTCTACCAGGGGGTGGTCTAGCAGTCCTGGGAGCCCATGAGGCATTTCGGATTTCTCTTCCAAGCCCTCCTCATCACTCACCTCTATTGTACTCGAGTTCTTTGGTGAGTCTAGATAGTCGTCGGGCGCCTCGGGTTTCTTTTCGGGAACTTCACCCTCCATTTCATTGTCCACATTCTTGGCTGTTTGTTGGTCCAAATTTGGTTTAGGAACAGGTATTGTTGTAATGGTGTTCACGAAGTGGAGAGGTTTCGAAGGGGTATGAGTATCTCCTGTTTTTTTTTTTCGTTTTGTGATATGTATTTGAAGAGTTTACTAGGGTGCTTGATTTTTACAGGAGGGGGTGTTTGGTGGGTCACCGTAACAGATTTGATCTCATTAACTCGTGCCAACTCACAAGTTGACCTGCCAGCAAGGCGATCATTGATAACCTTTAACAGGTTATCGACCTTGTTGTTCATATCAACTTGTTGTTGTCTGAATTGATTCTCAAGTTTGGAGAGCTGTGTTTCTTGAGAGAGAATGAATTTTTGCAGTGATTCCTCGCGATTTTGTTGTTTATGCGTGTGTCGCTGAGGATAATGTTCAGACCAGGTGAGCGGGGTAGAGTCATTGAATGATACGCTACGAGTTTGGTTCCAACTAAAATTTGGCTTATTCTTCCATGCCTCATACCCATCTTCGGAATTTTTGGGCCCATAATTAGTGGCGAGCCACTTATCTCCCGCCTTATCGATTCGCGAGGATGCGAATTCTTTGAAAGCCTGTTTGGGAAGTTCCATGCAATCATGAGTGTCGTGGGGACCACTACATAATTTACACGAAGAAGTGATTTTGTTCACTAGGCTTGAAGGTTTAGGAGCCTCGTAGGATTTCATGAGAAACTTGACTTGGTCTTCAAGTTCTATGATCCTACGGTCGGAAGTGCTTGAATTGTTTGAAGGCAAAGATATTGCCTTGACCGTTTTATTCAAATCACGGGGATCACTCCAACTTTCGTTGTCATAAAGAGCAAGATCCTCTAGGAGAGCCCATGATTGTTCCGCACTTAGATCACGTAGCTTGCCACCGGCCGATTGGTCAATGGTTTGCCTCGTGGAGAGATTGATATGGTCATAGAAGATTTGGACTTGGAGCCAAAGTTCTATGCCATGGTGAGGGACTTTTTGGAGTAAGTCCTTGAATCGAGTCCATGCCTCGTAGAGAGTTTCGCCTTGACGTTGTTGGAACATCAAGATATCATTCCTTAGCTTGGTAGTTCTTCCCGGTGGGAAAAACTGAGCAAGGAAACGAGTAGTGAGATCATCCCAAGAGGTGATGGATCCTGCGGGTTGACGTTCTAGCCACTGACTAGCTTGGTCCCGCAAAGAGAATTGGAAGAGACGCAATCGGGTCGTCTCTCGAGTGGCAACATCAAGGTCTATAGAATCAACGATTTTAAGAAAGTCCTTGAGATGTTGATTAGGATCTTCAGAACGAAGTCCATGGAATGCGCATCCGCTTTGCACCAACCGGATGGTGTCGGATCGCAAGGGTGTGACATTGGCTCCTTGAGTGAGCTCAATGGTGTTTCGATAGCCATGGTGGCTAGGACGGGAGTACTCTCCTAAAGTACGGGCTCTAGGAGGTGGTGGTTGTTGTGGTGGTGGGTTGTTGGGATTAAGGATATTACCATCTTCCATGATGTCGGATGGTATGGTTACGAACAAAGACACGAAGAAAATAGATAGACTAAAGAAAATCTAGAAAAATAAAATAAAAATCTCACTAGAAAGGAATCTAGTGAGTAGACCTAATAGAAATAAAAAATTCAACCTAAACAATAACTATTCCCCGGCAGCGGCGCCAAAAACTTGATGCGTGGTTTTGTAACCTTACAACAGGTTTTACCTCTCGAGGGATCTCAAGAGGCTTACAACCCCACCAGGCAGTGTACCTGACCGATGTAGTATAGTGTAGTGGTAAGTACGGGGGATTGATCGTTCTCCACAGGGAATAGTGTTCGTTAGGTATGAAAGGCTACTCTAATTAGGTCTAAGGGTTGAGGAAGATTCTTTTTATGTTTTTATAATTTTTATGAAAGCAAGTAAAATCTCGGGTTTGAAGGAGTGGGCGGAATTAGTTGCTAGTCAACTAACCCAAATAACTACAAATGCAAATAAAATAAATAACTGAAAATAAAATGTGGTGAGAAACTTATGTGTAGAGAAATGTGTTTACTTAGATTTCCTTACTCCCTAACTATCTTTTACCGGTTAATTAGTGTGTATTAGTCGCGTGGATGACGGGTGTATTCCTTAATACCATTCGTGGGGTGGCGTACTTACTTCCCCAACTCTACAAGCTCCTACTTCACTCCTATGTCGAGCCGGCTAGGAAGCTCCTAACATGGGATCATTAGAATTCGCTTGTGCATTAAATACAACCATAAAAACCTTTAGTACGCATTTGGTTCATGTTTCTTAAGACGTTCAAGCAAGTTACCGAATAGGAAGTTAGCCAGTTTTCTTAAGCCTAACATAGATAAACAATCATCCAATACAACTAATAACACACTAATAACCAATAATCAATAGCTAGGTTTCATTAGATCTAAGCAAACACAAGATAAATCTAGCCTAACATGTTAAACAAAAGACAAGAACAAGATAAAATCAAACAACACATAGACATATTGAATGATTAATTGATAACTTATCTTTCAATGTAACATGGAAGATCTCAAGGCAAAAAGCCTTGAAAAAGATGCTAAAATCGTCTTAGGGTTTTCTCCCAAAATTCCACACACTAAGCTCTCCTTAATGACAAAAAATTAGAAAACTATATATAGATTTTTGGATCTGACGGCGTCACCTTATGGAGTGTGACGCCGTCACCTCGCCGCTTTTAGGGTTCCCGGATGACCTTCTTGACGCCGTCCCTCTTTAGCTCTTCCAAAATCCATTCTGGCTTATCAAGGCTTGACGCCGTCGAACCTTGAACGTGACGCCGTCCCCTTTTGATTTAAGCCGTGACGCCCTTGATCAAGTTAAAGCGTGACGCCGTCAGAATTCACATGCTATTTTCACTGGCTTATCATGAGTAAATTTCACGTCCACTTTTTCTTGCCAAGGCATGACGCCGTCTAGAGTTAATTGTGACGCCGTCATAGGTAACTTTTAGCCGATTTTTGAGACTTTGCCATTTTCTTCACTTTTATGCTCCAAAAACGTCCAAAATGCCTCCTTTTCCAGATTTCTCCTCAAAAGTACCTAAAATGACAAAAGGAACGATTTAGGGCAATATTTGATCAAATAAATACGATTTAGGGCTTAAATGACCCCTTAAAAGCGGTACACTTTTCGCTTCATCAAATACCCTTACACTTGAGATTTGCTTGTCCTCAAGCAAATGCGCTTTTATTCTAATCAAAATACAAGTTAGGGGTCATTTAATGCAAACATAAAAGTAATTACAACAAATAATCGTTCCACTTCAATCATAATAAGCACGGAGATTACAAACTAGCACCTCACAAGTAGTGTTTAGATACTCACATCTCTCAAGTGTCATCAAAATAAATCTCATAAATGAAAACGGATAATATCTCTCACTACCTGTCATAGCAAATAGATTACCATAGGCTTGGGAAAGGATCGAAAACCTCCTCCACTAGGCGTAAGCACCTAAGATAAACTACTCCTTGACGCGCCAGAGAGGATTTTGGATGATTAAAAGGGGACGGAGTCAAGAAGGCCATCAAGAAACCCTAACCGCGGCGAGGGTGACGGCGTCAGCTCTATAACGTGACGCCGTCAGATCTGATTTTCTATATATATTCTCATAATTTTTAGTCATTAGTGTGCAACTTTGCGAGGAGAAACCCTAAGACGATTTTTCTGCTACTTTTAAGGGTTTTATACCCTTGGATCTCCCATGTTCAATTGAAGATAAGTAATCAATTAATCATTCAATATGTCTATGTGTTGTTTGATTATATCTTGTTCTTGTCTTTTATTTAACATGCTAGGCTAGATTTATCTTGTGTTTGCTTAGATCTAATGAAACCTAACTATTGATTATTGGTTGTTGGTGTGTTATTAATTGTATTGGATGATTGTTTATCGATGTTAGGCTTAAGAAAACTGGCTAACCTCCTATACGGTAACTTGCTTGAACGTCTTAAGAAACATGAACCAATGCGTACTAAGGTTATTATGGTTGTATTTAATGCATGAGCGAATTCTAGTGATCCCATGTTAGGAGCTTCTTAGCCGGCTCGACATAGGAGTGAAGTAGGAGCTTATAGAGTTGGGGAAGTACGTACGCCACCCACGATTGGTATTAAGGAATACACCCGTCATCCACGCAATTAATACACACTAATCAACCGGTAAAAGATAGTTAGGGAGTAAGGAAATCTAAGTAAACACATTTCTCTCCATATAAGTTCCACAACCTTTTTATTTTCAGTTATTTTATTTTATTTGCAATTGTAGTTATTTGGGTTAGTTGACTAGCAACTAATTCCGCCCACTCCTTCAAACCCGAGATTTTACTTGCTTTTATAAAAATATAAAAAATACAAAAAGAATCTTCCCTCACCCTTAGACCTATTAGAGTAGTTTTTCAATCCTAACGACACTATTCCCCTAGAGAACGATCAATCCCCCGGTACTTGCCACTACACTATACTACATCGGTCAGGTACACTGCCTGGTGGGGATTGCAAGCCTCTTGAGATCCCTCGAGAGGTAAAACCTATTGTAAGGTCGCAAAACCATGCATCAGAGGCATTAGCACCTCGTAAATGTACTTACAAAGATTTCATGGGTTGTAAACCAACTAACTTCAAAAGGTCATAGGGAGTGACCGAGCTGGCTCAGTGGTTTGAGCATACAGAAACGGTTTTCATGAAGAGCAGCTGTCCTGAAAAAAGTAAAGTCACCTTTGCTACAGGAGCTCTTCAGGGAGACACATTGTCGTGGTGGAATGCCACCGCACAAACTATGGGTCTAGAGGAAGCGTACCAAATCTCCTGGGTTGAGCTGAAAAAGAAGATGTTGAAGAAATACTGTCCCCGTACGGAGATAAGGAAACTAGAGGATGAATTTCACCAGCTAGTAGTGAAAGGCAATGATCTGAAAACCTACAACCGGAGATTCCAGGAATTGTCGGTGCTATGTCCAGCTATGGTGCCGGATATGGAAAAGACATTGGAAAGATATGTTGAAGGACTGCCCCAGAGCATCGAGGTGGACATCACCTCTTCAAACTCAAAAACTCTGGAGGACGCTATCGCGCTTGCACAGCGATTATTGGAACGGGTAATCAAACGAAGTTCTACCTCCGGCAACAATGATCATCAGCGAAAGCTAGATGATCATGGAACCACCACTCACAACAACAACAAGAAGAATAACAATAACAACCACAACAACTATCAGCAAAACCAAAATAACCACCACCACCAACAGAAACGCCGTCAGGAAACCGCCAGGGCTTATGTAGCTGTGCCCACCGAAGGAATGGGTTATGCCGGGACACTACCACAATGTAACCGATGCAGGATGCATCACACTGGGCCTTGTCCTGACCGATGCAGAATGTGCCGAAAAAGGGCCATAAAACTAACGACTGCAGAGCTACGGGTGCAAATTCGCAGCTAGCAGAAATAGTGTGCTACGGGTGTGGCGAGCAGGGGCACTACAAGAACCAATACCCAAAACAGAATGTTGGGAAATATAATACGAATCAAGAGAAGACAACTTAGGTCTGGTAGTTTATCTAAGTTAGGTCTGTTTGTGTTATTAGGTCTGGTAATGTAATGTTAAGTCTGGTAGCATGTTTAAGTCTGGTTGACTTGTAAAGTTAAGTCTGGTCGTGAAGTTAAGAAAGTTTATTAGAGTTATGTTAGGAAAAGATACAATGCTTGTATGTATCTTTATAGAAGATTTGTGTATATCTTCTGAGTCGGTTAGGGTTTCCTTGTGTTATAAAAGGATCCCTAAAGATTGTTAGTTCGGGTGTGTGAGTTGTACGAGTTCACTATTGTGATTATAATCAATATACGAAGTTAGTGATATCTCTGCTTGTGTTCTTAATTGTTCTTGTTAAGATTTCGCATTAACAATAACAATCACCTAGGGTTACTCACTTAGATTGGTTCGGATTTATTCTAACCATCTACTAGGTATTCAAGACTACTTAGTGATCCATATACAATTTGTGGACCAACAAGTGGTATCAGAGCAAGGAGAGAGACTCTGAATTCGAAGAACACTAAATCTCAAAAACCTAATTCTCACTCAAATCACCCTACACAATGTCTGAATTCGATAAGCCTGTTAACACTGAAACTTTCTCAATCCATAACAGTGAGGATGAGAAATCAAACCATGAAGATGAAGGAAAAACCGATACAAGTAACTCCCAATCACAACAACAACCCATCCCTTCCACAACCACAATCTCAAACATAAAACTTCCATTACTGAAAAGAGAAGAGTATGATATATGGGCCATGGAGATGGAACATTATCTGGAATACATTGATAGCGATGTATGGAAGGTGATTCAGAAGGGAAATTCTAAGAAAAGAATTTCACAAGGAAATGATGGGCATATCAGAATAATGCCACCAGTATCTGCTGAGGAGATTAGGGCTGTGGAGAAAGAAAAGAAGGCCAGAACCTTGCTTCTTATGGCTATTCCTAAGGAGCATCTACAAAGGTTTCATGGCATTCTTGATGCAAAGGAGATGTGGGAAGCTATCAAGAAACGATTTGGAGGTAATGCTAACTCCAAGAAGATGCAAAAGGCTGTTCTTAAACAGCAATTTGAAACATTCAGTGTTTCAAAGACTGAAGGTTTGGAGAAGGGCTATGACAGATTTCAACATCTGTTAACACAACTGGAAGTTCATGGTGCAACAGTCTCAAATGAGGATGCAAATCACAAATTCCTTAGATCTTTACCATCAGAATGGGGCAATGTATCTGTGGCGATGAGGATTAAGGAGGAAGTAGATTCTATGACACCTGATGACCTATACAATAATCTCAGGATGTTTGAAAGGGACATCAGTAACAACACTCAGGCTTCAACCAGTTCATCAAATGTTTCTTTTGTGTCACAAAACAAAAGCAGTACTTACAAGGTTAAATCTGGTGGTGTTAGGTCTGGTAACTATGAAACTCCTTCAAGTGAAAGGTCTGCTTCAAGTTTTACTGATGAAGTGATACATTCTTTCTTTGCCAACCAAACGGAAGATGAAAGCTTTATTAGTGAAGACCTTGAACAGATTAATGATGCTGAAGTTGAGGAAATGGACATAAAATGGCACATTGCCATGGTTGCTTTAAGGGTCAAACGATTTCAGAAGCAATATGGAAGGACTATCAACTTCAACAACAAATCACCAGTGGGATACACAAAGAGGACAGTTGAATGCTACAACTGTCACAAGCATGGACATTTTTCAAGAGATTGTCCAGAGAAGAAGCCTGCTGATGGGAAAAGAGATGATGATGGGAAGATGGAAAAGAATCAGATGAGCCTGCTGACAATGGAAGCTGGAGGAGTCAACTGGGGTGAGCATCCAAGAGTAAATGAGGAGTCTGATCATGCTCTCATGGCCATTGGTAATGAGGTATCATTATGCTCTAAATTATGTACTGACTCATATAATCATGTTAAGGCTTTGTGTGATGAGCAGCAAGAACAAATAGGTGATCTAGAAGTAAATTTATTAGCACATAAAAATGCTGTAAAAACTTTAGAAGCACAAAAGGTCACCCTTCAAAACCAACATGCTGCTTTAAATGAAAAACTATACTTTCAAGCTAATAAAATATATGAACAAGATGAAAAGCTTAAAAGGTATAGACAATTAGGGCTTAAAATTCAGAAGGAAAGGGATGAGCTGAGAAAAAGGGTAGATCAGTGGAACAGTTCAAATAATAACTTGTTTAAGTGTTGGGATTCTCAAATTAAGTCAAATAAAAAATGTGGCTTAGGATATGAGGAAAATGAGAATAGGGCTATATTTAAGAATAAAGAAGAGGACTATGCTGATAAGCCTTTGTATAATAGGTTTGTTAAGACTGGTGACTTTAAGGGAGTACCACCACCTTTGAGTGATGACTATACTCCTCTTGAAAAAGAAGAGTTGGATGATTCACTCTTTGTGTATGGTAAGAAAGGTCCTCAAGTGCCTGAACCAACCACCTCAGAGGACAAATCCAGTAGGTATTCTTCTTGTCAATCCAATGACTCTGAAGGATCTATTGATGGTTCCTCTGATCACTCTAAGTCTGAGACAAATAATGAGGAAAAAGAGAATCCTGAACCTAAGATTGTTGAGAAGTGTGAACCTGTTGTTACTAAACCTGTAGTGACTGAACAAAAGGCTGAGACAGTTAAACCTAGTTGTGTCAATCACATAAAATCTCCTAGGGAATCTGTTAAAATGAGTGAGTCACCTAGAAGCAATAGTGTTCACAGAGAAAGTAGGAGTAGTTATACTTATGCTCCTAAAAGATGTTTTGTGTGTGGTAGTTTGAGTCATTTAATAAGAGATTGTGACTTCCATGAAAAGAGAATGAAAAGAGAGGCTGAACAAAAGAGAATGAATGTTAATAAGGTTCATGGTTCAAATAAACCAGTTTGGAATAATGCTAGTAGAATTAATCATGCTAACCAGTTTGTTCCCAGACCTGTACAACTAAATAACACTACCAGACCTAACTCTTATGTTAGTTCTGGTAGACAAAATTTTAGGTCTGGCTACAGAAACTTTGATATGAATAGGCAAAATGTTAATTCTATAAGGCCTAAAGTGAATACTGGTTATGTTAATTCTATGAGGCCTAATGTGAACTCTGGTTTTGTGAGACCCAAACAACCTTTTCAAAAACCTCAGGTGAATGCAAATTTACAAAGAAATAATTTTTATAAAGCTCATTCACCTGTGAGAAGACAAGTTGCAAAGCAAACAGCAAAACCTTTAAAGGGGAATGGGGGTTCTGCTGTTAAGACCTCAGCATGTATGTCTTGGGATTCAAACAAAAATAAATCCATGTATAAATCCCAAAACAACAGTGGATCAGGTTCAATTAAGAAGTTTAAGCATATTGATCCACAAGGCGGACCCAAGCCTACTCAGGCCTGGGTTCCTAAGAGAAACTAATTTCTCTTCTTTTTGTGCAGGATCATCCACTTTGCTATATGGAAGATAGAGGAATACTTGACAGTGGATGCTCTGGGCACATGACTGGTACAAGAACTATCTTAATGATTTTCATGAATTCGAAGGAGGTTCTGTTACTTTTGGAGGAAGCAAGGGACAAATAACTGGTAAAGGAAGAATTATTGTGGGCAACATAGAATTTGACAATGTATCTTTTGTGAAAGAACTTGGGCAGTTCAACCTTTTCTCAATATCACAAATTTGTGATACTCAGCATAAGGTGCTTTTTACTGAAACTGATTGTCTTGTGTTGACTCCGGACTTTAAGATGCCTGAAGAACATCAGATTCTTCTTAAAGTTCCCAGACAACACAAAATGTACAGTTTTGATATGAAAGCATCTGATCCTGCAAAAGGTGCTACCTGTTTAATTGCAAAAGCTACATTGGATGAATCTAAGTTGTGGCACAGAAGGTTAGGCCATGTGAATTTCAAAAACATGAATAAACTTGTGAAGAATAACCTTGTGAGAGGTTTGCCTTCAAAATTGTTTAAGAATGATCATACTTGTGTGGCTTGCAACAAGGGAAAACAACATAGGGCATCTTGTAAGGTTAAATTAGAAAGATTAATCACTGAACCTTTACATACCTTACATATGGATCTTTTTGGCCCTACATCTGTCCATAGTATTAATCATGCATGCTATTGCCTTGTCATTACAGATGATTGCACTAGATATTGTTGGGTGTTCTTTATGTCTAGGAAGGATGAAGCTACCCCTTTGATTCAACCTTTTATTAGACAGATTGAAAACCTTATTGATAAACGAGTTAAAATCATTAGGAGTGATAATGGCACTGAGTTTAAAAACAAAAGCATGCTAGATTTTTGTGGTAATAAAGGAATTAAGCAACAATTCAGTAATGCAAGAACTCCTCAGCAAAATATTGATAAACGAGTTAAAATCATTAGGAGTGATAATGGCACTGAGTTTAAAAACAAGAGCATGCTAGATTTTTGTGGTAATAAAGGAATTAAGCAACAATTCAGTAATGCAAGAACTCCTCAGCAAAATGGAGTTACAGAGAGAATGAACAGGACACTTATTGAGGCAGCTAGGACTATGCTAGCAGATTCACTTTTACCTACTACATTTTGGGCTGAAGCAGTCAGCAATGCCTGCTACATCTTTAATAGGGTTAGAGTGACCAAGCCTCAAAATAGAACTCCTTATGAGCTTATGTTTGGCCATAAACCAGTTGTTAGCCATATAAGACCTTTTGGGTGTCATGTTACCATTCTTGATACTTTAAGTGTTCTTGGAAAATTTGAAGGAAAGTCTGATGAAGGGTTTTTACTTGGGTATGCATTAAACAGTAAAGCCTTTAGGGTTTACAATCTAGTATCCAAGAAAGTAGAAGAAAATCTGCATGTAAACTTTCTTGAGGAAAAACCCAATGTCAAGGGAATTGGTCATAGGTGGATGTTTGATATTGATTATTTGACTGATTCTATGAATTATATTCCTGTCTCCAAGGAGAATCAAATTAACCCTATTGCAGGTACCAAAGATTCTTCAAATTCAGGGAACATTGATGATGTGGCTGAGCTTGTTGTGATTCCATCTACAGAGAACAAGTCTGATGCAGCTGAAGCAGTAATCAAGAATTCTTCCACTCAGAAAATAGATTCTGAAGTTAAGTCTGGCAAAGTCATATCCCCTAACATTACCAGTACTTCCCATTTTAAGTCTGGTAGTGGTGTTCTACCAGACCTTTCTTCAAGTACTGCTTGTGCTGATTCTGAGATGCCAGAACTTGAAGTATTTCCTAATCCTAATGAAGGTGTTTTTGATGGGGCTTCCTATGATGAAGGAGGCATTATTACTGATTTCAACAATTTACCCACTGAAGTGGAAGTAAGTCCAACCCCCACTCTCAGGATCCACACCATTCATCCCAAGAGCCAAATAATTGGTAACCCCAAGTCTGCTGTTCAAACAAGAAGTAGAGTGCAACATCAGTCTGATTCTCTTGCACTCATTAGCCTGATTAAGCAACAACAAAGGGTCAATCATAAGGACCAGCAACATTGCTTATTTGCTTGCTTTCTTTCTCAAAGTGAACCCACTACTGTTTCTGAAGCTTTAGGGGAGGAAAGTTGGGTAGAAGCTATGCAAGAAGAGTTGTTGCAGTTCAAGCTACAGAAAGTATGGGTTCTTGTAGACCTACCTAATGGAGCTAAAGTTATTGGTACTAAATGGGTCTTCAGGAATAAAAGGGATGAAAGAGGGGTAGTTGTAAGGAACAAAGCAAGGCTAGTAGCACAAGGATACAAACAGGAGGAGGGCATAGACTATGATGAGGTCTTTGCTCCTGTGGCAAGAATTGAGGCTATCAGGTTATTTTTGGCCTATGCATCATACATGGGGTTCAAGGTGTATCAGATGGAAGTCAAAAGTGCTTTCCTCTATGGCACTATTGAAGAAGATGTGTATGTACATCAACCTCCTGGTTTTGAGGATCCTGCTAACCCCAATCAAGTGTATAAGGTTATTAAAGCTCTATATGGTCTTCATCAGGCTCCTAGAGCTTGGTATGAAACTCTTTCACAGTTTCTTGAAGAACATGGATATATCAGGGGTGTAATTGACAAGACTTTATTCATTAAGAGAGACCAGAAGGATATCATTCTTGTCCAAATTTATGTGGATGATATCATTTTTGGATCAACAAGAAAGTCTTGGTGTGATGAATTTGAAGGTTTAATGAATAGCAGGTTTGAAATGAGCTCAATAGGAGAACTTACATTTTTCTTGGGACTGCAAGTTAAGCAAAAGGATGATGGACTGTTTATTTCTCAAGACAAGTATGTTGCAGAAATTTTGAGAAAGTTTGAGTTCTCAAATGTGAAGACAGCAGTCACTCCCATGGAGAATAAAGTGCCTTTAACAAAGGATGAAGATGCTGCTGATGTGAATGTGCATCTTTACAGATCCATGATAGGTTCTCTCATGTATCTTACTGCTTCTAGACCTGATATTATGTATGCAGTTTGTGTTTGTTCACGCTTTCAGGTTCAACCAAAGACTTCACATCTTCATGCTGTGAAGAGAATCTTTAGGTACTTAAAGGGCAAACCTAATTTGGGCCTTTGGTATCCTAAGGAGTCAACTTTTGACCTGACAGCTTATTCAGACAGTGACTATGCTGGTGCAAGCCTGGATAGGAAATCAACAACATGAGGTTGTCAGTTTCTTGGAAGGAGGTTAATATCTTGGCAATGCAAGAAGCAGACGATTGTGGCTAATTCAACTACTGAGGCTGAGTATGTAGCAGCTGCTCATTGCTGTGGACAAGTTTTGTGGATTCAGAATCAGATGTTGGACTATGGTTTGAATTTTATGAATACTGTTATCCACATAGATAATAAGAGTACTATCTGTATTGTTAAGAACCCAGTATATCACTCTAAAACTAAACATATAGAGATCAGGCATCACTTCATTAGGGATTGCTTTGAAAAGAAGTTGATTAGAGTGGAGAAAATACATACAGATTTTAATGTTCCTGACCTGTTAACTAAGGCATTTGATGGTCCTAGATTCAATTATCTGGTAGTTAACATTGGTATGATGAACCCCTAGTTTGAGTTAAGGGGAGGTTTGGCCTAAGGGGAGGTCAAACTGTGAAGTATGTAAAGTATGAATACTTACCAGCATTTAGGTTATCTTTAAGTCTTGTAGTTTTGTTTTTAGTTCTGTTAGTGATAGATAAATATATATATATATATATATATATATATATATATATATATATATATATATATATATATATATATATATATATATATATATATATATATTTATTTATTTATTTTTATATGTGTCTTTTATTTCTTTTATAGGCAATGCTGGATTAAGTATATTTTCACAAGTTGTTAAGTGAGACTATTGGAACTTCTCACTTGGTGGAGGTGCTTTGCACTAACACATCAAAAGGTTATCAGTCCACCTTGTCTCATCAACATAAGGACTGGCTAATCCTGAGCAAACGGCTAACAGGTAAAGATTGACCAAATCCGTTTATGGCTGACAATTTGCCAAAAATTGTATGGTATTCAACTCACCATATCTAAGATAAGTGAAGAGTTGGCTAGCCCACAAGGTTATGGCTTATGGTAAAGGCTGTGGAAAACCATAAATGGTAATCAATTCACCATGATGAGGTGCTTTTCCATCAAAGAATTGACTAGTCCAGAAGCAAACGGCTTTTGGTAAAGACTTAACAAATCCGTTGATAAGCTGATGATTTGCTAAAAATCATATGGTTATCAGTGTACCATGGTCTTACACACCAAAACATTTGGCTACTCCAGTAGTGATGGCTATTGGTAAAGAGACATCAAATCCATTAAATTTCAATGATTCACCTCTCACAGGAGTTAACACACCTGGAAGTGATGAGAATAGATATGAAACTTAATATGAATTGATGTACATATAGTCAATGTTGCTGCAAAGACCATATCAGAAGAGCTTATCAAGATTCAAGCTGCTAGAAAGGATCAAGACCTAAATACAATTCAAAGTGTTCAAGATTCAATCCTCAGAAAGCTTAATCAGAAGAACTTGAAGTTCCTGGAGCATGAAGATCAAGTTAGGGGAGGATTGTTGGGAATTATAATACGAATCAAGAGAAGACAACTTAGGTCTGGTAGTTTATCTAAGTTAGGTCTGTTTGTGTTATTAGGTCTGGTAATGTAATGTTAAGTCTGGTAGCATGTTTAAGTCTGGTTGACTTGTAAAGTTAAGTCTGGTCGTGAAGTTAGGAAAGTTTGTTAGAGTTATGTTAGGAAAAGATACAATGCGTGTATGTATATTTATAGAAGATTTGTGTATATCTTCTGAGTCGGTTAGGGTTTCCTTGTGTTATAAAAGGATCCCTAAAGATTGTTAGTTCGGGTGTGTGAGTTATACGAGTTCACTATTGTGATTATAATCAATATACGAAGTTAGTGATATCTCTGCTTGTGTTCTTAATTGTTCTTGTTAAGATTCCGCATTAACAATAACAATCACCTAGGGTTTCTCACTTAGATTGGTTCGGATTTATTCTAACCATCTACTAGGTATTCAAGACTACTTAGTGATCCATATACAATTTGTAGACCAACACAGAATACCAATTAGAGCAGCAAGGCCAGTGGAAGAGAATGAAAGCTCGTTAGAACCTCAACAACGTCAAAGGACAACAACAATATTTAAACAGAAGAAGAAATTCCTGTTGTAGATAAATAAACCATAGTTCAAACCCTCTAGAGTTGTATTTCCTTATGTATTTTACCTTAGGTACAATGGAGTAACCTAAGTGTAACAACTACCTTTCTACCTTATGAAATCTCTATCTTGTATTATTTCAGTAATAATCACAACCTACGTCTATTTTCAGTTTCTATTCCATTTACCCTATCCGTCGTTACATAACAATACATTGCCATCCCATTAGAATTCTGATTATTATCATTTCTGACCGGACAATAGACTATTACCACCCTGTAAGATTCTCACTCAAACCCTATGATTCATTTCAAGGATATCCTATTATCACCCTATAAATTCCTGACTCATCGCCGTAGTGTGAACCAAAATTTTCTTATTCTTTTGAAAAATAATTATGTTGTTATTTTACAAAAACAATACGTTGAACACCATCTAAAACTTCTAGGAAACATGACATTTCTTTGATTGAGCCAAGCATCACATCATTTGTCCTCAATTATACATAGCCTGATCAACTATGTTTAATTTAGGAAGAATCATGTCGTAAATGAAACAATTATCTTTTCAAAATTTCTAATAACAATCTTCATTCAAAAGCGAGTTTTATGACAAGATAAAATGCTCCTATTACCAACTCACTATAGATATCTACGCCTAGTACCCATCCCCTCTATGATAGAAAACCGACAAAAGAACAAACATGAGAGCCCTAAGAATCCACAAAGATATATGAAAAACACAAATAACATAAATTTTATTAGAATCCACGAAAATTAATACATAACGATAAAATTAGCATCGGTAGTGCTAAATTTACAACGATTTATTTCAACACTCCTACTATCTATTGCCCCCATATCTTATCCACGACAATGGCTAGGACCACTAGTGGAACGACAAACATTAAGATCCCGACCAAGAATGCGAAATGTTCTTCCAAAGGAATATTGTTGGTGGAAGAATGTAAATTAAAATGGGGTATATATAAGGAAAAACTAGCCGTTATTTTACTATTCATGACCGTTACATTTTACTGTTCATAGCCGTTATATTTTTACTATTCCTGGTCGTTGAAAATCACTATTCACAGCCATTGGATTCATTAGGTGGCGAGACATTCAAATTATTTCATCTAGTATGAATAAATCTAACGAAGTCACGTTTTCTCGAATATCGAATGGAAATTCCTAGACGACCCTTTTTCCATAACCTCTTACCCTAACAACCACTTTAAACTTGAATTCCGGGACGGAATTCAAAATGACAAGTGGGTACTGTAGCAAACTGTAAATTCCACTATAATTAACAACAGTTAATTTAATGTTAACCTCTGTTACTATTTCTGATTACCATTTTTACGGGAAAAATTGAAATTTTCTTTGTTATAATATTATAACACGAAAACATTATTACGAGATTTACCAAATAACGGGACGAGCTCACACGCGAATCACGAAATCTAAATATACACAATAAATACCAAATGGGCTCAATAAACTTCCAGCCCAACTCTATACTCGGTTACTGTTCACAGTAACCAATCTAAGGCCCAACTCCCATATTTTTGCATATTCAAATCGATCCACATGCACTCCAAATGAACCCGTTTTCTCTCAATATTGAAACACAACTTATACGACTTTTTGCACCTCCTAATTCTTCCCCCACCAAAGAATTAGGGTGACGAGTATCAACTTCTAATATGAACTTTTGATACGTTTTATTTAGGCAAAGTGAATGGCCATCAACACAACCCATTCGACATGCCAAATTTCATTAACTTATCCATTTTGAACCAAACTTGTTCCCACTTACTTCTAATAATTTTCTTAGCTTAAATATATGTTATTGAATGTGTTTCTCACCCAAGAACTCAAGGCTACACGTTAGAACAATTTTTGGTACACTTATAATACCTAGTCGACATATATCTTGTGACCAAATCGAAAACCAAATCAAATCCTACAAAATATATCACACAATCTCTTAAGGTCCATATCTCTTACATTCTTCCTGCCATCTTACTGTTCGATCAAGTGGATAATAAAAATATACATATTTGGCCAACATACGTGTATATATACACATATATTTCACACCCCATTTATCTCCTTTCACAGTAGTAGCAATTTTGCACATTCTCAAAACATTTCTCAGTCCTTTCGAACCACAAAGAAGACCAGGAGGTATTCACTTTTCCATTCGAGTTGCATTCAAGGCGTATAGAAATAATTCGAAACATTTTATTGTTCTAAGCGAGCTTGTGGAATTTTTCTTGTGTTCCAATCTTCTTTACACAATCACTCACCACCCTAGAGGTGTAGTAAGTCTTCTAATCTCAGTTCAAGTTCATTTCAATACGTTTTGATACCCCATGCATCACATATTCACTTGTTTCGAACGTATATATTCTATCTTTATTTTTACGTATCCCATTTCATTCTAGCACACAAAAGTTGGTTAGCCTCCCTTGTGGAAGGCCTAGGAACCACAAAACACACTCACAACACGTTTATTTATTGTATACATGCATATTCGAAACCCCATTTGATCTTGTCTCACACGTATAAAAACACAAACACTTAAATTTTTCTAAGTCTTTTTATGTGTAAAATCTGTCCCAAGTCGCCTAGTAAATCCTCACGTACAAACAAATTCGACTTAACAACCACCCCATATTTTTACACGACCTGATTAACCATACTACAAGCTAAAAGTTTCCTGTTTATACTTTACCAATTTGAGGTCTTGAACACACGTAAAAATGGCCAAAGTGAACCGACACACACACTTGTAAAAACTGTTAATAAATTCGGTTTGGACTAAAAAGCCCATTAAGCAATTTATAAGCAATCCGAATAAGCTAGCCTTATAAGCTCTTTTGATATGATTTTAGAACACTAAAATAAGCCTAAGGATAAGCCCAACTTGTCTCAAAGCCCAAGGATCATTAAACGATAACGGGCCTTTATTTTAACTCGTTAAGGCCCATTAAGTGAAAAATAAGCCATTTTGGCAATTAAGCAGTTGAAATAAGCTTTGATAAGCTTTAATAAGCTACAAAAAAATTCGGATAATTTTTTCCCACAATTTTTGTATTTTTTGACTAAAATTGCAAACTAGTTTCACTCTCAAGGACTAAAACTGCCAACCCTTAAAAACAAGGACTGAAACTGCCAAAACAGTAAAATTAAGGTAGAAACTGATATTATACGGATTTAATTGATTTATGGGACGAATTTTGTTGTTTTCGTGGATACTAATTTGAGATAAAACGATACTAGAAAATGGTTTTAAAAACATTTTCGGATCTATTTCGTGGTAGTATTAATCGAGGTTAATAATTTATGGTGGATTTAATACGGATTTAAAACTTGTTTTGAAAATAAATCGTGTGGTAAGAAATCGTTTGAGTTGTTTGTTTGATTCGGTTTGAGTTACTGATTTCGTATGGTTATGTTTTGTTTTAGTCACGAGTTTGAACAGGTTTGAATTGTGATCTTGTTGGACTAAGTTGGTTCCGTTTGGTTGTTTTCGCTACCAGTTCGAAGCCGAGACCAAGTGGTCTCGGTGTTATATAGGTTGGTATGGAATTATTTCCATTTTTAGTCAAGAGTTTGATCAGGTTCAGATTTGGATTTAGTACTGTTAGGTTTGGTCGACATGGGGTGAGCCGAGACCATCCATGGTCTCGATAATACTGGGAATTGATTTGTAATTACTGAAATGGTGTTGTTGTGTTGGTTTTTGCGTGGTCTAACGAGAACCCGTAAAGGGTGTTCATTATTTTGGTTTTGGTAGATAAGGAACCCACAAGGGGTGCTGGTTCCGAGCCTATGTTTGTGGTTATGTTTGATTTAATAGTTATGTCGTGTTAGGTTAATAATTGTGTTGTAGGTTTGCTACTGTGTTTGGGTTGGTTTTCGACTTGGGTTTAACAGCCCATATGGGCACGTTTAGTTTGTGTTAAGCTTGGGCCGAAGCCCGTAAAATTATTTAGGTGTGTTTGGTGTCAAAAGATTTAGTGTGTACTGTTAATTGTTTAGACAAAAATATATCTAACTGGTGATACTTAATTGGGCAACTTGGTGAATGTCGATACGTTTCGGTTATTTTTGGATTGCCACTTTGGGGTTAATATTTGGTATTGGACTTGGATAATGCCTAACGAACTAACATATGGGATTATGATTTGGAAAATATGGAACCTTACGGATAATTAACGGATTGTGTATTATAATTTGGACATTTGGACTTATTGGACTGGAGACGAATACAATATATTAGACTCACGACGACTTTAATATATTTGATTCGTAACGGATACACAATAAGGCAATAATGTTTAATATCCACTGAATACCTTTTAATAATCTTACTATATTATAAAGCATTAAGGCCTACTAATAATGAAAACTCTTAAAATTAAGTCATTCAAGTTATAAAGCTAAAAGTACAAGTAATTAAAACACATTTTTCTAACATTTACAACAACTAATTAAAATAGAAATACTATCATTAAATACAATAAATAAATCATTATGTACACTAAATACAATTAATTAACTGGTCAATAAATACAATTAATACAGTTATTAAAACACTCATTACATAAGAAATACAAATTATCAAGTATATTATACAACCAACTTAAACACAATTCCTACATTAAATGTCACTAATACAAATAATAAAACACATTATACAAATATTCAAGCCCGAACGGGCAACGGGCCAAATGGGCTCGAGCCCGAACGGGCACGGGCCTAACGGGCTCGAGCCCGAACGGACACGAGCCCGAACGGGCACGAGCAAAACGAAATTTTTGATATCCGTAAATTTTATTTCAGGGGAAAATTTTATTTTATGGTACCCGCCGCCGCAACGCGCTGGTACCCTGCTAGTTTTCTATTAAATTGAATTGAGGAAATTGATTTCTATTAAAGTCTCGACGACTTGAGAAAACTGATTTTATTAGTTAAACATACTTTCATTTATAAGACGTATATGTTTTATACAAATTATTTGGGATATCGGGGTAAATACCGAAACGTACAAACTAATTTATTTTATTTGAAGTGATTAATTATCGTTAACTCCTAGATTGTCTTCTTTGGTTTGAGTTCTCGTCAGTATTCTCTCGACTATGTCGATGTCTATTTCTCTTTGGCGTGAGTTGTACGTAATAAGTTACACAACGGTACACAACGGTCTAGGATTGGAACAACGGTACACAACGGTCTTCCAAGATGTACAGGCACAACGGTCTAGGATTGGCATAACTTATTACGTATACGATTATCTCAAAATACGGCTCGCACAATAATAAAGTCTATAAAAGACAAAGTTTCGTAGTTTTTATAACTATTTTGGGGGAGAATACATGCTCATTTTTACTTAAACTCAATGATTGTTTTTCATGAAACGTGATTTGTTTTCTCAAACGTACTGTTTGGCTGAAATATATGACATAACTATCTGTATGCATTATGTGCTTACCTGTTTATTGACATGGCCTGAAATTGTGATTGTGGTTTATGAAACAGTTACGCGAGCTGGCTAAGGTCACTTGTTATATGAGCCGCATCTGTGCGGGATTATTGTTACATGACGCAATCTTGTGCGTGCTTATGAATATTATTTGTCGCAGTTGTGCGGGACTATAGTGTGCACCTATAGGGAACTGTTACTGTGATTTGACTTTTATGACTTAGCCAACGTAACAGTTAAACTTGCGTGACACTATATGAGTGTAGTATCTGTATGACTGATTATGGTTCGGGATGCTATGACTATGTTATTACTTGCAGATTTGGTATTGGAACTGTGATCTTAGGCAGTGTTAGCCTACGTTGGACTTGAATTGTTTGTGAACGATGATTTGAACTCGAAAACCTTTTGGTTCCACCAAACTGTTTTAAACTAAAACCTGTGAACTCACCAGTGTAAGCTGACCTTTTTAGCATGTATTTTCAGGTTTTAGATGATAGCTTATTTCTGGAGGCGCTTGGCAAGAGGCATGGTCATAGACGACTTTGATATTTATATTTGGGACCACTTTACTTATTTAAGGGCCTATTTCCGAACTACTTTTGAATGATGTAAATTTAACACTTTTTGTTAATAAATTTTATTCTAAACGGTTAAGGTAAAACCGTTCTTTGTACCTTGTGTTGTGATACCAATTAAGTAGCACCCCAGTGACATGTATGCTTTCGCTGGACCCAATTTTCGGGGTGTTACAATGTTAAACTCCAAGCTCAAAATGCCATTTTGGACAATTAGTGGACTATAAATGCAAGTTATATTTAACTAAGGACTAACGGTGCAACGCTAACGCCGTTAAGGTATGAAATGTAAAAACAGTGAAAGACCAAGGACCAACAAAATCTTTATGACATTTTATTTCTATTTTACATTTTACAATTTCCCCGTCACGTCACGTGCATTTTCTACGTTTCATTTATTTAATTTGTACGTTACGTTATTTATATATAACGAGTTTTAAACGATTTAACTTAACGTTTCGTTTCACCACTTTCGGGGAAACGATATTTTTGGAATTAAAGACATAAAAACAAGATAATATTATATGTAATATTATTTTTGAACTTTAAGCATTTTAAGCATATCACACTCTCACTTCAGCGATCAAATCGTTATTCGTTACTCACTTTCACATCCACCATTCGTATTAAGTCAGATTCTCAGACTTCCCTATTATTCAGGTTGTGTGTTGGAGCCGTTACCGTAATCTCACCCGAACTTTCATTTCACTTTACCAGTACTACATAAGGTGAGTCATAGCCTCACTTTTACTTATTTAACAACTTTATACTCCGTGAGGGAGATACATGCTATAAACTGATCACAAGTATTTTCTGTATGCTATACCTGATTTATATTTGCCTAAGTTACCATTACTATTGCATGCCATTTGTGCGGTACATTTCATGCCGTTTGTGCGGTACATTACAGAACGTTTGTGTGGTACATTGCATGCCGTTTGTGTGGTACGTTGTTAACGTTTGCGTGTCATGAGACTTAGGGCAATATATATAACTGCGATATCTTTTTTCAACTGATTGTATCTCTAATACAATCCTACTTGTGTTTTGAACTGATTATAAATTATAAACTCTATGATTCACTCAACAATTTTGTTGACCTTTAAGCATGTTTATCTCAGGTAATTAGCGGAGCAACCAAGGCATGGAGCGGGCTATAACTTATCGTTTTATATATGGTGTAAAATAAATCATGTAATTCAGTTCAAACTACTATTTCCTTTATGGATTTCCCCAACTCTGATATTAAACTTTTGTAACTGAATTTATATTATGAAAACGTAGAGGGGAGTGAATACGTTTCCGTTTTAAAAACTTAAAACTTGTTGTATCAAATTTTCAATTTGGCTTGTTCTAATATGAAAGCTATCTGTTGTAGTTTATGTCTAGCATAAACTAAAGCATGTTGTCACACAAGTATTATCAACTAATCACAACACAAGCAATCACATAATGCAAACATAAAAGTAAAGAGATAAGTAAAAGAAAGCGCAAACCGAACACGATGATTTATAGTGGTTCGGTCACGGAGCTCCTCTCCGCCCTACTCCACTCCCCGAGTACCCAACTCGAGAGTTACTTCACTAGATCAACAAGCTCCCTTCTCGGCGGAGAAAACCTTACACACGTCGCTTACACTTTTTCCGGTACAAAGCTAAATACCGGGTTCTAGTTCGAGGTAGAACCAACCTAACGTCGCCTATACAATTTCCGACACTAAGCTAGATGTCGAGTTCTTTACAAGGGTACAACCACTCCCGCTATGTTTTATGGCCCAACATAGAAACCTTGTGTTTTATGGCACAAACACATAAACCATCTAATCTAGTATGAATAGATTACAATGATGATCCATGACATAAATGGGTCATGGATATGAATGGCTAATCTAAATGAACTTCCGTTGATAGGAAGCCTTCAATGGATGAAGATCACAAGCTCCCTAAACTTGTTGTGATGGATCTTCATATATGCATATGGAATCTACATGAACTTCTTGAATAAGAAGTCTTCAATCATTGAGGATGTCAAGTGCTCTTGAATCTTCATATGTTGGAATGCTATAATGGATAATGACTTCAAGATCTTCTAACCTTCATGGTGGATCAGGAAGTATGCTATGGATGATGTCTCATGATCTTGAGCTTGCTTCACAGGATCATTAACAGTGTATGCTTACAACATAATGAAAGTTAGTAACATTATGATCATTATGCAAAGGGTGATCAATGTATGATTCTACATGGTTTGCTACTGATCTAAGTGTATGAAAGACAAAAGATCATTATAGAACTCATATTTGCCATAGAACCAATCAACCAATCCTAGCCATTCATTTTTTTTTATCAAAATAAAAAAAATAAACTTTCACCATTTTTTAAAAAATTAAATATCTCGCAAACCGTTAATCGTTACGCGAAAAAAATTATACCATCGCGACGAGAATTAAATTATCTTTCTATAGATATGCATTGTTATATACTTTCGACGAACTTTTTTTTTTCGACTAACTTTTTTTTTCAAAATTTTCGCCCAGAAAAAATCACATGTGATTCGTTAAAATCAAATCATATGTGATTTGTAAAAATCAAATCATATGTGATTTTTACGAATCACATATGATTTTTCTAGGCGGAAATTTAAAAAAAAAAATTCGTCGAAAGTATATAGAATTGCATATCTATATAAAGATAATTTAATTCTCGTCGCGATGGTGTATTTTTTGTAGCTTGAAGATTTACCGTTTGCAAGATATGTTGTTTTAAAAAAAAAAGGTGAAAAATGGTTTTTTATTAATTTAGATAAAAAAAATAGATGGCTATGATTGGTTCATTGGTTCTATGGCAAATATGAGTTCTACATTGATCTCACCTCGTGTATGAAATGATAAAGGGATTGTGTGTTCTAGTTGCTTGAAACTATGGGTAAACAATGGGCTACTATTTATAGGAAAACAGTTTGTACATGCCACGGATTTGGCGGATCCAAATAAAGGGATCCGCCCTTTATGCAGTTTGGTTCCGCCGGGACTGACAGCTAATATTTTAACAAATCTTTCCATATCATGTTAAGTCATGTCAAGATCTTGCAAAGTCAACTTTGTAACTTAAAGATCTTTCCAAAATATCACCTAAATCAAATCTTACATGAAATCTATCCAAGATCTTTCCAAAATCAAATCTTACATAAAATCTATCCAAGATCTTTCCTAAGATTTATTGAGTGAAGATCTAAGTAATATATTCATATGATCTTCAAAATCTTCTAAGATATCTAAAGATCTCTAAATGATGTATGCCATGATGTCATGAACATATTTCCATTTTAAGAATTAAAATGTAAATAATGTAAATGTATATATGTATGTCCTAGCTTAACTAATATATGTTTACCAATATGTATCATGTGAGTTTGACACCTAAAGTGTACTTATCCTATTAATCTTAGGAAACATGATGTACAAGTAAAAGTACTTGTATATGCAAAGTGTAAAATGACGTTCTAAGTAGAATGGTTAACCTTTTAAAATACTTAATGACCTAACCGTATTTTAAACATTCTAAATGGTTTGTTAAGGGTTTGATCATAATGCCACATAACAAACATGTACGAACCTGTGTTGTATCATACGAAGACTCGAGAAGTCGAGAGGTGTTGGATGTATGTTGAGACAAAATAAGATTACAAGTAACTTGTACATTTTACGTTATGTATCAAGTTACATGTTTGTCATCAATCAAAACAAACGAGCTTGCTTGCACTAACAATCTCCCCCTTTTTGATGATGACAAAATATGTAAACGTGATAGAAAGTAAAATGTAAAAAGTTACTTGTGTCCGTAATTACTTACTTTCTCCTTGTGTCCGATTCTCTGTTTACACCTTTCTCCCCTTTCTCCTTGTGTCCGTAATTACTTACAACTTCGTAATTACTTACTTTCTCCGTTTACACCTTTCTCCCCCTTTTGTCGAAACAAAAAGGGTGTGTCCTTGGAGTTAACTTCATTTCTCCCCAAAATGGCGAGCTTGCATCATCCCTAGTGAAGTTAAATAGACTACTCCAATCTCCTATGGTTGTTGCGTCCCCTAGGTTGTTAGCGGATCCATGGATCAAATTAAGACTCTTAACCTACATCAAGGTTAGTGTTGTGCAACATAAAAATATATGAAAAATGCATGATGAATGAAATGCATATAGCCAACGACACACGTGGGTAAGCTATGTTGGACTATGTTGACCTATCTCCTCCTTTTTGTCGAAACACAAAAGTGTGTCGAAAAATGAGAATTCTTAAGAATGTGTACATGCTTCCCCTTGGCTGTAGCTCCCCCTTAATCAATACTCCCCGTTGCTAGGGTACCAACGTATATGATCCAAGGATGAGAAATGCTACAAAATAAAGGTTAGTATGTGATATACAACAATGCGTGTATATGATGCATTCTAAAAATGCTTGACGAAAGCTCCCCCTTGCTCTAGGGCGTCAAGATGAACCTACAAAACAAAAGATTAGTGCACTAGAAGCTATGTCTTAAGTCATATACGAACAAAGTGTATAGACGATGCAATATGAGTGCTAGACTGATAATCCTCCTGGTTTGAGAGCGTTAAGCAGCACCTATAAAAGAAGAAAAATAATCGATGCAAACTTCATCCTATGATGAGTATGCGATATACGATCGAGCGTATATGATGATGAACCTACAATGAAATGGTTAGTGCAATATATTTTATCTTAAAGAAAAATATTATGCAACATATCAATAATCCAATCACAAGCAACTTACCAATTGTGATTGTCTAATTTAAGAAAAATATGATGCAGCATATCAATTGTGATATCAATCGTGATTATCTAGTAAATCATGTTATAAAGTGTGTAATCTTCTAATAAGAATTACATTTACAAGAATATGATAAAGTTCTACAAAACAATGCCTATGAGGAGGATATGAAGTGGAGTTAAATTGAGTGAAGCTAGTGTTGGTGTTAGTTTACTAGTGATAACTAAAGGTTGATGCAAGTAGGTTTTTCACTAATCCATGGGGTTGATGATTAGTGAAAGAGGTGATGGAAGGTGGTGGTAATAATGAATTCAGAAACTCTAGTGTATAGCAAGTGCTATAAGAATATTGAAGACGGTTAAGGTTATGGTATTATCATCTACCAAAGATGATGAATCGTGCCATAATAAATGCTCAAATGAAGGAAGTAAATACAATGATCACTTAGGAATAGAGATTCCATATACCTATATGAAAATGAAAATGACATCATATGATGAGAGTGTTGGTTGGACCAACGTGTTGAGAGTGATGGTTCTGTTTGCACTGACAATGACGTGCTTGATATGTATCAAGAATGAAAAGGATGAGATCCTATGATGGTGTTCTAGACAATGTAGGTGTTCTAGACCATGAATATGTGAAGGTAAATCCTAGATTCGTTGGTTGTGAGAAGGTTTTCTGTTTTGAATGGTTAAAAACTAAACCAGGTACCTGCGGATTGGGCGGAACCAAATCTTTGGTTCCTTCCGTCTTATCATAGGGTGTCGTGGGACCAAAAATTGATTTGGTCACTTTTTGTCATTTTTGATCAAACGAAGGTTCAAGCTAAGGTCTATTTACTTATAACTACAAATTTGGTTTTACTAATCCTAGTCAAAGTCTAAGGAGAATTAAAGCTTCTCATTTAAGAGGTTTGTCAAACACATGATGTGTTTTTCACTTGACGAGATATTGGTGCAAAACTGTGGTGTTGAGCTAATAAGGTTTGAAACACTTTGTGATTTTGTGAACTGATTTAACTAAGTGGTGTGAACCTATGTGTCGGTATGTGTGAGTGTTCTTTATTACAAACAGAAAATTATGTGAATGAATTTCTCTCCCCCTTAATCGGTGGACATCCATCATAATGTATGATGTTAAGAATGACGAAGCAAGTTAATGAAAGCGATGAGCTTAGTAATGTTTTTGCGGAAGTTGGTTAGCATACAAAGTACTTCATCCTCGAAGTTATGTAGCACTTCTCTATCAATGCAAGATGATTGCACGTCGAGGTATGTGGTTTCCTCATAGAAGGTGTATTGTAATAACTAAAGGATGATGGAGATGTTGTTAGGAAAGCGGAAGCAACAATACGATTTGGAGAGAGGTATGTTGAAAGATACCCAAACACAAATTTCAAACCTCTAAAACTTAATCCTATTAGCTTTTGAAGCTATATGCAAGAAAATGGATCTTATAAACATATTACTAATCAAAGTAGCAATAATGGGACAATAATTATGCAAAATAACAAAGAGAAATAACAAATAATTTGTTATCAATCTACAAGACAAAATTCTTAATGACAAAAGATGTGAATATCATAGAAATCATAGTATCTTATGTAAACAAAAACAAATATTCATCTACTAGACAAAAAGCTACCACATGGCATCAAGACAAATAATCATATTGCAAGATAGCATGACATTGTTTTAGATACTACATTGTGAAATTGTTTTGAAGTTAGGCTTAGTCACTTAAGCATACTTACCCATTAATTAACACAATGATCTATGTGTAAAATAAAATGACTTCTAAATGTTTATCATACCAAAACCACTTAGACAAAGTGCACACATGGCAAATAGTGTGACAAAGTTACAAAAGAAATGAGATGATAGATTCATTGCAAACAATTTTTAGCATTTTGGAAGCATGCATCATTTAGACTATCCTATGAAAAAGCTCAATGAATGTCAACTAAAGACAAGAGCTATCTAACACCATGTATTAAAAATGACATATCGTAAGTTAACAAGTAATACGTTAATCTTGCGAAATAGCATATAACGAAAGAATGAACATATTATTCAAATCATGTTAACATGAAGCATATAAGCATGCAGACAAAACCTTTCCAAGATTTACACATTTGACTATCACTAAAATAGTTATCATGATTATGTCAAGTTACTTAATCATATCAAACAACTAACATGTAATCAACACATGTATATGAAATGCAAGTGATTATACTAAGAATTATCATATCTACTACTTGTTTGATTAATATTCCTAAGACAAGATAAATTATCTTATTTTAATACTTACTTTAGGCAAGTATAGGAATACAGATTTTTCAAGTTAGAGAATGAATATGAGACTATTACTAGCGGTGCTCAATTCAGGCTAAACACGACCATTTTTACGGGTGATTCGACATACCCAACTTCTCTGCTGGAAGCAATTTAACCGTTAGGTTAAATTGAGTTTCTAGTGCAATAAATTCTCTAGTAGTCATTCTCATGTCTGAAAGATAGGAATTCCTATTTTTGCCTATCTAAATATGATAGTTTACCAATTACTGAGACTCAACTATTTCTATTAAAACTAATGTGATGAAGGTGTCATGTTATACACGGGAATTTGACAAATATGTGTCAACAGATTTTAATCTTTGTGTTTGGAATCTAAGGTTTAATGATCTAAAGGGTGACATCTTTTAAGTTGAGTTTAAGTATATGTTATGCAAGTGATTTGATCATCTAAGACCAAGAGATATGTTTGTGTATGATAATGGAATATGTTAAGAACGTTCTCAAGAAAGCTCTTTGGAACAAGAATCTGAGTAAAGTTACCAACTTTAATAGATCTTGTGTATGCTCTAGAGATGTGTAGGATACACACAAGGTTTGAACTAGATTATGAGGAGGGTTTGGTTATGATGTACGCTTGAAAGAAGATAGATACATAAAGTATCTTTCAACAAGTAAGGTTATCATGCTTATGAAAAAAGTATGAACAGATGAGGAAGAAAGTTCATAGAACTTGTAGGTGTAATGAAATCTCTTGTAACACAACCATTCATGTTGCAAGAAGAGAATGATGTATAGGATATACATTATCCTTTTAACAAGATGAAAACTAAACGCATGATTTAAGCATAATGTTTTCCGAAACATCATGTTTTCCTAAATAAAGATATGAACTTAAAGTGTTTGAGTTGGATAGACTTATCCTAAATTTACTAGATGAATACATGAGAAATTCACTTGAGTTTCTTATGTATACTCCTCAAGAATCACTGTCATGAGATTTGTTTAGAGATTACATTATAACATAAGTTACTACAATGTTGATCTAAGGTTTAATGAAACTAATGCAGAAGTCAAATAAAAAAGTATTACCAATACTTTGATGACTTGTGGTACTACTTAAACCTAGTGGAAATTGATAAACAATGAATGTGAGCATCATGCTCATCTGATGGTGAAGGTTCTAATCCTATAGGTGATAAAGTATGGTTGAGTTGATTCAACGTGCATTTGATGAGTGTTGAACTACAGGCTTTTTGAGCAATGCTCTCAACTGATTCAAATGATGGAAAGGATTGTGGATTGGTTGATTTAGATGGAGTGTCTAACTAAGGATGTGGTGATGCAGAGATCTGTTGTACTATAGAAGTACTTTGGGTTTCATGAATGTTGAAAATGACAAGAATGGATATTGATTCTTGTGGTTCACTAGTGAATGAAGTGCTTGGTTATGTTTGTAAAACAGGGGCTAAATGGGATGAAGAACAAATGTTCTAGTCATGATAAGATAAGTGTTTTAACATACGTTGTTAAAATACTTGTGAGTTGATTGTTTCAGATATGACTTTTAATGACTACAATCGTAAGTCAAATATACTTGAATATTTCGGACGAAATACTTAAGTTGTCAATCCTACTTGGAGAAAAGGATGACAAGACTTGATAATTACATCTATAACCTAAGTGTGAGTTACGACTCGATGTAAATCGTCTTGAAGGATGACATATTAACCAAGTGAGGCAACATATGTGAATACAGGATAATATCAGTCATGAGTTGGGTTTGTAATCTGTGATATCTTTGCACACTGTGAGTCTGGTTTAGTTAGGAAGTTGTCAATTTACAAATCAAGTTAATGCATAAGTAAAGGACAGGTGAATGTGTGTAATGATCATAAATGATCAGTAGAATAAACCTAAAAACTAGAATCAATAATTTAAGGATCAGGATTAGTCGGGAATTTTGAAAAAGTTACTGTTGAAGCCTGCGGATCCAATCGACAACAAAGGCGGAACCAAATTTTTGGTTCCATGGAATCCGCAGGATCAGGACTGGCGGATCCAAAGCATACACTAGGCGGATCCAAAATTTGGGATCCGCCGAATCCGCCATATGGAGATTCAGATTCTTAACAGAACATATGTCAAAATTTTCGTTACTCGTTCAAATTCCAAAAATTGTCCTCAAACATATGTAACTACGTAGTTGTGATAGATTCATAACAAAAACACACGTAGTAACATATGTTAACATATAGATCAATCCGAGGATAACGAACTTACCATTAATGGAAGTTAAGCCAAACAGTGGCTTAAGCCCGAAAACTTGACAATATCAAAATGTTATCATCCTACATTGTTATGTTAGTTCACATAAAAGTATAATGCCAACATAATATCCTAATAACATAACAAGTCATCACATTATTGTTTGAAATTTTCTTATACCAAACACATTTACACAGATACAACATGTTTACACATTTTAACACTTGAAATTAAGTGAAGGTTTGTGCAAGGCAATACATTTTAAGATACTAAACTAGTTTCATTCAGTTCACATTTCTAAGTAAGTTACGCAAAGTTTTCACATAACATATGCAAACAAAAATATCTAAGTCTATCAGTGAAACAAACACAGTTTATCAACTTAGTGCACAAGATCTAGCAAAAGTCCTATTGTGCATCAAACAAGCAATTGATAAACAAGAAAATAATTGTCATGGCAAAACACTTATGTATTTGCTATCAACAAATGCAATCACAGTTACCAACAGGCAAATCACATGTATGCAAATAACTTAGAACAGATAGTCACATAGCATAGCATAAATGAAAAGATACTTTTCGTCACTTTGCGTTTAAATATGACGATGTATGCCAAGCTTGATTTGTTTCCTTTATATTACCAAATTCTTTAGTTTCAAAAGAAATCATATCAATGTTCAAAGAATACCAACTTACATTGCCCGACGTAAAAGTTTAAGTTACTGTATCAAAATGAAACTTAATATTTTGAACAGGTTGTAGTATTTGATTTGTTTTACCTACTTCAATTTAGATTTAGGACATGATATTATTTTTAAATGAAAGTAGACTTAATTCTCTTTAAAATGATAGGTGGCACGACTCCTACGGACTTACGGTTAATTAGTTATGAATTTTTGAAATTGGACAAAAACTGCATATAATACCGACGGATTTCACGGATCCTTTTTGAGGGATCCGCCCTTTGTAACAAAGGGATCCGTGGGTGTCTGTGACAAATTCTCCTAAACTCGTATTTTGACATAAAGAAAATGTGTAGGACTTGCTAGACTTAATATTAAACATATATTACACATATTTAACAACATTTCTACTTATGTGAGTTATCTAAACATTACGGAGGTGATTTTTCAACTAAATTAATAGTTATCCCAAACGCTCCTTTAAAACCCGTGTTTTTCGTAAATTAGCTTTACGCACACAATTTGACACTTAATCATTTTAAGAAATCTTTTCTTTTGATTTTTCAAAGACATCTTCAAGCTTGTATACAAAGTAATATTTAACAACAAAATTTCTAAGTATACTTAATGAAACATTTTTCATATTATATTCTGCTTCAAAGGTAATTTGATACATGGATCGTACTCTATTTTAAAAACCATTTGTTTTAAAAATAAGAGCCACGAGGCTCTGATACCAATTGTGAAAACGTAGAGGGGGGTGAATACGTTTCCGTTTTAAAAACTTAAAACTTGTTGTATCAAATTTCCAATTTGGCTTGTTCTAATATGAAAGTTGTCTGTTGTAGTTTATGTCTAGCATAAACTAAAGCATGTTGTCACACAAGTATTATCAACTAATCACAACACAAGCAATCACATAATGCAAACATAAAAGTAAAGAGATAAGTAAAAGAAAGCGCAAACCGAACACGATGATTTATAGTGGTTTGGTCACGGAGCTCCTCTCCGCCCTACTCCACTCCCCGAGTACCCAACTCGAGAGTTACTTCACTAGATCAACAAGCTCCCTTTTCGACGGAGAAAACCTTACACACGTCGCTTACACTTTTTCCGGTACTGTAAAACCCATAATTTTTGAACATGTAAAATTCCCAAAATACCCCTACTATTTTAAACTTTTGAAGAACGAATAACGATCATAACCTAAGTATTTAAATTCGTTGATATTTGAACCACCAACGTTTATTCGAATAAATAAAAACTTATGGTAAATGAATTGTGCACAACTATCCTATATCACACGCTTATAAGTTTCCCCTAGCCAAATATATTTTAAATGTTACAAACTTATCTAGACTCGTTTCCATCTAAGTTCGAGATTGACTTGAGATTGATTTGGAAATCAATCGAATCCTATAAAAGTAGCAAGTTACCTATTTTGAAAACCCTCCCACTCGGTTGTTTTTTTTTACCGTATTCATGCACATCATTTTTCCATATCACACAAAATTCTCTAAAAACATAAACCCTAAAAACCCTACCACCACCATCGGCGGCTGCTACTCTTTTCTCCTCCCTGTTCAATTCAAAAAGCAAGCAAAGGGCGACTCTTTTGTGGTTCCTACTTGGTGGTCTAGTCGTGGTGTTTACCACAGATTCGAGGGATGTGTTCGTGTTTCCTTTGGTTAATTGTTCTCTTCTTTGATCACGCTTCAAGGGTAACGTATCATCTCCTATTTTTGGTTTCCTTTTGTCTCTCTTGGTTTTTGTATGGTTGTCTCATACAACTTATATGAATCGGCTGAATAATATACATATACGAATTAAGATCTCACATAAAATTATAAACGTCACATGAAATCACGAATTTAGGGCTAGAGTTTTGGATGGATTTTCGTGGGTAATCATTGTGGGATATTAAGAACATGTTTAATGATGTTAAATATAAGTCTTATGAACAATTATGGGTCGATTAGGGTTTTGATTGGGATTAGGGTTTGTTTCTGTCCCATCTGCAAGCTGTCCAGAAATTTAGGTCGAATTGATTAGGGTAGATCTTGATGATATCAACATATTTTGAGTGATTCTTGGGTCTAAAATCAATTTCTGGAAAAGAGCTTTCTGAATATGTAAGCCTTATAATTTTTGGAGGTCGGGAAGATGTCTTTTCTGATTTTACAAGTTCAAGTGTCAAAACTGAATTCGGGATTCTGAAAATCAGTCTAGTTTTCCGATATTTCATTTTCAAACCATGAGGAGTTGGGTCATAAAACTTTCCAGTATTTAACTTCTATATGCCTAGTAATGTCATGAATTTTTGGGGATTTTTCCTGGATGTATTGGTGGGTCGTCCAAGTGGATACTTTCTAGGTACTACAGCAGTTAGGTTTTCAAGGTAGGCTGAGTTGGAGTATTTTAGGTACGGGGTTAAGCTAACTAATAAATTTTGGGAAAATTTGTGTGAGTTCTAAAGACATTGAAGTACCTGTGAGAATTTTTGTGGATTTTATTTCTATGTTTTGATGTGGTTCATAAATTCATAGAGTGGTGACTTAATTATGGGTAAAAGCTGAAAATAAGACTAAAAAGCTAAATAAGTGTATAACTTAATCAAAAGGGGTAAAAGTGATCATAAGCTACAATTCTTCACTTAATTTGACATTCAAGAAGTAATTAAGATACTTAAATGTATTTCATAACCTAAATTGATATATGACATGATTAGTATATGTATTGAATGTTAACCTTAAGTTGTAAACTCTAAGATACTAAATGTGGAAACTTACTAAATCGGGGAACTTACTAAATATGAAAACTTACTAAAAATGGAAGGTTACTATAATTAGAAAGTTACTAAAAATGGAAAATTACTTAAAATGGTTAAACTACTTAAAGAGGAAACTTACTATTTTTGGAAAGTTACTATTCTTGGAAGCTGCTATAAAAGGAAAGTTACTAAAAATGGAAAGCCGACTAAAATAAGTAATCTGATTTAAATAAGATATTAATAATAAGACAATCATGTATTCGTGTAGATTCGCTGAAGAAGGAGTTTGATTCCGATCTTTATGTTTCTGTTATGTTTGCACTTGCGGTCTAAGGTACAGATATTCTTTCCCTTTTCAGTAGGGATATTTCTATCGATCCTATGCCTGATATGATTCCCTTATTTGACTCATGACTTTCATTGTATGATTGTCATTCTTATTGATTCATTCTGACATTTATTTAAATGTCTCTGCTATGCTATACTTATGCTTTGCCATGCTTATTGAGTTACTATCTTGTTTCTCTTGCCATGTTAGATTATTATTGTTGTATGATATGATAGATCTGTGCCTGAGCTAACCTAGTTGTGGAGGTACCATGACCATGTCTTTGATGGCACCCTAGGCATGACACTCCCGTAGAGGTGTGATAGATCTACGGCGTTCCCCTTATGTTATGATTTATTGTGTACACTATTGGCCAACTTTATATATGTGTGACCAGTCTAGTACTGGCATCCATATTTTGTTAGGGAGCGTATGGATATATCCTAGGTTTATGTATTGTATGTTATGGTGACCAGGTGGTGTGTGCCTTACACTCCTTCTCACACTTTTATTACTTAGAGGTCTCCCCTCTTCGTATACTTGTATTGCTTTAGTATGATTTGACGGATTATGTATGTAGTTCTTATGGCACATCCTTATATGAACTTTTCCCTTTATTTCATTATTCTCTTGATTCATTTCTTAATCAGTTCTCATGCATTTTGGTTCTTAGTTCTCTTTAAAATTCGTATGACTTTCATGATTATACTTTTCGTTTTGTATTCTTATTCCTTCGTTGCTTATGCTTATTTACCGTTATGTTATGTTATACATATCTGTTCACTGGGCTTTTTAAGCTCAGCCGCATTTCTTTTCCTGCGGCAGGTTTTAGTTGGAAGCTGGGTTATGAGTGGAGAGTACTTTGGACTTAGAAGACTATACCTTGATAGCTATTCTGGATTAGAGATGACTAGAAGTGATTATATTTTTAGACTTAGTATTTATTGTAATTCTCATTTGTAACCTTGTATTTTAGTTTTTCCCTTTGTAACCTTTGAAATTCTTTTGTATTATCACCATAACGTAATACTTCTACCCTTATCGGGTTGGGGTGTTACAGGTACAAAGCTAAATACCGGGTTCTAGTTCGAGGTAGAACCAACCTAACGTCGCCTATACAATTTTCGACACTAAGCTAGATGTCGAGTTCTTTACAAGGGTACAACCACTCCCATTGGTTCTTTGACAAGGGTACAACCACTCCCGCTATGTTTTATGGCCCAACATAGAAACCTTGTGTTTTATGGCACAAACACATAAACCATCTAATCTAGTATGAATAGATTACAATGATGATCCATGACATAAATGGGTCATGGATATGAATGGCTAATCTAAATGAACTTTCGTTGATAGGAAGCCTTCAATGGATGAAGATCACAAGCTCCGTAAACTTGTTGTGATGGATCATTATATATGCATATGGAATCTACATGAACTTCTTGAATAAGAAGTCTTCAATCATTGAGGAGTTCAAGTGCTCTTGAATCTTCATATATTGGAATGCTATGATGAATAATGACTTCAAGATCTTCTAACCTTCATGGTGGATCAGGAAGTATGCTATGGATGATGTCTCATGATCTTGAGCTTGCTTCCCAGGATCATTAATAGTGTATGCTTACAACATAATGAAAGTTAGTAACATTATGATCATTATGCAAAGGGTGATCAATGTATGATTCTACATGGTTTGCTACTGATCTAAGTATATGAAATGATAAAGGGAATGTGTGTTCTAGTTGCTTGAAACTATGGGTAAACAATGGGCTACTATTTATAGGAAAACAGTTTGTACATGCCACGGATTTGGAGGATCCAAATAAAGGGATCCGCCCTTTATGCAGTTTGGTTCCGCCGGGACTAACAGCTAATATTTTAACAAATCTTTCCATATCATTCCATATCATGTTAAGTCATGTCAAGATCTTGCAAAGTCAACTTTGTAACTTAAAGATCTTTCCAAAATATCACCTAAATCAAATCTTACATGAAATCTATCCAAGATCTTTCCAAAATCAAATCTTACATAAAATCTATCCAAGATCTTTCCTAAGATTTATTGAATGAAGATCTAAGTAATATATTCATATGATCTTCAAAATCTTCTAAGATATCTAAAGATCTCTAAATGATGTATGCCATGATGTCATGAACATATTTCCATTTTAAGAATTAAAATATAAATAATGTAAATGTATATATGTATGTCCTAGCTTAACTAATATATGTTTACCAATATGTATCATGTGAGTTTGACACCTAAAGTGTACTTATCCTATTAATCTTAGGAAACATGATGTACAAGTAAAAGTACTTGTATATGCAAAGTGTAAAATGACGTTCTAAGTAGAATGGTTAACCTTTTAAAATACTTAATGACCTAACCGTATTTTAAACATTCTAAATGGTTTGTTAAGGGTTTGATCATAATGCTACATAACAAACATGTACGAACCTGTGTTGTATCATACGAAGACTCGAGAAGTCGAGAGGTGTTGGATGTATGTTGAGACAAAATAAGATTACAAGTAACTTGTACATTTTACGTTATGTATCAATTTACATGTTTGTCATCAATCAAAACAAACGAGCTTGCTTGCACTAACATATATGAA
>CP139502.1:32747614-32781152 GCA_021014915.2 Artemisia tridentata subsp. tridentata | reverse complement strand
TTTTAAACCCATCATTTTTATTAATTTATGTCAAGATAATAGTACTAATATATCTATAAAGGCACCGACCAGGTACGAATTGATTTGTCGTTGGCGTGGTTTCTTGGGTAACTTCATAGTCACGTGATCGATTCTCCAAAATACTTTTTTTGTTTTCGAATTTATATTATTTGTATATACGTACAATGTAAGCCTGAAAATTACATTAAATATGTTTTTTTTTTTTTTTTTTTAACTATAGGTGTGTTGCATAGTTTAAAAATCTGTTACCACAAGAGTTGAGATCAATATAGATCACATATTTGTCATAAAAAAATCAATATTAGTCATTCATTTTTTATTTATATTAATAAAAAACAATTTTTCACCTTTTTTTAAAAAAAATATATCTTGAAAACGATAAATCTTCAAGCTACAAAAAATACATCATCGCGACGAGAATTAAATTATCTATCTATAGATATGCATTTCTCTATACTTTCGACGAACTATTTTTTTTCTAAATTTTCGCCCAGAAAAATTATATATGATTTATAAAAATCACACGTGATTTTTACAAATCACGTGTGATTTTTCTGGGCGAAAATTATGAAAAATAAAAATTCGTCGAAAGTATAGAGAAATGCATATCTATAGATAGATAATTTAATTCTCGTCGCAATGGTATGATTTTTTTCGCGTAACGATTAACGGTTTGCAAGATATTTAATTTTTAGAAAAATGGTGAAAGTTTATATTTTTTGTTTTGATCAAAAAATGAATAGTTTGGATTGGTTCATTTGATCTATGACAAATATGAGATATATATTGAACTTTTGCCGTTACGACAATAGGTAAAAAAATGTATTTGTACATGAACAAATTTTTAGCAAAATTACATAAGATGTTACTAAATAGTTTTTTTTGCTAACAGCCCCAAAAATGTTGAAGTATACTTCGTGTATAATTTATTCCGTAAAACAATTTATCCAATCAAAATCGAAGGTTAGTTGTTTATCCGATATTTTTTAACATCATATCGTTTTCATCACTTTTATCGAAATTGACATTCTAAGGCTGCATGCAGTAATGTTGGTCAATCCCTCCCATTTTCTCTGCCACGTCAGCTTTCTCTCTCCAGCGACCTTCAGGCGATTGGGTGCCCCAGTAAGGCGACCTTCATCCAATTTTTTTTTTTTTTTTTCTTTTTTTTTTTTTTTTTTTATTATTATTTTTTTTAAACATTTTTAACACAAACTTAAACTTTATTAATAATTAAAACGTTACATAATAATTCAAATAAAATTAAAAATTACAATAAAATTCAAACGTTACATAATAAAACGACTTTTTAAACATTTTTAACATTTTTTTTCTTTGGTATTTGAATTATTAATGTGAATCGTGTTATAGCTTTCACACGTTTCAAAGTCTCATGTTACATGCAAAGGTATAAATACGTGTCTTATTATTTGAAGTGCCATGCAAAGTCCCCAACTTACAATATAAGACATTTAAAAAATGCAAGCCATTTGAGAAACTATATCAAATCAGTCAACATGCTACTTCATCTTCTTTATCCCAACTTGTAAATGCAAAAGTTCAAACCAACATAGCAAAATATGCATTCAAACGCAAGGCAAGTTGCTCTTTATTTTTTTTATTTTTACTTTGCTATCCAAATCGGTTGGGAACTTTTTTTTTTTGTTTTCCCTTTGCAAAAGTATATTGTGAGACAAAAAGAAAGAAACAAAAAAGGAAGAAAGAAAAGAAATAAGTAGCAAGCAATCGATCGGATATGCGAACTAGTTCTTTTTTTTTTTGCCAATCGATCGAGTGCTAACTTTTCTTGCAGAAGGAAGATTGAGTCGATCGACTCAATGGATCGATTGTGATTCATCTACTGCAAGTAGCCTAAGAGAATTGTTTTTTGCGATAATTATCTGCAAATGGCAAAAGTTCTTTATAGATCCAACTTTTACCATAGAACCCATCAAGCAATCTTAGCCACTCATTTTTCTATCAAAATAAAAAAAATAAACTTTCACCTTTTTTTTAAAACTTAAATATCTCGCAAACCGTAAATCGTCAAGCTACAAAAAAAATACCATTGCGACGAGAATTAAATTATCTTTCTATAGACATGCATTGTTATATACTTTCGACGAACTTTTTTTTTTTAATTTCCGCCCAGAAAGAATCATATATGATTCGTAAGAATCATATATGATTCGTAAAAATCGAATCATATATGATTCTTACGAATCATATATGATTTTTACGAATCATATATGATTCTTTCTGGGCGGAAATTAAAAAAAAAAAAGTTCGTCGAAAGTATATAACAATGCATATCTATAGAAAGATCATTTAATTCTCGTCGCGATGGTATTTTTTTTGTAGCTTGAAGATTTACCGTTTGCAAGATATGTTGTTTTTTAAAAAAAGATGGAAAATAAAAATGGGTGGCTATGATTGGTCCATTGGTTCTATGACAAATATGAGATCTATATTGATCTCATCTCCGATAATTATCTGCAAATGGATCGAAAGGTAGTGGTACGTGTATAATACAAACTTTCCAACCAATAGGGATGCAAATTAGCAAATGATAAAGGATTTAAGAAAAACCATTAGTGTCACATCATAAACCATCTTTAGTATATATATTAATTGTATGTAGCCTTCTTTTCATTTTGCTATTATATGTTCATAATTTTTAAATTTCGACTTTTGTATGCGTGAGGTATCAAGTTCATTTCTTGCAAGGTGCAAACAACCTTAAGTGACCATGTCAACCTCCTGACAAGGGAGGGCTTTACTTGGTTTGAGTCTGTGTGGCGGTTGGTTCAAACCTTATGGATTAGTCGGCCGAAAAGTTGAAAATCATGGTTACAAAAAAAAAAAAAAAAAATAAAAAAATACCGTTTTACCCTTACATCTTGTAACTATTATTGACAGCGAAAAGTAAAAAGATAATTTTACATGAACAAAGTATATACAAAAGTCGAAATCAAAAGTTTAGGATATATAATAGCAAAAGGAGAAAAAGGCTAGGTACAATTAAAAAGTTGACAAATTAGATACATTTTTAGATAATTATCTCTCGTTGTATGTATGTAAAGACTAACAATAATTTCTTATTTTAAGATGAATTTTGTCAAATGATGTTGATATTTACTTCTTTGGGTTTATAGAGAGATAAGTTATCAAACTATCAACTTTTGTTTACCTAAGTTACCAATCTTTTTTTTGTGACTTTGGAGGTTTGAACAATCAAAATTTGACTTTAAGGTTACTGAACTTCCAAAGTGTGTTCAATCAGGTAACTGAACGACTAAAATGACAAAAATACCCTCATTTTTATTTTTGTTAACTACATAAATGGTCCCTGTGGTTCGTCCGGTGTTACGGATTCAGTCCAGTTGTCATTTTTGTTACGTTTCGTAAAAAAAATAAAAATTCAGAAAATTTTTTTCGGAATTATTTTTTTCTGAAATTAATTTTTTTAGAATTTTTTTTTCGTGAAATCATTTCTTTTTCTTAAATTTATTTTCGAAATTAATTTTTTTTTAAATTAATTTTTTTTTCCAATTTTTTTCCATGTATTTTTTCTGAAATAATTTTTTAAGAAACTTTTTTACGAAAAAAAAAAATTTTTTTAGAAATTTTGTTCCCGAAATTTTTTTTTAGAAAAATTAATATTTTATTCGAAATTTTTTTTCCATTTATTTTTTCTGAAATAATTTTTTTAGAAACTTTTTTCCAAAAAAAAATTTAAAAAAAAAATTTTTTTTCCTGAAAATTTTTTTTAGAAAAATATATATATATTTTTTGAAATTAATTTTTTTTCCATTAAATTTATCTGAAAAAAAAATTTAAAATTATTTTCGAAAAGAAATTAACAAAAATGACAACTGAACTGAATCCGTAACACCGGACGAACCACATGGACCATTTATGTAGTTAACAAAAATAAAAATGAGGGTATTTTTGTCTTTTTAGTCGTTCAGTAACCTGATTGAACACACTTTGAAAGTTCAATAACCTTAAAGTCAAATTTTGATAGTTCAAACCCTCAAAGTCACAAAAAAAAAAAAAAAAAAAAAAAAATGATAACTTAAGTGAACAAAAGTTGATAGTTTGGTAACCTATCTGTCTATAAACCCTTTCTTATTTCCACATATTCTATTGGCTTACTCATCACCATAAGATTATTAATTAATTTAATTATATTTATATAATAAAGTATTACATCAGTTTCAAGATATTGACTAATTGTACTTTTTTGAACATATTTTTCTCCTTATATAAGTGTATCCAAGTGGATGCATGAATCATAATATTCCTTGTGAACAAGACTATCAAAATTCTTACAAAGACTGCATTTTATTCTTAAGTTTCCAAGAGAAAAATATGGAAGATAGTATGATAGACATGCCAAATATGTCATTTGATGATAAGATTGGTAACAAAAGAGTTGAGATGGTGAAGAGGAGCCTATTGGGAGACTCGAAAAAAGGCCAAGTGGAATAATTGGTCTCAATGAGTTTGAAGACTACAGCAAAGAACGCGGTGATGAAGGCGAAAAACATGGTGGTGGGATCATTGACACTTTCATTTCAAATGTGTTTCACAAGAATGAAAGTGCTCAAGATGGTGGTCAAGTGAAAAGCGACGTAAATGATGCTAACGTTGAAGACACGAAAGAAGAATTAGGCGTCGAGGTGAATAGAGGAAATGGCAAAGGAGGAGAAGGTGGTGGGATCATTAACTCGTTCTTTTCCAATATATTTCAAAATAACGAAAGTGAAAATGTCGAGTGTGATCAAGGGACAAGTGATGTGCCTAAAGTCGTAGAAGAGAAAATCGACGACTTAGGTAGTCGCGGTGAAGGAAAGGATCTCAATGGCGAAAAGCTAGAAGAGAAGAATGATACATCACCCGATTTGCCTAGTAAACCTCTTGAAGGTATATGCTTAATCCTTTTCTCTACGATCACTTGATTTAACGATGTTTTTGTACTATTTGAATGCTTATTTGTATGTGCTAAAATCATGTAACAGGGAATAAGTCGAATAACGGAAAATTGAAACCGGATGATTATTCAGAAAGAGTGTTCTTCCTAAACAACAACTGAAGATGGTTACAACACAAGACCATTTCAAAATGGCAAGCATCAAAGTAGTCCGACCAACATAGCTAATAGTTTAGTACTTTAGTACATCAATGATGTCGATCCGACTGTATTTAAAGTTCTTTCTGTTGGAATTTAAATAGCATGTAACACATCTAGATAAATAAACACATCAAGAGAACGTAGCGGAAGCAAGATCTTATTTAACACATATAATGGATTACTGAAAAGTAAATTAGAGTTACCCCGAGATCCTAGCAAGAACAAGGATCGGTCTTCTCTTTTAATCACAAGATCAACAAATAGGATTAGCGTGTAACCCCTTACCGTTTTGTTCCACAATCCAAGATGAACAACTAAAGTAAGTTGTTACCGAACTCTTGTACACACGTACTATAACCGATCAAGCAATGTGTAACACCCCCGTTTTCGATATACGCAGCGGAATATAAGTTTGGGGTGCTACTTCAAGGTTCACAGTCATGAGAATAGAAAATGACTCAAAAGGAGACGTTTTAAATAAAATTGTTATCATTCATTTATTGAATCAGAGTTTACATATAGAGGTCCCAGCAGAAAGTTTCGAAATACGTTATAAAAGATACATTATTCGTTTGAATGATAACAAAATGGACACTCTTTTATAAGAAAGTCCACCGCCACTCCGTGCCAAACCAAGCTTCTAGTTACCGGAGATAAACATGCTAAAAAGTCAACACAAAGGTTGAGTGAATCCATAGCGTTTAAAGTTATAATCAGTTGAACACAGCTAAATAAGAAGAAATCAGTTATATCACAGTTCGGTATATTGCACTAAACCTCATGACACGCAATACGTTGACAGATTCCAGTCTCACTAACATAATAAAATGAAAGTGGTTTGCCCCCAAGTGAGAGCTTGCCAAAAACTCCTCATAGATTTCAAATATAATGCATCTGTCTAACCGGCTACCACAAAGATATCCATCCGATTAGTACAAATGGGTCGCCAGGCCAATAGATCTATTCACTATATTCGCGCTCACCCAGCAGGTGACTAATGGTGCATGATACGAGGGACTTTTTAAATAAATATAAATACAAATAGGCAAACGTTAGCTTAGTGCAATAACAATCAGGAAAATACTTGTGTTCGGTTTAGTAGCATGTATCTCCCCACAAGTTTGGAAAACGTAATAAAAAGTGGGACTACGAACTCACCTTGACAGTCTGGATGGAAAACAAAGTTATACAGAGTTGATAAACGTCTCCGGCACGCAACCTGGTTCGTTATGTCAAGTTTCAGTAATCACATTGCAATATGTAAGTTTTTAATATTCGTTTCATAACGTTTTTGGTTGATGGTTAAATGTTTAATTGAGACAACATGAAGTCTCTTCAAAAGTTGGATAAGATTTTATCTTATTGTTCATTTTTATGTTTCCGTTCGTTCGTTTGTTCGTTAAATATAAATCTCGTTCGTTTTCGAAATAAACGTATTACGTTTATTAATTTCTATTATAAATTAAATCGGAATATATATATTAATAATAATAATAATAATAAAAATTATAAAATGTTATGCTTTTACCCCTAAATTTTCATATATTGACAGTTTATACCTTTGAACTTTCATAAAATGATAATTTTTACCCCTCAATTTTTATAAAATTACAATTTTTACCCTTCAACTTTGGTCAAATGACAGTTTCTACCTTATAGTTTTGAAATTGACACTTTTTACCCTTGAGTTGCAAGTCGACAACAATTAAAGTCCAATTTATATAAACTAGTTGGATTCTCGACAATTTATACCCTTGAGACTCCCAGGTCGTTACACCCGACGTCCTTATTTATTCAAAACGCGTTTTAAAAATTCTGGATGGGCACGACTAGTCATGGTTCTTTTATAAAAGTTATAATCAGTTAATAAACAGCTTATTCATAGCTTATGGGCTTATTATTTGAGCTTATGAGCTCGCCAAAAATTAGGGTATGTATAAAATAAGTTGCGACAAGCAAGCTTTGGACACAAATAAAAGTGAGGCGACGGCATGATTTTACGTTATTCTTTTTCCTACATGTAGCTAGCTAGGTGTTCTTATTATTGGCCAAGTTTCATAATTTGTGAAGGTCATTTGGGTGTCGAAATAAATTCTCAAAGTTGGTCGAGTGAAACACAAATTTGTCAAAAACTGAAAAGAATTAAAAGTTGGTTTTTAGTTCAGCGATAGAGCAGTTTTTGGATTTGAATAACTTTATGATAACTTGACCTTTTTACGATATTCTTCTTCCTAAAACTAGTTAGCTAGGTGATCTTAATGGTTACCAAAATTTAGAATTTTTAGAAGTCTCTTGATAGGCGAAAAATAGGTTTAAAGTGGGCGAGTTGGGACTATTACTTGATAGAAAAAGGATAAGAATTTGGGTTTTTCAGTTTAGCGATGGAGCAATATTTGAGACTCGATAACTTTGTAACCGTTCAACCTTTTTACAACGTTCTTCTTTCTAAAAGTAGTTAGCTAGGTGGTCTATAACTTGACCAAATTTCAGATTTTATTGAGTTCGTTTAATGGCCGAAAAGTATGTCCCAAGTTGGGTCGCTGGAGCAGTCTAGCGACAGAAACAAAAGAGAAAAACCATTCTGATTTTTGATATTTAAAAGTTATAACTAATTTTTATTGCATGATAACATGATGATAAACATATTTAGTCCACCTTTAACATATTTTTAAGATTTCTTGATTTATTTTGTGTATTGAACATTTAATAGGGCGCGTTTGGTTTGTTCGAACAAGAAAGAAAAGAAAAGATAAACTAGTTTTTGGTCATAGCTTTCTTTTAAGGATTATCTAGGAATGTTCTTAAGATTATTTAAGGTATATAAAATGAATGAAAAAGAGTTGGATTCACTTACTTAGCTATAGGTTCGAATTATGATAAATGTGTGTCGAATTGGACTTGGATATGGAAGACTAGAGATTCTCCTTCTTCCTAAGCTTCCTAGGGTTTTTCTTAGACTTGTATAGGGATGCTTGATCAGTAGTGAGTGAGTGTGGGCTGAGTTTTGGTTTGGTCGAGTGGATGTGTGATAATATGGGCGTTTGGTTTGGTTATTTATTGAAAGGAGATGATTAGGGTTTTTCAAGAACTAAGTCACCATGTCATAGGGAGGAGGGGACATGGTGATGTGGTTCAATGCTTTTGAAGACAAGTGTGAGGAGAGGAGGGGGAAATCGTGTAGGATTTGGTAGGTGATGATGTGTTTTGGTTTTAAACCAAGCAAACTATCTACTTGGAGGACAAGATGATGTGGAGGAGGGGGCATATGGTGTAGGTTCTTTTGAGAAATTAGTTTGGTTATATTTTAGTTAGGGATTCGAACTAGAGACTTAGAATATGAGTCAAATGGTTTTATTAAATGGTACTTCGGGCTATGGGTTGTTGTATATTAGGTGTTAGTGATGTGACAAATTAGTTTCTAGGGCTTGATTTATGTAAATATTAATTAGAAATAAAATTTAGGGTTTACTCATAGGTTTATGTATATATCGAATTTTATAGAAAAAGAAAAGGAAATATATTAGTGCTTATAAGGGTTGTACTATAAGCTTTATAGAGTTGTACTAAGGGTTTAGAAATATAGAAAATATACTTTTGATGTTAGGTTAATTTATATAAATTATATGTCAGTTTTTATTAAGTTATAAAGTATATAAATAAGATTTTTGGATTTTGTGCATTACGCACTTGTACACTAGGTTTAGAGACTTGTACTTATATTTAATGAGTTTAGAAAAATTTATTTTTAAGGCTTGTGTATGAAAGACTTGTAAATTGTGCTTTAAAATAAATATATTTAGGGTTTTATTAGGGGTTTTATTAATATTTAGCTTTTATGCATAAAGGACTTGTACCTTGGCTTAAATGACTTGTACATTTATATTTTGTAAAAATCTCATATCAATAAATTAGGTTTTGTGAATTTAGTACATAAAATCATAGTTTTATGAAATTAGGGTTTTATCGGGAGTTAAAGTAGAATTAGGGTTTTTATGCTTTAGATGCTTGTACTTTAGTTGAATGAGTTATACTTTAGTATTTTTAGGGTTTTGTTACTTACATTTGTTGTTATGATAGTTTAGGGTTTTATAGGAATTCTATTGGATAAGAAACGTTTAGTTTATACGTACGTTAACAATTTAACGTAAAATGGCAAATGAGATATCTTAAGGTTTTATATGAAAATGTTTATATAGAATAAACATTAAGTACGTTGAGGTTAGGTTACATGCGAGCACGTTTATCGAGGATGTGATTTACGTCACATAAGATAATAGTTATGATCACATAATATAAAAAAATTACATGTAGAAAAGGGTAAGTATTCTGAGAGATAGTTTATTTTAATGTGGGATTTTCACAGTGGTTACACAATGATGCTAGTGATTAGACACAATTAAAACCAAATAATTTTGCTACACAAAATATTATGGATCGACCACCTAAGGAGGGGTGTCGACCGGTTTTGAACAATAAGAGGAGAAAACACAAATCTAGGGTTATAGTAAGTGCACAAGGTAACCTAACAAATAACCCTTGATTTGTATTTATAGGCAAACCCTAAACTTGGAGCAAAAGAAACCAATGGGTTGGGTTATCCCATTGAATCCGATCGGCCAAGACTCATGGATGGGTTTTTAGAATTTTCCAATCCTCTATTTTCACTAACAGTCCTTCCACTATTAACTTAACAGTCGTTAGTCAACACCGTTAATTACATAACGTCCGTTATGTATCATTTCGTGTCCAAATAATTAATATATACATAAATAATATATACATTAATTATTTACTTGATCATTCATACGTAAAGTGTGCAATCCCTCGGTCCCGTGTTCGATTCTAGTCATATACACTTTAATATTTTTCCATAACACTAACAGCTCCCACTTGAAAATCTATTAAAAGTATAATTGACATTGGTTAGCGTCTAGCAACACGCCAATGCCCCTAGTACAACTCGGGTGTGTGGTCTCCTGGAAAAACCACTTGATGATACATCATCATACCTATCCTTTTGTTTTTAATACTACATTAATAAAGATATGGATCTTAGTCATTCTTTATTAATAATTATGTTTCTCGTTTTTCGATTAAGCAAGATTACCAAATCTTCTGAATAAGTTCAGGGGAGATCTTGGGCATGGCCATGCAAACATCTTGCTAACCCTACGAGGGGCCCAGCAGTATTAAACTTCAAATAAATTTGAAGGAACAAATTCTATATTGACTACGAGCATAACTCATGCACTTCGCAACATATCCGAAAACAATCCTTATAGCTACCAGTTACGTATAGCGTTAAATTGAGTCACAGAAATGCACTACATGCATGATAGTTATCTGGCATCTCAAGTCTGAGGATAAATATTCATGATTTACTTAATGACAAAGATCCATAAAGTACAATCATGTGGTTGGGATAAGTCCTATATTCAATTTATCCAATATTGAATATCATCTGAATTTGGCATGCCCACGCATCAATATACTTTAAGTATATTCTACCAACTCTCAGATTTGCCTTAATTCAATAATACTCCCATATTATTGATCGACAACGGACTATTTAGAATAACATAAGTTATTCACGGATTTAAACATGCAAATATAGGATACAATTTATTATTAATGAAAACAAACGTACCACGTACTTTAATTCATTATAAATAATAATTGCTTAATATCCCTTATCCAAATACTAAATAGATCAATGCATGATAATTCCCATTAATGAATTATGCCCCAAGTCATGTTCAAACATACTTGTTGACAAAGCATAAATCAACTAATTTTGATCTATCGGAAATTTTGAGAATACTTATTTCAATTAATGAAATTCTTGTATGTGTGCATTCATCTATCTAGATATTGCCACATACTTCATAAAAATGCGTGACATCCTCAACCACGAATTTATGACAATTAAACTACCAAACCTTTTATAGTTTAAAGTATTCTAATTCTTTAATGTATAATGCAACTATGCTCATAATGAGCATAACTAGTACACATGGCCATTAACTAGGATAAACTCCCACCATGACTAGTATTGAGTGTCATCTCAATCTCATTAGCATCATTGTATCCAAACAACAATATGCTCTTTAAAATTTTGTAAACTTTTAATATTCATCGTGTAATGTTTGATATCTTCAAATCTTTCAAAATTTGTCAACTATATCAATTATGCAACAATATGCCATATGGCTCATATTTAGAATTTTGGAGCTGATGAAGCGAAAAGTGTACCGCTTTTAGGGGGTCATTTAAGCCCTAAATCGTATTTATTTGATCAAATATTGCCCTAAATCGTTCCTTTTGTCATTTTAGGTACTTTGGAGAAGAAATCTGGAAAAGGAAGCATTTTGGACGTTTTTGGAGCATAAAAGTGAAGAAAACGACAAAGTCTCCAAAGCTGCTGGAAAAGTACACTTGACGGCGTCAAGGATTGCTCCTGACGGCGTCATGGCTTGGCAAAAGAGGTGGATATGAAAAAATACACGTGACGCGCCAGAGAGTTTTACAATGGAAATCTGACGGCGTCACCCTTTAAGGTGATCAAGGCCATCACGGTTTAAGTTAAAGAGAGACGGCGTCAAGCACATTTCTGACGGCGTCAACCCTTGATAGGCCAGAGCGGATTTTGGAGGATTAAAGAGGGACGGCGTCAGGAAGACCATCCGGGAACCCTAGCCACGGCGAGGTGACGGCGTTAAGATCTACAACGTGACGCCGTCAGCCCCTAAACTCTATATATAGTTTTGCAATTTTTAGTCATTAGTGTGCAACTTTGTGAGGAGAAACCCTAAGACGAATTTTCTGCCATTTTTAAGGGTTTTATACCCTTGGATCTCCCATGTTTAATTGAAGATAAGTAATCATTTAATCATTCAATATGTCTATGTGTTGTTTGATTATATCTTGTTCTTGTCTTTTAATTAACATGCTAGGCTAGATTTATCTTGTGTTTGCTTAGATCTAATGAAACCTAACTATTGATTATTGGTTGTTAGTGTGTTATTAATTGTATTGGATGATTGTTTATCGATGTTAGGCTTAAGAAAACTGGCTAACCTCCTATACGGTAACTTGCTTGAACGTCTTAAGAAACATGAACCAATGCGTACTAAGGTTATTATGGTTGTATTTAATGCATGAGCGAATTCTAGTGATCCCATGTTAGGAGCTTCTTAGCCGGCTCGACATAGGAGTGAAGTAGGAGCTTGTAGAGTTGGGGAAGTACGTACGCCACCCCATGATTGGTATTAAGGAATACACCCGTCATCCACGCAATTAATACACACTAATCAACTGGTAAAAGATAGTTAGGGAGTAAGGAAATCTAAGTAAACACATTTCTCTCCATATAGTTTCACAACCTTTTCATTTTCAGTTATTTTATTTTATTTGCATTTGTAGTTATTTGGGTTAGTTGACTAGCAACTAATTCCGCCCACTCTTTCAAACCCGAGATTTTACTTGCTTTTATAAAAAATAAAAAAAATACAAAAAGAATCTTCCCTCACCCTTAGACCTATTAGAGTAGTTTTTCAATCCTAACGACACTATTCCCCTAGAGAACGATCAATCCCCCGGCACTTGCCACTTCACTATACTACATCGGTCAGGTACACTGCCTGGTGGGGATTGCAAGCCTCTTGAGATCCCTCGAGAGGTAAAACCTGTTGTAAGGTCGCAAAACCACGCATCAAGTTTTTGGCGCCGCTGCCGGGGAATAGTTATTGTTTAGGTTGAATTTTTATTTTATTAGGTCTACTCACTAGATTCCTTTCTAGTGAGATTTTTATTTTATTTTTCTAGATTTTCTTTAGTCTATCTTTTTTTCTTCGTTTCTTTGTTCGTAACCATTACCATCCGACATCATGGAAGGTGGTAATATCCTTGATCCCAACAACCCACCACCACAACAACAACCACCTCCTAGAGCTCGTACCTTAGGAGACTACTCCCGTCCCAGCCACCATGGCTATCGAAACACCATTGAGCTCACTCAAGGAGCCAATGTCACACCCTTGCGATCCGACACCATCCGGTTGGTGCAAAGCGGATGCGCATTCCATGGAATTCGTTCCGAAGATCCTAATCAACATCTCAAGGACTTTCTCAAAATCGTTGATTCTATAGACCTTGATGTTGCCACTCGAGAGACGACCCGACTGCGTCTCTTTCAATTCTCTCTGCGGGACCAAGCTAGTCAATGGCTAGAGCGTCTACCCGCAGGATCCATCATCTCTTGGGATGATCTCACCACTCGTTTCCTTGCTCAGTTTTTCCCACCAGGAAGAACTACCAAGCTAAGGAATGATATCTGTGGAAAACTAGAAGGGGGGTTGAATAGTTTTTGCCGTTTCTTTTGTTTAATTTGTTAGTTATAGGTAAACATTTACAAATTAAGTTATCACACAATATAAACTAGAGATAAAGAGATGAAAAATCAAACCACATAACACAAGTGTTTATAGTGGTTCGGTTTGCAAGAGATCCTTATCCTTGCCCTACTCCACTTCCTCGAGTTGCTTACTCGAGAGATATCTTTCACTAAGAAACAAACTCCCTTCAAGGTGGAGAAAACCTTTACACGTCGCTTACTTCCTTTTCCGGTACTAAGCTAAACACCGGGTTCTTTTCACAAGGTAGAACCAACCTGACGTCGCCTACTTACTTTACCGACACTAAGCTAGATGTCGAGTTCTTTACACGGGTACAACCACTCCCTACACTCTTTGTACTTTAAGGACTAAAGTACTAACCACACTTACTGATCTAACTGATACAAATGATAAGAAACACTTAAAGTGTTTTCACAGAACCTATACTACAACTTCACAACAGTCTGCTTATTTGAAGCTTGTATACTTGCTCTTCTTTGCTACAAAAGAAACATCTATATATATATATATATATAACTACTGTGGTTAGTAACTAAAGTGAATGTATGTGTTTTCTTTTCTAAGTTCTATCAAGATCAAATACCAAGCCTGCTATTTATAGGCAAGCAAGGAAAGGCTCCCACGGATCCGGCGGATCCCTCAGAAGGGATCCGTCCTTGTATGGACTTGGATCCGTGGGATGGTGACAGCTATGGATTAGTTGTCTCTTACCATATCTTAGTTGTATCTTACCATATCATCCAAGATCTTCAAATGTCAACTATGTTGCTTGCATATCTAACCAAGATATCACACAATCTTACCAAGATTGTATTTGTGATGTATACCATGATATTACTTAGTAACTTTTAAACTAAAGTTTCCATTAAAGGAAATACTCATATAATGTTAGTGATCATGTTATATAAAAGGTGTGTTTGAAAAAGTCTTTAACAAGTATTTATAATTTGCTTAAGGAATATACTTTGTGTTTGTCATGAACAAAACATTAAGCAAAGATCGTAAAATATAAATAACGTTTTTAGTACGATATTTGTATTAACAATCTCCCCCTTTTTGTTGATGACAAAACACAAATTATATTTTTAAGCAAATAAGTAAATATAGTTTAAATCCCTTTTTAAAAATATAGATTAAGTTTTTAGTTATTCAAATTTCGATTACTATTATAAAATAGCTTAGTATGAACTAATTATGCAAACTTAATCATTTTTCCTTTCTCCCCCTTTTTGTCGAAACAAAAAGAAGAGGTGCGTGGCGGAATGCGATTTTGAGAACTTGAATAGCTCCCCCTTGTTTTATACTCCCCCTAAATGGAGTAATGATGCATGAATCTACAAAAACAAACGGTTAGTATATGAGATGCTTAAGAGATGCTCCCCCTCGATGTATACTCCTCACTTCTCGAGTACCAACGTATACTATTGAAGGGTATGATATGCTGCAAATGAAGTGTTAGTTATGAAATGACTTCAATGAAGAAGTAGAATGCTTGTTTAGTGTACTTCCAAACAAGCCTTTCAATATGTTTGACTTTAAAAAGTCAAACTAAGTGTCTGATGTTAATTTGTACCTAAAGCAATCATATGCAAGATATAATGTATGCAATATAGGAATGTTAGTTCACATGATAATATGCAATATGTTGATCATTCATTTAGCATAAATCATCACATTCATAGATATTATAAATTTTGTGATAAAAGTCACAATTACGAAATAATGTTACAGATATAATAATACAGATATATCCTAGAAATAAATAAAGAGTTCTAAAACAAATGCCTATGATGAGGATATGAGTTGAGGTTAATGCTAGTGTTGGTGATAGCTTAATTGATAACTGAAGGTTGATGCAAGTAGGTTTTTCACTAATCCATGAGGTTGATGATTAGTGAAAGGGGTGATGAAAGGTGGTGGTTTTAAAGAATGCAATGAATTCAGAAACTCTAATGTATAGCAAATGCTATAAAGGTATTGAAGATGGTTACGGTTATGATATTATCATTTACTAAAGATGATGAATCGTACCATGAATGGAGTGAAGATAGTGATTACTTAGGAATTGTAAATTTCAAATGTAATAATTAGAAATACTAGATACCTATATGTAGATGAAAATGACATTATATGCTGAGAGAGTAAGTTGGAATGAAGGTTCTGTTTGTACTTACAGTGACGTGCTTGATATGAATTAAGAATGTAGATCATGAGATCCTATGATTGTGTTCAAGGTACTTAAGATGAATTTGTGAGATGAAAATTCTAGACTCGTTGGCTATGAGAAGGTTGTTTGGTTTCTAAATGGTAAAAAACTGAACTTGGTACCTACGGATTTGGCGGATCCAAAATTTTGGTTCCGTCTTTATAGTCTTTTGGTTCCGTGTGATAAAAAATTGATTTGGTCAATTTTTGTTGATTTGATCTAATGAAGGTTCAAGCTAAGGTTTACTTACAATTATTGAGTTGGTTTTAGTAATTCGAATCAAGGTTTTGGTGCAGAACTAAAATGTTGAACTAATAAGGTGTTATGATTATAGTATTGGTTAATCTTAAAGGATGTTTATCTTGTATGCCCAAGTTACTTTTTGTGTCAAAACAAGATATCATATTTTAGAGCAAAATTATATATTGAAAATTTGTTTGTGACGAAAGTCTCAAACATACGATTACACATGAAGGTTCCTAGAGACGATAAAATCTTAAAAGTAATTATTGCGATGATATTACAAACTTCTATTTTGCTTGTTTTGATGATGACATGATGGAGGCAAGCCATTTAGTTTCTAAGCTACTAATGTCGTAGATGTTTGAAACCATATTGTTGTCATCTTGAGTGTTTGTTTTATCAATCCACATAGATTCATCCAAGTGTTGAAGAGTGGTAATTATGTCATGTGATGGGTCAATTATTAAGCTTGAAGATGGGGATGAGATTCTTTCTTTAGGTGGTGATGATTGTGGAGAGGAGTCAATTATTGTGGAAACACTTGGTGAAGTGACAATTGATGTTGCAATTGTTGTGTTGATAATTGAGGTGATATGGTATTGAGGTTCATGAATCTTTGGATGGAGAGAATGAACTGTCATGGGTCCTAAGTTTTCAAGACTTATTTGTGGAGAAGTGGTTGATGTAAGTTGAAGATCTTCTAATTCTTCAGAATGTGGTTGTGGAGATGTTGATGATGTCCTAACGAGTTCCATAGGTTTAAGTTTTGGTGAAGATGTTGATAATGCAGACTTCTCAGTTTGTGGTGGAGCGGGAGCGAGTGGTGGTGTGGTTGCTACAGGAGTAATGGTAGGAGGTGATGTTGTTGTATTGAATGAGTTTGTAGTGGATGAATCTGAAGAAGAGTGTATGTTGACTATGGAAGTCACAATAGGGGTTGTTGTGGTGTTTCTGGATCTAACAGGAGAGGTTATATTTCGAAGCGGGTTTGCATACCAATAAGGTCTGACACTAATTCTAGCAGTTCGTCTGTATGGTCTAGACATGTAAACTTTCTGGAGGAGATATGTGAGTTCTGTGGAAGTTTAGTGTGCTATGATCATCTCTAAGGTTCCAATTTATACTTCCTAGTTGTATGAGAATTAGTGTCTGGATTAAATGAGTGTGAATATCTATGACTTGAAACAAGATAAAGTTGTTTGTCCTATTGTTAAAGTCAAACCATAGAAATGGAGTTGACATAAGAGTGTGCAGAAAAATGGCTCAAAAGGGTTAACTTTGATAGGAGTAAGTGTGTTTCATGGGATAAGTCAAATTATGCAGGAAAGTAATCTCTGAATTTCATAATGATTTCAAATGGTTTGAAACAGAGATAGGTCATATCAAGGAAGTCAATCCATTGAGCTTGGGTTGAGTGATTTGTTGTGAGTTTGCAGTAAATACAAGAAGATAGTGGAAAATCTGATGATTTGATATTTCCACGGATTTGACAGATTCCTAAAAAGGGTTCCTTCTTTGTATTGGTTTGGTAACTCATACCTAAAGTTTAAAAATTTAAATTTTGGTGGGAAGTTTTTGTTCCTAAGTTTCTAAGAATTCCTAGATGATTCTAAGATGAATTATGATCAGTTAATAAATCCTAAATGATACTAAACACTAAGATTAAGGAATTGGGATAAGTCGAAAAAGTTTTATAATTTTACTGGGAATCTGCGGATCCAAGTGTTTGCAAATGCGGATCCTTATTTTGCAATCCGCCAAATCCGCAGGATGGCGGTTGGCGGATCCAACGATAAGCCTTGGCGGAACCCTATTTTGGGATCCGCGGGATCCGTAGGCCTAAAACTAAGAAAGTAGACAGAACATATGTCATATTTCGCGTTTTTCGACGAAAACCCGAAAATTCATCTAGACCTTACTTAACATCTAATATGTATATCAAAACAACTAAATATGATAATATTAACACATGATTCCACATAGTTTAATCCATACTTAGAAACTTACCATTTTTAGGTGTTATTCCAATCATAGGTTTAGACTTGACAAATAGATAACTCCGAGTGTTATCAATCTGCAATAATCAGTTAGTTCATATACACAAAATAAAACTCAACCAAGTATAAAAATAGACCTAATCATTAAACTTCATCATAAAAGATGTTTGAGCCAAACAGTGGCATAAGTTTTGGAAAATTGATAACCATGTGCATTATCATCAGTTAAAGTTGAGCTAGAACATATAAGCATAAAATACTAAAGACAAGTCTTAACGAACATAGAAAAATGATCATATAGGATCTAAAGAACAACTGTTCCAGACGTTCATTTATTCTCGCTTTTCATTCAATATTTTGAGTATCTTCTTTTGACCCTTTCGGAGTTTCATCATCCATCGTCCTGCACATTTTAGAACTCCCTTTGTTTGTCGGCTTTCTTCAGATTCATTGTTGAGAGATGGAAGTTGACTTAAGTAATCTAATAGAGGAAGTTTTGAGTTAGGTAATCCATCTTCGTCACTAGCTGATGATGATGATGAAGATGAAGATGAGAGACAAGCTCGTTTCCCTTTTCCTACTTTCACTCTATGGTCACTAAGAGGGACAAAGGTGTGTTTGATTTCGGGGTAATCTGGGACAAAGCCAACTGAATTTGGAGGGATAGGAATGGAAGCTTTGAACAAACGAGTGAGTAGCATTCCATATGGTAATGTGGTTTTCCCTAGGACACGTATATCAACCATTCTTTTGGCGATATAGTAAGCAAGATTGAATTTTTGATGAGTTGAGATACAATAGAGCATATAGCATAATCCAGCATTCACGTGATCTTTGTTTCCAATAGTACTAATGACATTAGCTCATAGAATTTCTTCGAGTCTTTTGAACTCAGGTTTGAGTTCATTGAGTTCCATAGCAAATGGATCTCGATTGACATCTTTTCCCCGAAGTTTCTTAATTGGATTGGTTCTAGTGTTAAAAAGATGATCTCGGATAATTTCTTTAGGAGTTAGAGGAGTGTCGTAAGGATGTTCCCTTCCTAGATGTGAATTTAGAATGGTTAAGGACCATTTGTCAGAATAGAAGCATGTTCCTTCACTTGGGATGTGTAACACTTCCCTAAAGTGGTCTAAAGGAAAATTGTAGGAATTTTGGTTTATATTGAAGTTGATGCTAAATGATCCATTGTCATCAGAAATAAGTTTTACTGAGGCATAAAATTCGAGAATGAATCGAGGAATGATAGGTTCATCTATGTCGAGAAGTGAATCAAATTGAATGGTGGCCATTTGTTCACGAATGTTTGTTTCTTCTAAAAATGAAGAGTCTATGGTTCTACCCTCATGAACATACCGACTTTCTAAAGATTTGAAAAGTTGGACTTGAGCTTCTGTGAGTCCTTTTGTTTGATGATGTTTGGGTAGGTACCTCCTTGTTTTCTTGTGATCGTAGTTATTGGCAGGAGGCATGATTTTCCTAGTCATAAGCAATTTAATAGTTTTAGTTACGCTAATACATGAACTGTGGAAAAATGTAAAAGTGTGTGCCTATATGGGGACAATGTGAAGGTGAGGTTATCTTGACTCCTTTTGATGCAAGAAAAATTAGTTTAAGCAAGTTTTGTTTACAAACGAAAGATAACCCAAACATTCCTATTTCAATGTAGCTACTGTTGAATGTACCCGAAAATACATATTAATTATGTATTCCCTTTAGCATTCAAGAGTCATTATGCAAGTGAAGTCTAAGAAATTTTGTTCTATGATGTTTGAAAAATATGTTTTGTGACAAAACACTTTATACCCCAAACATTTCTGTTTGACGTTTTCTTAGATTTTGTATTAGCAATGTTTCTAATTTTGAAAAGACTTCTTATGGGGTTCTTGTTTAAAGAGTTTAAACAAAATGTAACTCCTATTAATTTTTGACAAAAGACTTGACTGTAATGTCTTAATTAAGAGTAGTAATGTTTGAAATTTATTTTACCTAGTTAAGGGTTTCTACCAAAAAAAATTGTTTTAGAAGATATGAACAGAGGTTTGTTTTATTGAGTTTGTTAAAGAGTTTAACAACATTGAATTCCTATTCAACTTTTGATAAAGCAAACATCTGTAGTGTATGAATAATAATAAACCCTAATTGAAATGAATTGGTGAACTTACAGTGAGTGATTAAGCACGAATATGAGATGAAGGGCTTAGTTTTTGATTTAGGGATGGTGAGAGTCGACTATGAGTTGATATTGAGTGTTTTAATTAGGTGTGTAGTGCAGTAAGGAGTGTTTGGTAACTCACAGACGGATTTGGCAATTCACGGATTCGGCGGATCCTTAAAAAGGGTTCCGCCCTTGTTGTCAATTGGATCCGCAGGATCAGAATAAGGTTGTGGTATTTTTGTTTTTGGTTAAATTAAGATTTGGACGAATGTTTTGATTATTTCTAAATATTAGTATGTTTTTATAAGGAACGGAGATTTCTTACTTGAGATGTTTGTAAGAAGATTAAATCCTTTGAGAGATTTTCTTAATACAGCATATTGTATTTCACTGTTCAAAACAGTCGAGCAAAGTAATTGTTAAGATGAATGATTGCAAGGTTGACTAAACAGGAGAGAATTGGTAATAGAAACTAAAGACATAAACTACGGGTATTTTCTCCACCTCTTCTCCTTAACTTGTTTAAGGAATGTTCGTTTCTTAGTGATTTGTGGTACAATGTCTTACATTGGCACACATCATGTTTAGAGATCTATTGATTTAATGATCTAAGAATAATAGTTATACACAAGGTTTGGTGTTCTACTAATGTATTGCTATTTTTAAGGTTATCCAAAGAATTAACTATTTTGATCCTTAATGCAAAATGATTTTTATCCCAAATTTTCACGATTGAGTGAAAACAATTTCCTAGTTGTTTGGTACTTGAAGTTTTACTTATCATGCATGATTTTTGGTCATAGCATATCTTGATAAGGAGATGAGTTTCTACTAAGTTTTAGCTAAAGCTAGAGTATATGAAAATATGTTTTTCCTATATGTTCAAATTTAAATTAGATACTTTTGATTTATGCTCTAGAGTTATCAATCATACTTAGATTCTAGAGAAAAAACTGAATTATTTGAATCTCAATGTTTTCAAATAGATTGGATTATTACACACAATATTGTTTAAACCTATGTATTATTGTTATGAGTTATGAAGATATAAACCTTTATAATATGGTGAGATTATCCTAAAATTAATTTTCTTCCAAGTTCTTTTTAAGGTTATTAAGTAAGAACTCACTTAGGAACATTCATGGATGTAATAATCACAAATGTGTTGATTAATTCTTATCTTGGTCAGAGTTCTTGCAAGTTTTAAGAACTTATCTATTTATGGGTATTTCCTAAGTGTTGAGATATAACACAAGGATATGAGACAACATTTGTCTTGGGGTGTTATATCCAGTTATAGCAAAGGTTTTAAAACCTTTTCCTAGTAATTATCCTATCTTATACACATGTAATTTTAATTATTACATAGGTATTAATAATTAATTATACTTCAAAGAAATAGTTATGAAATCATAAATCATCTATGAGTAGAGTTATGAGAGTTCATACCTTTTTGATGATTAATACCAAAAGTGCTATTTATCCAGATGAGCACTTTAGTGATTAGAGAAGATACCTTTGTATTTATCAATGTATCTTGGGATTGAGTAAGATCATAAAGACCAAACTCTTTTAAGCATACCTAAAGAAAACTTGAGTGTTTGATCCCCAATATTTCATGGGTCCTTTTTGGGTTAAATAACATATTACCATGGTTCACTAATATCTCCGAAATAGTCAAATGGTATTTGTTTACTAAGCTCATTTCCTATGTATGATTTTACTGTTGTCTTAACTACATCCCTGTCTTTGATCGTTTTTGAATTAGTTTTATTTGAATATTGATTTTTCAATTTTTCTACTGCACTCACGGATCCTTTGTTTATACTACGCGGATCCAAAGTTTTGGATCCGTGGGATCCGTGGCTTACCAACTCAGTTGATGTGTTATGATTTTCATTTATCGTTTCAAAATCACTTAAATGATTATTTTTCATAAAATCAGGCTTGAAGCTACCATGAGATGACTTAAGAATTCTCATAGTATCATCTGCACAGTTTATGTGTTTATTGAATCTTTGAAACTTGAGGTTTTATGTATTTGCTTAGTGTGAGTTTATGTGACACTGATTTAAGTTCTATTTCTTGACATGATGCACAACATTCAGTTTTCACTTTTTCTTCTAAGTTTTTAACTTTTTCTTTCAGCTTATGTATTTTATTCATTAAGTATTCCTCTTTGGTTTTAAAGATCTTATTTTCACTTATGACGTTTATAATGAATTTACTTAATCTATTGTATTCTATATTTAATGTGTCGTAGTTTTTAAATATATATGAAGAGTCAGAGGATACCTTTTCCGTACTATCCACTTTGTTGTCTTTAGACATATCTTCACTGTTGAAACTAGTGCTAGAAGCTATCAACTCCTCTTTGTCTTTAGGTAACTCCGAGTCTTTTTCCATTATTGCTAGATGAGCTTTGAGATATCTTATGAGTTCGTCTAATGTCATCCTTGAATGATCCTTAGAATCTTCAATATTAGTTGCTAAAACTATCCACTTTGGGTCAAGATCTTTCCTGTCAAAATACTTACTAGAAATGGATTTATCAAGAGCTTTAGGTGAAATATTGTGTCTAGCTAAAGTACTATCAAGATCTAAGTCTTTTGACATTACAAGAAAAATGGTTTTTCCAAACTATAAAAACTGTTTTTGCTGACTGGTGATCTTTGCAAGGATTTTCCCTTCTTTAAAGTTTTCAAAATCGATTTGATCGTTTCAAGTTTAAAATACAGTTTATTTTAAAAGTCTTGAGTAACGTAGCTCTGATACCAATTGTGGAAAACTAGAAGGGGGGTTGAATAGTTTTTGCCGTTTCTTTTGTTTAATTTGTTAGTTATAGGTAAACATTTACAAATTAAGTTATCACACAATATAAACTAGAGATAAAGAGATGAAAGATCAAACCACATAACACAAGTGTTTATAGTGGTTCGGTTTGCAAGAGATCCTTATCCTTGCCCTACTCCACTTCCTCGAGTTGCTTACTCGAGAGATATCTTTCACTAAGAAACAAACTCCCTTCAAGGTGGAGAAAACCTTTACACGTCGCTTACTTCCTTTTCCGGTACTAAGCTAAACACCGGGTTCTTTTCACAAGGTAGAACCAACCTGACGTCGCCTACTTACTTTACCGACACTAAGCTAGATGTCGAGTTCTTTACACGGGTACAACCACTCCCTACACTCTTTGTACTTTAAGGACTAAAGTACTAACAACACTTACTGATCTAACTGATACAAATGATAAGAAACACTTAAAGTGTTTTCACAGAACCTATACTACAACTTCACAACAGTCTGCTTATTTGAAGCTTGTATACTTGCTCTTCTTTGCTACAAAAGAAACATCTATATATATATATATAACTACTGTGGTTAGTAACTAAAGTGAATGTATGTGTTTTCTTTTCTAAGTTCTATCAAGATCAAATACCAAGCCTGCTATTTATAGGCAAGCAAGGAAAGGCTCCCACGGATCCGGTGGATCCCTCAGAAGGGATCCGTCCTTGTATGGACTTGGATCCGTGGGATGGTGACAGCTATGGATTAGTTGTCTCTTACCATATCTTAGTTGTATCTTACCATATCATCCAAGATCTTCAAATGTCAACTATGTTGCTTGCATATCTAACCAAGATATCACACAATCTTACCAAGATTGTATTTGTGATGTATACCATGATATTACTTAGTAACTTTTAAACTAAAGTTTCCATTAAAGGAAATACTCATATAATGTTAGTGATCATGTTATATAAAAGGTGTGTTTGAAAAAGTCTTTAACTAGTATTTATAATTTGCTTAAGGAATATACTTTGTGTTTGTCATGAACAAAACATTAAGCAAAGATCGTAAAATATAAATAACGTTTTTAGTACGATATTTGTATTAACAATATCTTGATGTTCCAACAACGTCAAGGCGAAACCCTCTACGAGGCATGGACTCGATTCAAGGACTTACTCCAAAAAGTCCCTCACCATGGCATAGAACTTTGGCTCCAAGTCCAAATCTTCTATGACCATATCAATCTCTCCACGAGACAAACCATTGACCAATCGGCCGGTGGTAAGCTACGTGATCTAAGTGCGGAACAATCATGGGCTCTCCTGGAAGATCTTGCTCTTTATGACAACGAAAGTTGAAGTGATCCCCGTGATTTGAATAAAACGGTCAAGGCAATATCTTTGCCTTCGAACAATTCAAGCACTTCCGACCGTAGGATCATAGAACCTGAAGACCAAGTCAAGTTTCTTATGAAATCCTACGAGGCTCCTAAACCTTCAAGCCAAGTGAACAAAATCACTTCTTCGTGTAAATTATGTAGTGGTCCCCACGACACTCGTGATTGCATGGAACTCCCCGAACAAGCTTTTGCGGACTACGCATCCTCGCGTACCGACGGAGCGGGAGACAAGTGGTACACTTTCAAACCCGAGCCAAACCCCTAAGGTGATTCATACAACCCCTCATGGAAAAATCACCCAAACCTTAGGTGGAAACAAAACCAAAACGCACAACAAACCAATTCTTCCAACCCACCTAATCGTTTCCAATCAAGCGGTTCCAACTCGAACCGTACTTTCAACAACAATCCTTCCAGCAATGGTGGTACCAATAACTTTGAAGGATTGATGTCTCAATTTATGGCATCTCAAGAAGCTCGTTTGGCCAAGTTTGAATCCGAATTCAATCAACAACAAACGGAGATGACCAAAAAAATTGACAACTTATTGAATGCCCTCAATAACCAAGTGCTATCACCTCCACATAAGGACGCTAGGAACACAAATAGCAGACCCCAAGTAAAAGACCCCTCTTCATCCAAACACGTCCACTTCGTCAACATTGTCACTATCAAACCAATTGATAGGAATGAGGATAATAGTGAACCTGAGGATGAGGTTAAGAAAGTCGAGGTTGATAAAGAAGTTAGGAAAAGTGAGATTGAAGAAGTAGATGATGATGAGGACTACTTCAATAGGCTACCCACTAAGGAAGAGCGCGCATATCATACAGACCTATTCGACGACCCCGAGACACCATACTTCCTAGGTAGACCAATTATAAAAATAGGCGACCCTTCTAATCTCAACATACCATGCAACATCGGACATTTGCATGTGTGAAAAGCTTACATCGACATTAGATTGCCCATAAACATCATGACTAGAGCCCACTACAACTTAATAATGAAAAATCAACTTGGGTATAGGATGTTCCCTGATAAGGGTTGGATGAGTAACTTCACGGGAAGAGTTAAGGGATTACCGGTTTATGTAGGAAACTTCACCTATGTCACCGACTTTGTAATTGTAGAAGATATCCGCCCAATAGTCGATGCATGCTTAACTCAAGTAGTTTTTGGAAAACCATTCGTTGAGGTCTCTAGAATGACTTATGAACCTTCCTTAGGGATAGTCAGATTTAAGGATGAGACCGATGAGGTAAACTACCAAATGCCATATAAGATAGAGCAATTCCAACACTTGTCAAATGTTGAGAAGGAGCTTAAGCAAGCGGTCTACTATAGGAATGATGAGGATAGAAATAAAGGAGTAGACTATGTTAGGGAAAGGATATCCGGTTTCTACAAGGATTGTTTGAAATTAGGACCGGAATATAAAACCGGAATTGAGGATGGCCTAGGAACCGTGACCAATGATGGAGTCACGTAATGTACGTGACTTTGAGTCTAGCTACAAGACTCGTTAATAAAGAAAAGCGCTTCTTGGGAGGCAACCTAAGCTTTATTTGCTTTGTGTGTTTATTTATTTGTTTGTTTGATTGTATTTGCTTCCGTATGTATGTTTAATTTTTATTATTATTGATTCATGTTCAAAAGTAAATTGTGAAAATGCTTTATCTTGTTTTTAACTTCGTCTTAACTACATATAAAGGTATTTTGCAAAAGTTAAGTGTAAGGGAAATCCAAATCGGTTTATTAGAACAAATGAACATGAATCATAACAATAATAAATTAACATACATATTAGTAATTGTTTGAGTCAAATGCTTGTATCGAGTCATAGTGATGTTTTGCAGGAATTCCAGGAAGTAAGGTAGAGGTTTTTCCAGAAATTTTCCGGAAACTTAACATGAGAATTCTGTCAGATCATTTTTGACGGCGTCAGGCCTTACAACCTGACGGCGTCAAGTTTTAATTTTCTGAAATTTTTGAAAGTTTTGTTTTCATAAAAAGTTTTTATTAAATATCTAACTTATAAACTCCAGGAATCTGCAAAATAATCATTCCACAAGCATTATATCCTTATATAGATTTATCCCGCCGATGTTATGCAGGTTTTCGTGTTTGTTTTCTCAGGTTTAACAGGTTATTTTGGACAAGGAGATGTATGTAGAATCTAGCTTTTGGCGATGCATTAGTCTTGGAGCTTCTACATTCTCTTGAAAGAAGATCTAACCATGTTACCTCTTTATCCACCGAACGAATCAGGGGAGTATTTGATTTCATTCATTTACCTTATTTACTTTTACATCTTGTTATTTGAACATTGGGGACAATGTTCATCTTAAGTGTAGGGGGGGGGGTAAAGTACGATACTTTAGAGAATGCTATTACGCTTGATTTTTGCTTGTTTAATGGTAGATGTGTAATAAAACTGAGAGAAATACCTGTTAAGGCAATTTTAGTGCCAAATTTAAATTTTTTTACAACATATAGGAGTGAAACTTTGATCTTAATGAGCGTCTCATGGATAGGAGTTATATGACTAGCACAAAAACCGTACCACAAAAAAATTTTCCACCCCCAAATATGTGAGGTTCGCCCCTAGAATTGGTAGGAAAATCATTTATGCTATGATGTGTGTACCGGTAGCACTTAGATTCTAGAACTTGCGTTAGGACCATTCCGAGGCCACAAGTGAGACTACATTCGTGTAGTTAGATTTACTACATGATAAGAGGCATTAGGATTAACCCATTGTTTTACACCTGTGTTTTTGTTATAATTACGTTGGCTACATTGGTCAAGTAATTCTCCCACACCCTTTGCGTTGTACTCATTTTTAGTACACAATACCCCTAGTACACCCCTCAGAGCCTATCTTTTCGTTTCGACCTTTAAGCATTTTACTTAAAGGAAGAATTTGTTTACACCCCACTTAAATGTACACCCAAATCGCCTTAGCCTACCTTGTATGCACTCATTTTAGTGCATTATTGTGACAACATTTGTTTAAACCCCAAGTTAATTATCTAATTGATTACATGGTTGCTAAGTCGAGTCATATCCTTGTACATATTGTTTTGGGACGATTGGGACTCATGGGTAAAGTACTAGTGTAATGGAGTAATGGGGAAGAACAACATTATTACCCCCATATGTGCTAAATATTTTAAAAAAGTACTCCAAGTGTTTCGATTATCTTAATTCGAGTCATTAGAATAATTATTTGTGAAGTTATGTAAAAGTTCAAGTGTAAGGGGAATGCAATGCCCCTACGATGTATTATTTTGGATGGTAGGGCAAGAGTGTATGAAAAAAAAAAAATCAAGAAAAATACAAAAAAATGAGAAAAAGAAAAGTAGAAAAAACATACGGACTACCATCCCGTTTCATTTTATGTTTATTTTATGTTTTTGTTATTTTGTTTTTAGCTTAATTCGAGTCTAGTCTTGGCTTAGCAACGCCATATTGTACATGTAATTAATCAAGATCTTTAACTCGCCACCAGTAAAATATCCTTTATCCAACAAATCCGTGTTTATCATATCCCTACACCTCACGTTATAACCTATGTAAAAGCCCTCTTTGATAGTTTATCTTAGGTGCTTACGCCTAGTGGAGGAGGTTTTTGATCCTTTCCCAAGCCTATGGTAATCTATTTGCTATGACAGGTAGTGAGAGATATTATCCGTTTTCATTTATGAGATATACTTTTATGACACCTGAGAGATGTGAGTATCTAAACACTACTTGTGAGGTGCTAGTTTGTAATCTCCGTGCTTATTATGATTAAAGTGGAACGACTATTTGTTGTAATTACTTTTATATTAGCATTAAATGACCCCTAATTTGTATTTTGATTAGAATAAAAGCACATTTGCTTGAGGACAAGCAAATCTCAAGTGTAAGGGTATTTGATGAAGCGAAAAGTGTACCGCTTTTAGGGGGTCATTTAAGCCCTAAATCGTATTTATTTGATCAAATATTGCCCTAGATCGTTCCTTTTGTCATTTTAGGTACTTTGGAGAAGAAATCTGGAAAAGGAAGCATTTTGGACGTTTTTGGAGCATAAAAGTGAAGAAAACGACAAAGTCTCCAAAGCTGCTAGAAAAGTACACTTGACGGCGTCAAGGATTGCTCTTGACGGCGTCATGGCTTGGCAAAAGAGGTGGATATGAAAAAATATACGTGACGCGCCAGAGAGTTTTACAATGGAAATCTGACGGCATCACCCTTTAAGGTGATCAAGGCCATCACGGTTTAAGTTAAAGAGAGACGGCGTCAAGCACATTTCTGACGGCGTCAACCCTTGATAGGCCAGAGTGGATTTTGGAGGATTAAAGAGGGACGACGTCAGGAAGACCATCCGGGAACCCTAGCCACGGCGAGGTGACGGCGTCAAGATCTACAACGTGACGCCGTCAGCCCTAAACTCTATATATAGTTTTGCAATTTTTAGTCATTAGTGTGCAACTTTGTGAGGAGAAACCCTAAGACGAATTTTCTGCCATTTTTAAGGGTTTTATACCCTTGGATCTCCCATGTTTAATTGAAGATAAGTAATCATTTAATCATTCAATATGTCTATGTGTTGTTTGATTATATCTTGTTCTTGTCTTTTAATTAACATGCTAGGCTAGATTTATCTTGTGTTTGCTTAGATCTAATGAAACCTAACTATTGATTATTGGTTGTTAGTGTGTTATTAATTTTATTGGATGATTGTTTATCGATGTTAGGCTTAAGAAAACTGGCTAACCTCCTATACGGTAACTTGCTTGAACGTCTTAAGAAACATGAACCAATGCGTACTAAGGTTATTATGGTTGTATTTAATGCATGAGCGAATTCTAGTGATCCCATGTTAGGAGCTTCTTAGCCGGCTCGACATAGGAGTGAAGTAGGAGCTTGTAGAGTTGGGGAAGTACGTACGCCACCCCACGATTGGTATTAAGGAATACACCCATCATCCACGCAATTAATACACACTAATCAACCGGTAAAAGATAGTTAGGGAGTAAGGAAATCTAAGTAAACACATTTCTCTCCATATAGTTTCACAACCTTTTCATTTTCAGTTATTTTATTTTATTTGCATTTGTAGTTATTTGGGTTAGTTGACTAGCAACTAATTCCGCCCACTCTTTCAAACCCGAGATTTTACTTGCTTTTATAAAAAATAAAAAAATACAAAAAGAATCTTCCCTCACCCTTAGACCTATTAGAGTAGTTTTTCAATCCTAACGACACTATTCCCCTAGAGAACGATCAATCCCCTGGTACTTGCCACTTCACTATACTACATCGGTCAGGTACACTGCCTGGTGGGGATTGCAAGCCTCTTGAGATCCCTCAAGAGGTAAAACCTGTTGTAAGGTTGCAAAACCACGCATCAGGAGCAACTCCAGGCTGAGGATGTTAATTCTAATCCAACCATATCCATTACACTTAGCTATCTAATAACTTTCAATTAGATACTAATGTTGTCAAATCATCTTGCATCCAAGCATGATACAACAAGTAACATGATGTACATGAAAAATCCTTGTGTCTTTGATTTCATTCATGTCATATCTTTTCAAAGATATGTATCTATCTAGCATTTCTAATAGATTATCATGTTTATTAGAATCAGTTATTTTACCGCTTATGTTTATAGCAATAAACATATACTCCAAGGTTTTATTTTCCAAATTTTCATGTGAAGTTTCATTCCAAACGAAAACTTAACATTTTAATGTTAATGGAATGGTACTTCCTATATGTTATACAACATATGTGAAATAAGAAAATAAATATAACACTCCCACTAGCTTTCAGGAATATTAAGAAATACCTTATTTTAATTATAAATCAAAACTTAGATTTAATAACTAAACATAAGTATATCTCCTAGATGCATTGCATTAATCCATTCACAAATGATTTTCATTTTGTATACTTCCAAAGATTATTTGAATTCAAATACTCATTTCAATTACTTTTCATCCTCGCACAAGTAATTATCCAAGAAAGAGTTTTGATATTCCATTATTAATTTCATATAAATGAAACTAAGAATGGCAATCATAATCTTTATACATTTAATGTGCTTAGAAAGAATTTCAATCACAGTTAATTGCTTAAGTGTGATTGATAATCTTGTCACACATTAAATATGTATACAAATCTGTCCATTATGATTTCTACACAAGAATTTAAATCTCTAGGATTTTCATTTCCTTTGTAGAAACTCATCTTTATTCTATAGTGTAACTATAGAGTTTAAGATCAACTACGTTTCCAAACTAGTTATCTTCTTGGACTGCATCTAATTATTCATAGTATGAGTAATTTTGCCAAATTAAAATTTGCAATTTATTAATAGGTTTATCATAATCCTGTAACTCATAATCCTCAACATATTATACGAATATTTGAGATATCCTTGCGGATCTATGAAATGAGAATTCCATCATCTTGAGATTTAACATTAACATGTTTAATCCTTATTATGATTTGCTAGCGTATTTTTAGAAGATTATGTATCTTGTAATTTTATCTTTTCGCGATAAAACTCTCACTTTCCTTTTGCAATTTATAGATTAACTATAAATATTCAGCAAATAGAGCAACACAAACTTGTTCTCTTTTGGGACTTTATAAATACATATTGACAGTTCCTAACATTAATTTGTTAATAACCTACTCATAAGCAGTTTAACAAATCCCAAACTTCAATTTTAAGACTTAATGTGATTCATCACATTCCATAATAAATGGTGTCTTATTAATCTTCTAGGTTGGAGTCTAATTGAGTGTATCCGATCCTTACTCAATTTTCTAACCTTGATATCTTTAGGAAGAATGGAAGATATAGTTATCTTTAATCAAACAATATAACAAGAGTTTGATTTTCCTAACTGAACATACCATACTCATTATGTATTTCATTAGGATTAATATTTTAAGTCAATCTTACAATATATAAGATAAATATATTTTGTTTTGGCTTACCTATTTACCAACTAAGTCAATTTAATGGTACAATAGATTTTCCAAGCCAATTGCATGCTTCATAACATAAGTGCCTTTTTGCCCAAGCCACTTTATTACTATGTCTTACCAAAAAGACATAAACTGTTATAATCCCAATTTACGTTCTAGATCATTGATCAACTCAATGACTTCTTGTATATGTTTTAATTAAAAAAACATAACAAGGTAACGTATTACTTTATTATAAGTCTTATAGCAATCAAAAGACTTCATATTTATATCTTTATACTAAAATATAAATATGCATAACTAAAGTAATCATGAACACCACAATTTGGTTTCAATATCTTATTTCAAGTTAATTTATTACTTCATATATTTATGTCATTCCAAGAATACATAAACATTCAAATTTGAAGTAGTATTAGATTACTTCATATTGACACTTGTTCTAATGATTATCTAATTTAGAAACTTGTAAATTAACATATTTCATCACATCAGCTTTGGCTGCTAGCAATGAAAATATGTAATTTACCTTCTCATTAATATCTAGTAATGAAAATAGATATTAACTCCAAGTGTTTTATTAATTAGATGTGAATAAACCACATTAGAACATCAATCTCTTACCTTGCAGTCAAGAGAACCCTTTAAATCATATCCCTTTATGTTGTTGCTTGCACACAATAAAGATTTCCCCCACTTGTGCATGGAACAACATCATGCATCAGATAAACAACACGTCAATAGCTTGTTTATGTGATCGATATGATTGTTTCATAGATATTAGTAGATATAGAATCACCTCGTCTAGTAAGGAAACGTACACGACTATCCTTAATACCACAAGTGTCTATAATTGGAAAGCAATTATCTCAAGAGATTCTAGAGATAATCCGGGTTACTACCAAGATATCAAAGCCTGTGTAGCTCCCACTGAATTACAGATCATTACATGAACTCATAATTCAGTAATCACAACACAATACTCCCACTGGATTTGACAACATTATAAGTGTTTCATAACCAGTAAAAGCAAATATTGTGCTTTTTACTTTCCTACACCTTTGAGGAATCCCTTACGTAACATTACTAAGGTACTCAAAGAATGTATTCTACTTTGTAAATGATGGAATATCCATCAATTGCAATTAACTTGAGAAAATTGGGCATGCAATTTCTTCCTCAATTAGGTCTACCATCACCACTATGGTATATAGCACCTTTAATTGGTTAAAGCACAACAACTAGACAAAGTATGCTAGTTTGTCTTTTGCCAATTTTGCGGTAATTAGTCTAGCTTCTAATTTTAATAACTTCTAAACGTGCAATTTCTTAAAAAAATTTGCCTTGAGTTATTTCTTAGAATTTAGACAATTCTAATTTTCCTATTATACATTTCTCATTCATGAAAAGGAATTGGATTAAGTCTTACTCTTCACATGGAAAGTAGACTATATTTATTCTTTTAGTTAAGTTGACTCTATCCAAAGACCCTTACGGGTGCAGATCAACTTTTCACTAAAGAATGCCCCACGTTTACGGTTTTAATGTTGCATTTAATACATTAAAGAATATACAAAATTCAATTTTAGTATTTTCGATAATATATTTATTTTCAAGAAAATTAAACACCCATGGTAAATAAAATTTAACCATTTAATTTTCACTGAAAAACTAGGATCCAAATTGACGTCGTTTCATCACATCAGCTTTGGCTGCTAGCAATGAAAGTACTCAATAAGGTACGGGTCGAACCCAATTGCCAATATCCAATTGCAATTCCTAGAATCATGGGACTTACATATTTTTCCAACCTCAGTTGCAAATGTAAGCATGTTTCATCCCCATTCTCTTTATGCCTTGACGCCGTTTCATTACATCAGCTTTGGCTGCTAGTAATGAAAGTGCTCAATTAAGTTAACCAACTTAAGAAACTGCAAATTGACGTCGTTTCATCACATCAGCTTTGGCTTCTAGCAATGAAAGTACTCAATTTACCCTTTGATTACCATCCTCTGACTCATCACATTCAGCTTTGGCTGCTAGTGACGAAAGGCACTGTGATCTCAGGTGTTTCCGTTTAATTGGATGGCATATAACTTAAATTTTAAGGGTATTGATTTTTGATGTGTAATCAAAAAAAAAATGTACAAAGATGTCATGCATTCATCTTGTATCAC